>CAOLHI010001457.1:0-376061 GCA_948474755.1 Ctenosaura bakeri
TTTGGATATTGGTTCAGATCTAAAGATCAAAAGGTTCTACTGTCAAAATTATATTTTTAAATATAAAAATTAAAATTTTAAGCTGTAGATGCAAGTTTTGATTAAGGGATTTCATCAATCATACTGATTTAACAGGCCAAAAGGTTTGAGACTGTATACATATACACCAGTTCCATTGAACAAAGTCAAATTAAGTTCCAAGGACATCAAATATCACTAACAGTACTTTCTCTTAGCAAATAAGTAACTGAGAGTCCAGTCCCTGCAACAGAATGTCTGGTTCACTTTGAGAGGTGTTTTTTTTAAGTTGAGTAGAGGGTGTTTACTGTGAAAAGAACAAACAAGAATATTAGATAAGATGGCATATTGACAAATCTCAACCTGGAATGCACTAAAAACTATTTAAGGTGGTATTTAAATAGATAACCACAGTCTGTAAGGTCAAGGACCAAGTCATGTCTCATGCAAGTACACCAGTCCACTTATTCACAATACAACAAGAACAGCAGAGTTTAAACTTTGAGAGCTAGAGAAGGAGTGCATTTTTAGGAAACCATGTGCATGGTGTACCGTGGGAGAGGTGAACATGCAGCCTACCAGATGTTGTTGGATTCCAGCTCCCATCAGCCTCAGCTAGGATAGTCTCTGGTCAAGGGTAATAGGAGTGCTCAAATAACATCTTGAAAAGACATAGAATCCTCTGATATGCTGTTGGACTATGATGGAGGATATGCTTATTTTCTTTCTGGCATGAAAGCATTATTACTCCATGTGATCAACTTCACATAATTCTGGTGGAGATTCATGAGGAGGAAAGGAACAAACAGATATACCAACCTGAGATTCTTAGAAGAAGTGTGGAATATCCACAATAGATTGGAGAAAATTTTTACATTAGATTGGAGAAAAATCCTTTAAAGTAGTATCTACTAAAAAAAAAAAGCATAGTTGATAGTTTTGTTGTTTTTCTTTCCAATAGAAACGAATGTGCCAATTTTCAGTTTGTATCACATATATTCATTTGTAGGACAATTCTGTCATGTTGATACAATAATGTAATTTTCTTTAAAGCTCCAAGACTCCACATAGAATGTGGAGGCTCAGACTTGCAGAAGAATTTGCAAAGATCAAACTCCCTAAGAGCTCACTAGAACCTGGATCGCTCCTGTCTGTCCTGTCTAGCTGCCACCTCAGCTAAGAAATGGAATTCATTTGTTCCCATCAGAGTAACACCTGAAAAATCACTGGGTTAAAGGAAGGGAAAACCTTGAGGGAGATGGACAACAGGCCACACTGGGCTACAGAAGAGATGTGGACCTCACATAGATGACAACGCTTCTTTATTTTAATTGGTCTGATTTCCCAAGAATTACATCTCCAGCCTTGGTTTTTGGATAGTGAGTGCATGGTCTTTTGAGATGACTCAGAACTGCAGGCCTTCCACCATTCTTTCAGAAAGGCTTCCAGCTTTGGAGGCCATCAGGTAGGTACGATAATCAAAGCCACCCTGACACTGAAACTAGACCATGCACTTAGCATATTTGTGGAATAGGTTCTTTATCAAGTTGTGAAAGACATCTGTTTGTCATAAAACATCACTTTCCTCAGATAGTATTTAGTGTGCCTTGTTTTGTGATTGGTCATTGGGAAGTAAACATGGATTTAATTTGCAAATGATTGCTGAGGTACTTGCCTCTGAAAAATCTTTTTGTAAGAGAGGACAAAGGTTAAGCAGAAGAAATCCCCAGAACATCTGTTTTGATGACAGAAATAAAACTGTGTAACTGTTCATTTAGATGTTATCTTTTTAAAATCTGAAGTTTCTATTTTTGGAAATCACGTCAGAGTGTTCACGTTTTGTATATTTTTAATTGTATTCTTCTTTTAAATTGTGAGGCGCTTTGAGTCCCAATTTTGAGGAAAAAGTGGGTATAAATAAATATAACAACATAATAATATTATAATACTTTCTTTTAATCATTATGTGTAAAGCTACCACAACTACTTAAGCTGCTGAAAATAAACATTACAATTTTATAAAGAACGTCTTATACATGTCTATCTCTGAAACATAAAACTAGCCTATCTTTAGCCTCCTGCCTTTTTAAAACATAGGGAAGGTTCTGGGCTCCTGTGCTGCCTACTGCCCCATCGTGCTTTAGGATGCAAGTGCCTAGTACAGCCAATGCCACCTGGTCTTGATGAGAAAGAATTTGGCTGAGACACTGTGCTTCCATTTGAAATACATATGAAACATCTTGACACTAATGGCCTAAACCCAATTACTAGTTCCAGCTACAGGAGATTTACTGACTCAACACTGGTGGCTAGCAACTGGATTTAAGTCAAAGCCATTAGTGACATGATCTGTGTAGTCTGTGTAGGATAGCATCTTTTTTAAACAGCATAGTGAATAAATACTCTGACTTTGATGAGACAGTATAAAGCCAGCATCTCCCACTGAAACCTTCTCATGGGCTGATATCATCTTTGAAAGCCTTGTCATACCAGCAAAAAAACTTAGTTGGAGGGAACATGAAACAGGGACTTTTTTGTGGTGACATCTTCATTCTGGAACTTTCTCCCAAAGGATGGAAAATTAGCTTCATCTCTGCTAGCATTTAGGTGGACAGACTTTTCTGGCTTTTAATAGTTTCTTAACAGCAAATGTTTTAATTCTACTTGTTTCATTTTAAGGTTCTAATTTTATGAGATGAGCTTCCCTCTCCCGCCCACAACATTGTTTTTCTACTGGTCTCTCCCTCACTGTGTAAATCCTTTCTCTTTGACAATTGGCTTGTGGTTACCTTCTGGAGCTTGGAAAAGTTACCTTTTTAGACTGAAATTTCCAGAAATCCCCAGACAAAAACTTAAGATTTCCAAGCTTTACCAATTTCCTGTTCCTCCAATTGTCCAAAGACAGCTTCCCAGTCTCCACTATGCTACTGCATACTTTCTATGTGGATCCTGGCTGGGTCTGCATTTAACAAGCAACAGAACGACACTGCAAGGAATTGTAAAGATAACCACTAAATCCTACTCAATAGGATATGCTTTTATTCAGATCTTTGGGGTGAAAATATAAGCGACCTACTTCTGTAAGACAAAGAAAAGAAAAAAAGTTTCTCCAATTCTTTTCTGAGAAACATTTGATTGTTTAGAAAATACATTTTTGGCCCTGGAAAATCCTTCACAAAACATCAACTATTTGTACACAATCTTGGAACACTGGAAAGATTTCAGGGCCATCTTTTTGCAGGAAACTTGCCATATCCATTCCTCAGATGCTGCTGCACACTACGGCAGCACTGCTGCAGAGTGGGGTTTGTTTATAAACCTTTGTTTACAGAAATGTGTAATTTGCCAAATGTTGGTTTCTTGGCATACTTGTGATAGAAGAGCAACTTTCTTTACATCGTTAAGCTTGCTCCTTCCCCAAATAGCTCACATTAATATAAATATGGAAGTAGATGAGAAGTAAGCCCCCACTCCCCGCTATTAAGGAGTACACAGCAGAATTCTCCCAGTGTTTGCTAGAGCAGAATCATCTCAAACTCTGTCTGCAGAGTTCCATGGCACTGAAATGGACTTTTATGTACACTTACTTGGGACTAACTTGATTGTGTTTAATGGCCACTTCCGTCCAGATAAATACGCATATAGAACCAGACTGTATGATTGCGGCCCATGAGCTATTAATTCCAGGGCAATTCAATTTAATTTTTAGTAATTTGTAGATCACAGTTACGTTGAAAGAGGGAAATAAAAAACTGAACAAAATTCAGCACTTTTATGGTAAGCCAAAGCAGCAATATAGATCACCAAGTCAGTTACTATTATCCCCTTTGGGTAACAAATCTTGAAGCGAATTCTCTCTCAGAAATCTTTGATAGGCTTACTTGCTGAAAGGTGTACTTTATAATTGTTGTTGTGGGTCTTCAAGTCATTTTCAGCTTATGGCAACCCTAGGGTGCGAAAGGGCCTTGGATTGGCTAGAAATAGTAATTTCAGAAAAGGGGACAAGAGCAACTAAATTGCTAGTGAACAGATCTAGAACTGCAGTAATCAACAGTTTTCTCAAAACCTGCTCTTTATTTTGGGCAACAAAGGGTAAATAATCTAGTCAAATACATTAGTCCAGGGGTTTTAAACTCAATTTCATCTTGGGCCACATCAGCATTATGATTGCCCTCAAAGGGCTGGTTGTATCTGTAAGAATATACCAATGTATCCACTATTTTATCATATTAAATAACTGCCTCTGCATTCGATTATTACATTTTAGTAATAACTAGCTTTGAAACTAGAAGTCTAGGAAAAATAGTGGCAAGCAGATATTCAAGTGTACAACTGTTGTACAATTTATTCAAAACTCAGTTTTGAAAACAGAAAGTTTTTTTTTAATCATCAGACAAATATTACCAAGCACTGCTTATTACATTTAACTTTGCTTAACCTTTTGGTCCCAGTTGAAGCAGGCAGAACAAATAATTGTGCTCTGATCTAATGTGCAATCTGTGGCATATGAAGTTGATAAGGCGATGTTGGCTGGCCCTGTACATTCTTGGACATTTTGGGGATGTTTGATCATAGTTTATGGTGCTTATACCCCTGAAAAGTGACACAGAATTGGTCAGTATATCCAAAATGTGCCACTTTCTGCTCCTGAGACCTCTCTGTGCCTCTTTAAGCCCTCCAGTCTGTCTCTGTGCCTCTTTCTGCTTCCCACTGTGCCTTTTTCTGGCCCCCTGCCCCTCTCTATACCTGGTGAACCCAATATCCATATTGCAGGCCCCCAGCTGCCAGTATTCTGAAGAGGGGCCCAGCAGCTAGCACTCGTGATCTACTTCTACTTCTGAGTGTTCCTCTGTCCAGCTCTCGTGAGCATTGCCATGGTAACCCGCAGCAATGCTTTGACAGCGAGACTTGGAGGAGCAGTCAGAAGTAGAAGTAGATTGCAAATAATGGCTGCTGGGGTCCTCTTCAGAATACTGGCAGCTGGGGGTCTGCAATGTGGGGACTGGGCTCACCAGGCGGGGGGAGTGCTACAGCTGCAAGAGAGGTGCGAGGGCCATATGAAATGCCCTGGTGGGCCAGATTCGCCCCACGGGCCTTGTGTTTGACAAATGTACATTAGTGATGTTGTCAGAATGACACATTAAGGAACAGAATGTCCATCAGACTATGTTCCAGTACAGATGTATGTGTATGCACCTTCAAATTGCCTTTCAACTTATGGCAACCTCATGAATTTCATAGGGTTTTCTTAGCAAAGAATACTCAAGAATTGGTTTTGCCAATTCCTTCATCTAAAATATAGCCTACAGTATCTGAGATTCACTGGCAGGCTCCCATCCAAGTACTAATCAGGTCTGACCCTGCTTAGCTTCCAAGATCTGGTGCCTCTAGAGTACTGAGGCCTTCTAGGACAGTTACAGACCATTTTTCCACAGAATATCATATGTTGGCCAGAACATATATTGGAGCATGCTTTGTGAGGAAGTGCCATTGTCCAATGAGACTTAAAACACTAGATCACTTTGCAAAATTGATGCTGAGGATAAATTTAGGTAATATAGTTTATTCCTTGGAATAGGTAGTGCAAAATTATTTGTTTGGGCCCTCACTTAGCTTAAAGCATTAGTCCTGTTTGGTCCTGTGTAAAGTGTAATTTCAGTTGGCTTGCCTTTATCAGAAGCTGGCATTCCATGCTGTTTTAACAGTAAACTGCAACCCTCATGAATGGGTTGCAGAACATAGTTTGCAAGGAAGCTTTGTGGCTTAGGATGTAACAGTATATCCACTACTGCAATGTGACTTGAGAACCAGTATGCACAAATAAAAGGCTTTGGCTTGTTTTCCAAATACAGTTTATTGTCATACAACAGACATCAGAATGTGGTTTCCACAGTCATTTTGTGGCTTATTGCATCAGTCTAAGTTTAGTCTTGTGTAACAAGTTTGGTTTGCATTCCAGGCCACTGTTCTGTTTTCAATGGCTTCTGGGTGTGAAGAAGTTAATAAACCTTTGGAGGGTTTCTTTTCTTAAACATTCATCCCATGTGCCTCCAACTCATTCCACTGATTTCAGCATTTGCTTTATTTGTTAAGAGGACATTTAAACCAGTTTCCATTTTCACACTGCCTTCCCCCCTTCTCCACTGATGATTAATACAGTAATTCAGGATAAAAGCAAGTAGACACTTTCCTAGGAGTAAGTCTTGTTGAATTGAAATTGAGCTTTCTTCTGAATATGCACTGTCAGATATAATTTTTATTTATTCTTTAAAAAGGTATTCTGGATATATGTCAGATTCATTGTTTGCATCATACCAGTCCTGGTCTTCTCTACCCTAGAATAAAGCATGTTGTCAAAATTTAGGAGGGAAGCATGAATTTGGTCTCCAGAGGAGGCAAGACAAGGGTCTGAGGTTTCATTTGCTCTACTAAGAATACAGAAAAATACAGAATGGAAAGCCCTCCCTTTCAACTTGCATTAGTCACAGCAAACTTGAAGGCAAATAACAACAGCCTTTTCAGTTCTCCATCTGCACCACAGGATCAGTGAAACATGTACCCATCTTTCTAAAATGAAAGAAAACAAACAAACAAGATAGGTTGAACTTCTGAAATAAGACTGCAAACTAATTTATAACCATTTAGCTCGGAAGAATCACCTAGGTCGGTGGGACTTACTTCTGAGTACAGAACAAGGGATTGGAAACCACTATTATTAATGTTGCCAGGGCGTAAGCTAGAGAGGCTCCAGTATCTTTAATGGTAACGCGGCAGGAATTTCAACCGTTGTCACTTGTTACCTGGTTGCATGATAAGCAACATCTCTTGAAATTAGTACCCAGCTTGTTGGGGGCATGTATAGAAATGTATCGAAATACATGCTATTTGCAAGTTGTTTGCAGCCTTGATCCATATGGAGAGGCAGGATACAAATAAATAAAATAATAATAATAATAATAATAATAATAATAGTAGTAGTAGTAGTAGTAGTAGTAGTAGTAGTAGTACACAACCTTAAAAGATACGGGAACTCTTTCCAATTTTTAGCCGCTTAACCCTAAGTGCCATTATATGTGCGTCTACTCAATTCTAAAATCAGTACAGCTCAGAAAAGTAGATGTATGTTTGCAATTTAATTAACAAATGAAATGAAAGGGCTTGATGTCCTAATCCTGGCTCAGGGGGAGCAGCCGTGTGTATTTCAGGACTACTGCAGTTTGCAAGTTGTTCTGTGCCTTCAAGACGTTCCCGATTTAGCCGAAGCTTATCAGGCGATTTTCTTGACAAGATTTAGGCCATGTCCGCACTAGGCTGTTATAGCGCGATGATTCCACTTTCAACCTCCTCTGGCATCCTGGGGTTTGCAGTTTCGGGAGGGGCCGGCCGGCCCCTCCCGAAACTGCAAACCCCAGGATGCCAGAGGAGGTTGAAAGTGGAATCATCGCGCTATAACAGCCTAGTGCGGAAGAGGCCTTATTCAGAGGTTTCCGAGGTCGCCAGCCAACACTCAACCCATTACACTACGCGAGCTCTGGGATGCGGGCCCTCTGCCGCCGAACTCCTATTTACTCTCCAGAACTACAACCCTGCGCCCGTTCACCAGAGAAGTCTTCAGTATCTCACCGAACTACAATTCCCAGCATTCCATACGCGAGAGCCGTAATGATAGCCAATGGGATACTGCAGCGATGCCCGGGTCTACCTGGGACGGGCGTGGGGCCCAGTTGTGCCGTTAGGATGGCGCGTATCAGGGAAATTTAGCCGAGGGAGCAGCCCCGTGCCTTCCACAGTACACGAAGGCTGCGCCGTAGCCCCCAACGGGAGCCGGAAGTTCAGGGCAAAAACCACGAGCACTTCGGCCTCTTTGCCTCAGAAGGAGCAACTTCATACCGGAAACTACGGGGGCCGATGAGCGCGTCCGAGCTTGGTTCCTGTGACCTCTGCGCCCCCTAGCGAGCTTTCCAGCGGCCGTGCGCTCGCTGAGCGGGGACCTTGTCAGAGGAAAGGAGGGACGAGGGGGACTGGTGGAGGTGAGGCGCTCTTTCGGGGACCCGCGGTGAATGGCGGGGCGCTGCTTTGTCGCCCTCCGGGCACTGGCTGGGAATGACTCACAGTCCCTCTTCTCTCCTTGCTCGAGAGGTGGCCGCAGCCGGGGGGCGAAGGTGCCTTTGGTGCTGGCGACCTGGACGGTCAGGAGACCCCCGGTTTCCTCCAGAGCAGGATTGGGGTGGGGGAGCCCATGGCACGGAACCGGTTCTTGTCGCGGCGGTGCCGACCCAAGGCATTTTGCCACCTGAGGCGGAGTCCTGAGTGACGCTTCTCCTGGCCTCCCTCCCCCCCACGGCCCGAAGTTAGGGTGCGCGGTACCCCAAGAGAGCCAGGTTACTTGGTCATAGGAGACGGAGGATCCCGCGGACGCCCCTCCTCTGCCTCTAGTAATAGAAACGCCATGATCACAAATGAATCTGTTGCCCCTGCGTGACAACTCCAGTCTGCTTCCTGGGGTAGGTGGTTGCAGAGTCGGAAGCCATTTCCGCACTGGACTTTTATAGCGCGATGATTCCACTTTCAACCTCCTATGGAATCCTGGGGTTTGCAGTTTCGGGAGGGGCCGCCTGGCCCCTCCCGAAACTGCAAACCCCAGGATTCCATAGGAGGTTGAAAGTGGAATCATCGGCTATAAAAGTCTAGTGCAGAAATGGCCTGACTCTTTATTCCTCTCTAGGTAATGTTCTCTGCTGTAGTCCTCGTGCTACATCAGCCTTGGCTCTGGATCCCTTTGAAACGCCTGTAGCCTGTTGGGAGACATTTCAAAGTTTCATCACCTTTCTCCCCAGCAGGTCTGGCATGTGGATCTGATTCCTTTCCACCAATCTTTCAGTTCTCTGGTCATGGCCTGTACTATAGAGAAGATCCTGACCGATGCAAAGACCCTGCTGGAAAGGCTGAAAGACCATGACAATGCCGCCGAGTCTCTCATTGACCAGTCCACTATGTTGCACAAGCGGGTAGTGGCTATGAAGGAAGCTGGCACTGCTGTTTCGCACAAGGTGAGTGCAGATCCTATGAATAGTTTTGGTATGTTGGGTAGTGGATGGATTGGTGCATTTCAATTTCTGTGGGTTCAAATGAAAAAAATTTTTTTTTACCAGTGCCAAGAAGATGCAGCTGAGTTGAAGGATATGTCTAAATACAAACCTCACATTCTACTGTCTCAGGAAAATACTCAGATTAGAGACCTGCAACAGGAAAACAGAGGTAAGTTTCTGTTAGTGACAAACCTGTAAATTTTTGTGCAATGTGTGTGGTTGCAATTGTTTAATTTAAAGGTTTCATTGCTGAACCAGATCCTTGTGATTATCTTGAGGAACAGTGTTTGTGGGTCTAGGTTGTAGAGTCAGCTCTAGAATTGATTGTGTCCTCACTGTTTTTGATGTTCCATATGCATTCTTATATGCGTATTTTTCTGTAAGTGAAGTAAGTCCTTAATAAGAATGCTTAAGATAATGCTAATGATCATCAAGGCACTGACTTCATTTCTTTACTGGGAGAAAGTGCAACATAATAGATTAAAAATAAATTCTTCATGTTGTACAAGCTACAGTAGATGAGATGGACACAAGAGCAAAGCCCCACTGTCTTGGCAGTTACTATTTTTGGCATGCTAATGTGTTTGTAAAACGATACAAGTCCATGGTTTGGGTGGAAGCTTTGTGGCTTAGACTGTAAGATTCTATTTACTACTCTAAATGTAATTAGAGAACTTGATTTGTTGCGACCAACTAAATTATAGTTGCTTACAGGTATTTGGTTAAATTCCTGGTCACATTACACACTCATATTGTGTATATTACATAAAATGAAAGCCAGTGGCTCTTGCTGAAGCAAGGAAGCTAATGATAGGTAGATAAAGGTTGTGAGAGGAGGTCTAGTATGTGGGGAAACTTGTGAGCATCCTGTCTGCACAAGACACTTAGTGAAGTAGTCTCTTTTATGGGGTTGTAGGATTTCATACACTGCAGTAGGACGGCCTGTGTCTGAAGCCAGTGGCAAATAATAAAATGAGTAATGTTTCAGGGAAAATATTAGTGCTTTAGAAATATTAAGAGTAATGCTTTCAGTGTGTCCAGAATTAAATCCAGCCCTAGTTTTTATTTTTAGAAGAATCTCCAGAAGTACGTAGGAAAATGTACATATATAATTTTGCCTATATTTCAAAAGGAATTATGAAATAAAAACTTAAACAGGTTAATGCGTGGAGAGTGTTCAGCCTTCAGGTGACTTCCTCCTTGAGTATTTTCTGTTTTTATTAAGGAGATTCCTCATATTTCTTTGAATTAGAAGATACTCTTCCTTCTACTTATGGCGTGGAATTCATATACTTTTTCAGAGCTGTGGATCTCTTTGGAGGAACACCAGGATGCTTTGGAACTTATTATGAGCAAATACAGGAAACACATGCTACAGCTCATGATGAAAAGAAAAGATGTAGATGCCCAACCAGTTCTGAAAGTACATCAGACTCAATCTGCAGTAAGGAATTATTTTGTTGTGTTGTGTTTTAGTCATCTCCCTGGAGAAAGAAATCCAGTAAAAATAAAGATGATACTTGAGGGAGCTGCTTGGATATTATATTCTGTTCCTGTAATGCTGTTTCTTGCCTGTTTTATATTGCTCTCTTAAGTATCTTTCTTCCATTAGTGCTCACAGTTCAGAAATGCCTTCGCTTTCTAGAACAAAGCATTGCAACACATGCACAATATTCCTTTTTCAGAATTCATGTAAAGAAGATGGTTTGGTGTTGCCTGTAAGCTGTATTAGTTTCTGATGACTTCAGTAATGTAAAATGTTGTGAGACAACAGCAAATTAATTCATTCATCATTATAGTGCTAATAAAAATCCAAAGGAGTTAGATCTAAAAGATTTCTTCACCTTCTCTCTACCACACACTGTAATAGTAGTTGGTATACTAATTAATGCTGTGAGATTGAAACTGAGATCCTGCCTATCGCTTTTAAACTTTCTGAGATTTCAGGAGAGCATGCGTTGTCTCCTGCCACATTCCAGTGGTTGTCTATGCTCCCTCTTCCCCCGCATCTCATATCCATTTTTTGGCTCTTTTTCAAGTCTGCATTTCTTATGTGTGTATGTAAATATAACAGGTTCTAGTTAAAAGCTTTGTTGAAGTCTAGCTGTGTCATCCCTGTCTTCCCCTGTTTGACAAAGGCAGTAACTTGATTAAGAGAAAAATTACTGGCCTGGCATGATGTGTTTGTCTTTTCATTAATGCTTCCTGTTGGGAATAATTTTGTTTTGAAATCTCTTTACAGGAAATTGAGAGTCAGATAGACAGAATTTGTGAAATGGGCGAAGTGATGAGAAAAGCAGTTCATGTGGACAACGACCAGTATTATAAGATACAAGAAAAGCTAGCACAGTTAGAGGTAAGATGATGAGAACTGTGAAATATTGGGTAGAAGGGAAGAATGCTTGTACCTTGCACTTTTTTCGTTTTATCATCCTACAAACTTTAAATAAGATTTGATTGCTGTTTTCTTTAAAGCTAATGTCTTGATGAAGTCTTTCTGCAGTCTTCACTGCAGCTGGTAGGAGATGAAGGCATCAATAAAGTAAAAAAATCACAGTTGCATGACAACTCTGCACCAAAGCAATATGGGAGGTTTCAGTGCTTAAAATCTGTTGGGTTGTTTGAAACATCTGATAAAAGAATATTATGTAGCATGTATGTTTATATGTAAGTAAAGACAACAAATATGTTTTTATATTTGCTGGTAGACAGTTACTACTTATATTAGCCAATAGTTGTCACTGCCTCTGCTCATTTGTTTCAAATTGTTTCTTGGCTTTGCAGCTTGAAAATAAAGAGTTGCGAAAACTACTATCAATCAGCAGAGAGTCTGTTGAAGTAAGGCAAGAAGGGATACCTGAGGATACATCTCAAGCTAAAAAAACATTGCCATTGAATAGCTGATCTGTCAAATTGGAATTGTACTGCAGAAAAGTGTGTGCTTATTTTACACATTGCTCATTTCCCTCATGTCTTCTTTGCATATCATTCCAGCCTTTTCTATGTTGCACAGTATGCTTTGTCCACAGCTTTCAAGTGGCATCTTTTGCTGGCTAAAGTTTGCCATGCTTGATCATGCAAAGAAGTATTTATGTAGCCATATTTCTCAGCAAATACTTTGTTTGGATTATCCTTGTTGTCAGAAATGTCAGAAATGGACAAAACTGTTAGATCACCTCTGACTTTTAAAATAATTGTTCTTATACTGTAAAAGTCATAGCTTTTATCAAAAGAGCAATAAGAAAGCCTGAACAGACATCTTTATTTGAAAGTCTGTTTATATCATTGGAATTTATATCCTAGTAAATATGCGTACAGCAATTTTGTTTTGTGTGAAGTGCAGGCACTCCTGTTTGACTTAATTAATGGTCCAAGCAGTGTGTTAGACACATTTACTGGATCATTTAAATATAAACTATGAAATTATATGCTTCATAATGCCACCAAATAAGAGTTTTCTACATGAGTATTATCTGAAACCCTATGGTAACATTCCCTACCTGATGTATTGCAGAGGTATTTTGTCATCTCTGATCCTCAGTCATATGATATCACTAATGGGAATTGTAGTCCAAAACATTTGGAGGGCACCAGGTTGAGGAAAGCTGCACTGTACACATGAGTATTCTTCATACTGGTTCAGTGCCTACAGACAGAAAATGTGTTGAACATAGGCATGCCAGATCACTGCGTAGTATGGGAAGTTTGTGCATGCACACTCATCCCCCCCTTTCTTTACAACTCTCTCTCCTCCCTATCCATAGAAACATGCTAATCAAGGATTTTCAGCTGACATTCCTTGATTGTACAGAGGAAGCTGGTAGAGGCTACATATTTCTTATGGTTGCCTGTCTTGTTGAATACCAGTCCAGGCTTGGCAAGGGAAAGAAGGTGGAAGGAGAGACGAATGTTTTCTTACGTGCTGTAGAGATTCCTTTGTATAAAGGCCTTGCACTTCACATGGAAAGAATCATGCCCCATGCTACTATGGCTACATACTACTGAAATTGCCAGATAATGATTAAAATATTCTCCCTCTAAAGACTCTGGAAATACATCCTGTGTATTTTAAAAGACTGCCTTCATGAGAGAGTAATGGTAAATACCACTGTTCCAAGAAGTATCTCTGAATTACTGATACCTTCTGAAGGCTTTAGGTTGGTGCAACAAGTTTATGTTCTTCACTGGAGAAAGAAACTGCTTCCATTTTGAATACTTTCAGAAAAGCATTTTCCAGTCAGACTTGAAGAGTGGAAGGAATGGTGAATGATAAATGATGTAGGAATCAAGCCAAGTACTCTTTGTTGTTTACACTCTCCTATGGGGTAGGGTATTGTATTTTGTTTGTCTTGCATTTCTGGCTCTGTCTACACATTCACATATCTTCATAGCTGATAGATCCCATAATGGTTTCACCACTGTGTTCATGAGTGTAGAGATAAAACAGAGTTTGTGTAGTCATGTGTCTGTGTAACTGTCTTGATCCTCTTAGCAGGCTCCTGCCAGCATATTCTGGCCAAGATGTTGTGACCTGTGAGAATTAGATATATGTTTCTATTCTAAAATCCCTGCTTAAGAAAGAAATATTTAAATATTCCTGCAAGTCTGTAGGCATTGTATCAGAGCACGCTCTGCAGGCTTTACAGGCATTGTCTGTGGCTTTTGTTGCTATGTGTATTGACTTGAGCTTGAGGCACAAAAAGAAAGTAGTCACACAAGTCCTTTTCCTGCTACCTTCTTTGCACAGTGGGAAGGAGAGTTAGAGAAGGACAGTCAGACTCACATTCATCTTTTGGTGTTTTAAATCCTCAGACTCTAAGTTTTACTTTGAGGATTGAGCTGAGAAAACACTGCTGCCGCCATGCATTATGAAAATATAGCCCAATCAGCAGCACACATCCAGCTGCATACCATCACTTTGCAGTGTAATGCCTTAAATGTATGCCATCAGTGCCATCTTTAGAATCAACAAGCTCTTGTAATGAGCAGCAACATATGCTCAGTCTGTACATAGATCCTGGATTATTTTATAAATACCCTATAGGACCTTATGATATAAATGAAAAACATCAAGGTATTATGGTGTTATTCACTCCTCTCAGCTTGCTTTGATCAGTGAATTTAAAACTGTTCTCTTTACCTCTCAGGTTACTAAATATGTATATTAGTTCATTATTTTGTTAAAATAAATGTTTTGAGGCAATACTGTTACGTTGTGGCACTTTTATACGGAGCATCATTAATGAGTACATTTAACTTTTAGCCAATACCCATTACTTTCTGATTTGTTACAGACTGAGTGAGAACATACAATAATTTCTACATACTGGAATTTATATGTAGACTGTGATAGACTATCTGGTGAAACAGTGTTCCTGTTTAAATGCCTGTGTTTACCTTAGTAAAAGTACATTTTATTATAGTCATGGGCTGTAACCAGTGTGCACATTTATTATCATACATTAAATGATAAAAGAGTTTCTGTTTCAGACCTTATTTATACTTACTGATAGCTTTTCTATATAATACATTCAGTGGACAAGTGCAATAATTAAAAGTAAAACACAATAATTTAAAAATAATAGAATTCAGAGTTAATACTTTTAAATGGCTAACACTTCAGTACCATAATGAAAAATGTAGTTGGTACACATACAGAAGGCTTTCAGAAATGCTTTTTCCTGCTGGTGGAGGCTGTGCAGATTGCCAATGAGACTTTTCTAGGCAGAGGAGCTTCAGCATTCACAAAAAGATCCCTACTGAATGCCATGTAAAGATACAAAGGTGGCATTTCCCTTACTGAGTAGAAATAATGTGTAGTTCACAACTAATCATGACCTGTTCACCATCCATGGTCAAATTTTGGTTGCAGCCAGTACAAAAAAAAAAAAAAAGCCCTGTAATTTCTTAAATCTTTGTGCAGTAAGAAAGCAAGTTTTGAACCATAATGAAATATAGGTCTTCAAAAATCTCTTGCACTTCTTTTTTTGACTTTCTTCAATAGTTAACCCAATAGTGCTATTTTCTGCTGATGGTATGGTGTCATCTGCATATCTTAAGTTATTAATGTTCCTTCCTCCAATTTTCATGCCTCCTTCCTCTAAGTCTCATACAGCTTTACTATGATATGTTCAATGTATAAGATAACAGATAGGGTGATAAAGTGCAAGTCTTGCTTGACCCAGTTTGCCAATTGGAAGCCATTCTGTTTCTCCATACTCTTTACTGACAGTGGTTTCTTCTCTTGAGCCCTGTAGATTATGCATCAGGACAAACTCATGTTGTGACAAACCAGTATCTTTAAGAGCAATCCATAATATTTTTATGATCTGCACAATCAAAGGCTTTGCTATAATTTATAAAGCACAGTTGGGTTGTCTTCTGAAATTCTTTGACGCACTCCATTATCCAACATAGGTTTGCAGTATGATCCCTAGTGCCTCTTCTTTTTCTGAACTCAGCTGGGACATCTAGCAATTCTTGCTCTATATATGGCAAAAGTCTTTGTTGTAGAATTTTGAGCATCACTTTGTTTGCATGGAGACTAATACAATGGTCTGGTGGCTGCTGCATTCCCTAATATCCCCTTTCTTAGGATGCATATTGAGCATTTCTGACTTGTGGGCCATCATTTTCCATATTTGTTGACACATTTTAATTACAACTTGAGCAGATTCTGTCTCTGTAGCTTAAAGAAGCTCTATTGGTATGCCATCTATTCCTGGTGATTTATTTCTCCCAAGTGCTCTGAGTACAATTTCCATTTCACTTTTTGAAATAGTAGGTTCATCTCCAAATAGTTCCTCCTGGAATGGATCTGACATCTATTAATCTCTTCTGTCTGGTTCTTCAGTGTATTGTTTTCTTTGTCTTTTTCTTTCTTCTTCTCATGCAGTGTACTCCATTGCTGGTCATACAGCATCCCCACGCTTGGTGTAAATTTCCCGTTGATTCCTCACATTTTGTGGAAGAAGTCTCTTTTTCTTCCCTCTTTTTTGTTGTTATTATTTCTCTATTTCTCTGCATTTATTATAATAATAGTACTCTTTGTCCCTGTGCACAAGTTGCTGAACAGTTGCATTTAGGGTTCTGACTCTGTCACCTTTTACTTTTGCTTCTCATCTGTCCTTAATTGCCTGAAGAGTCATCTGTCAAGGCTTCTCTTTCTTTTTGGTTACAGATACTGTCATTTTGAAAGTCAGCATGGTGTAGTAGTTTGAGTGTTGGACTATGACCCTGGAGAGCATGGTTTGATTGGAAGGCACCGGGTGACAGCCCCGGAAAAACCCATGATAAGTTCACCTTAGGGTCACCATAAGTTGGAAATGACTTTCTTCCACTAATCAAAGGCAAGTTTGCTATGTTTTTCATAAACATGGTGCCCATAAATGAGACACTTCCTTTCAATTATTAGCTCATTGCTGGACCAAAGTAACACTCATATTTTGAAAATAGCCTTAAACTACGTTTGCCTGTTTTTACAATATTAGCTAAACAGCTCCAAGCCATGATCGTTTGTATTCACAGAAAAGGCCTTTTTTGGTCTCCTCCTGTGACAGGGCTCTCATACCACTAAACACACTCCTAAAGGTTAAGGAACCTTACAATGAATTTAGGGAGCATGGAACTCATGAAGAAGAATTGGCACATAGGCCCCGAATGCGCATAAATGGCTTTGATATCTTGCTGGCAGTGTTTGGATCCAAACCATTGTTTTGTTTACCAAAAGCACTGTCAGTGCCCAACATATAGGTGATCCAAATAGAGCTTATTATGTTTACATAATAGAGCTATGATTCACTGGGTTTGCAACCCACTTCAAAATATCTCACAGACACAATAAAGGTGACTGGCACTATATCAACAGCAGCCACCTTTGCCTGATCCACTACTAGATAAAGTAATGCAAAGCTATCACAGAGGGTGACTTAGGTGCTACTCAAGGTCTAATTAAGTTAATCACATGCCACATTTTACTGCTATGTGGTGATTATTATAATTGGGTAGCAACCCAATGTAACAGGCTAAACTAGTCTGACTTGCCTTCTTTCTTTTATTTCCTTTAGGGATTTTTACTCCCCTAGATCCCAAAGCAGCTTTTCTGTAGGCAAACAGAAATTATTCTGCGATGTGACAGTCTGCATATCTTGAAGCCCAGAATTTTATAGAAAAAAAGTTGGATTCCAGATATTTACACAAAATTCTAGCTGGAGATACACATTCAACAGCAAAAACCAGAAACTAAAATGTCAGAAACATAAACCAGGTGTTGAGGTGCAAGGGGCGTGGGTATCCTCAAAAAGAATTCAGTTCTTCTCCTGAATTCTAAATTCATTTATTTTTCTGCATTCAGATAGGAGGATAGCCACTAGTAAGCAAGTGATCTCTTAAGGTCAAATCTGCTGGGAGTCGAACTGCCAATCTTGGACTGTTTACACTGCTGGCAGAGAACCTTCCTGGGTCAGGAGATAGCTCAGACAAATGGTGGTTATTCTGATATTGCCTCTGCAAATTTGAACATCCTAGAAATACTATAAAATACACCTGTAGGTTGTAAGTTTTCAAAAACAAGATCTTAGTTTCAGTTTGGTCTCACTTCATGCAGAAGCTAAGAGACAGCCACTGTTTGCCATCTGTTTTGTAAGCAACTGGCCTATTCCTGTACTAATTCAGTGCTTTTAGCCATTGAATTAAATCATATCAACGACTGACACACATTTTCTCTGGAGAACAAAGATTCTGTTCATTTTCAAAAGGTAGTTTTGATTTCCCCAGGTACAAAGTGATTGCTGCCCCATTTTTTAAAAAAACAAGAAACAGGAGAGAAGAGTATCAGTACATCTCAGTCTATCTTCTCTCCCCTGCCCCACTCCTATGTCTTATAGCCCTTAAAAGTTGGACCATCAAAGCTCTCATCATATAAGCCGAGTGCTTATTTTCTGAAGTATGAAGTAGCAGGCTTCAAATCTTCATGGAAATATTTTTTCATGTTGTATTTAGTTCTTTTGACAATTCCTAAGGACATGTAAGCTGGCCGTAATTCTGAAAAAAAGAAAAGAAGAAATTAAGCTAGAAAAACTGAAAGGCCCAAGAGAGCAATTCCCATGCAGCTCAGAGACTTGCCTGTTATTTTACATCAGGTACAACAAACCTTTCCTTCAACATACAGTCATCCCTCCACATTCACTAGGCACAGGACCCCCATGAAAATGAAAAAAACGTGAATAACGTGAATATGACCCTCCCAAACCACATTTTAACACACACAAAAAGTATGATCAGCATATTCAACCCTCCATGGATTCCTTTGAGGCATCAGAGTTGCTTCACAAGGAAGAAGTGAATGGCTGGTGGGGATGGCTGCCACACCCACTTCTGCCCCACACCATTTTTAATAGGGACTTACAAGCCTTGTTTGCAGTTTCTCAGTCTCATGAAGCTTGCCATTTCTATTAAAAATGGCAGCAGAGGTGACAGCAAATAATCCATGAACAATCAAATCTGCAAAAGTGAAACCTGCAAATGTGGAGGGCTGACTATAATTGTGTAGTCTGTTGCCTACCGCCCAACTATGGAGTGTAAGTTAATATGCCTACTTATCTGCTATCCTGCCTTTTTGCCTGCTTTTAAAATGTCCTAATTTCTCCCTACCAATTCCAGGCTTTACTTTTTCAAAAAGAAAGGATTGCAGCTATGGGGGGAAATCTACAGCAGCAGCAGCAGCTCAGGTGGCTCCTCTCCGGGTGACAGTGTGGCACTGCTACTTATGGCTGCCAAAAGCTCAGCTAGGCTGGTGGAGGAAGCAGCAGTGAAAATGAGAAGAAGAGTGATGACTCAGCCCTTAGTCATTTCTCCCTCTCCCCTCCTCCTCCTGGGGTCTAAAGCAAGACAGTAGCAGTGTGGTTCCTGGTATTAGCAGAGCTGCTGCCACTACCAGAGCCCTCATTAGCACAATGCCTATTCAAGAGTGTTCCCTCCTGTAACTAGTGCTGGATCAAGAGAGACTGTTGTGGCAGCGGTGGCAGCAGTCCCACTAGCTGTAAGTCCCAAGTTGCTTCCATCTCTCCTTGCATCTCATAAGAGAAAAAGGAGGAGGAGGAAGGAGTGGCAACCTCCATATGTATTCCTGCGTTTGGCAGGGAATTGCATCTGATGGTCTTTGTAATCTCTTCCAACTCTATGATCCTAGTCACTCCCGTACATTAGCAACAACATATTATTAAGGGTCAAGTTGTTGCTCTGTTTCTTGACTTCACCAACACTAGTGTTTCCTCCAGCCAGCCTCACTGAGCCTTTGTCAACCATGCTGAGCAACAGCACTTCACCATCACCTCAGGAAGAGCCATTCCAGCTGATGATGCTCCTCCCTCAGCCAGGCACTTGGGTGGTTGAGGAGAAATAGTCAGCGTTTGAAGTGATGTTGCTCCCTAGCCAGGCACTTGGGTAGTTGAGGAGCTACAGTGTTTGGAGGGAGGGGGTTAGAATAGCGGACCTGCCTGGAAAGGGAAGGAGGATGGTGGTCTTGGTTTTCATTTGTGAAATTTTGGAAGGTATACTCTTGTACTACATTATTATAGGAGATCTGGTTTGGCAGAAAAAGCCCAAAGAATCAAGTGCAAACAAGACATGAAGGCAAAAAGAAGCAAATAAGATCAAACCAAGAAGACCTAATGAGGACGGCGAGTCCACTGCCTCCTTTCTTCCCATGGCAACACTGACACTAGCAAGAATCAGCCACATACTATTATCTAATATGCTCCTGGAGCACATGCATGAACTCATACAATTTCTATCTATGTCTTTAAGGAATTTTTGAAACTTGGCATTAGCTTATGATAGCAAGATTAGATCTGAAAACTTGCATCCACATAGAGGTACCTAAAGGAAATTTTTTTAAAAACACAGAAGAACCAACATAATTACATTGGGAAATGAGAAATATTATGTCAGATCTTCACAAATAGCAACCAATAAATTGGTAACAGATATTTCTCCTGGATGGGGAAATAAAAAGAAGCAAATGTACACACCTTAGAGGGTGTTAAGACCCAGGGTGCTATGACAACAGGTACCACAGAAGGTTGCACTCATTGCAAGAGGTGGCATGGTTTGTGGCTAACCAACCTCGATGCAGGGGTTGATAAGAGAAGGGAGAAAGACAGAGGATGTATGTTTGATCAACATCTTTCCTTAAGCCATACTTCTAACAAAAGCTGGGGAGAGAACACAATCCCTGAAAAACTGAGGCACATGTGACACAAAGTATCTGTCTTGAATCTTTAGAAGCAGAGTTGGAGCACGCATGAATGAGAGGCAGACAAACTAACCAAGGCCCTATGGGCCAAAACTAAGACTTACAGAATAAATTCATGAGATTCTCCAGTTAGATTCTGAGGTAGGGCACGTATGTCTGAACCTATGTGTGATTTCACACAAGTGTAGAGAGTGTAGAGTTTGACTTCAGTGATTTCAGCTAAAAAGGGGTAGGCAAAGCCCAGCCAATGATTTCAGCAATGTTTTATCAAAAGACCTCCAAGACCAGGAAACAGACCATTGCTCTCCAGGGAATCAGAGCATTTTGGCAAGGACGGGAGCAGCAGGCAGATCCCTACTCTGCAATGAACTCACTCCATGGCTTTTTAATGTGATTTTCAGGTGGAGAAATGCCCCTTGAGCTCAGTTCTAAGATAAAAGAACAGCTGGATGCCTAACTCGTTTCCTCAAAGACATTATCACATACATGGCTTAAGAGAAAGGCAGTAATGTCTTTCCTTAAACTCCTCACACAATCATTCTAACTGACAGAGATATTACAGAGTGCTTAACCTGGCAAATCAGTCACCTGAGATGGTCTCATGTAATTATGGGTTTTGCCTAGACGCAGTATGTCCAGCTGTAGATTCATTTCTTTGCCTGGGAGTAATTACAGCTTAATGTCTGAGTGACTGCACCCTATACCCTTGGAGTATTTCATACTGCATAGTCACAATTATTTAGGTAACTCTGTCAGTTTTTCTGGAAGATGTCTTATGAAATGTTGGTTTCAGCCTTATTGTTTCACAGCACAGTGAATACACATACAAATCTTGAGGGAGGGTTGTACAATTTAGACAGTTTGGCAACTATCTTGAGCTTTCAGTAAGTTAGTATACTTTGTTTCATTAGAATTACCAGTAAATAAATTTGGATTTGTCCACTTATGCATGAATCCGTGGATTTTCCTTACTCTGCATCAGACAACTGATCTTTCTAATAGTTTCTGAACTTTCCAATAGTTAACCATGATTAAAGAAAGTGTTCTAAAACATTAAGCAATTAAGATAACAAAGCAATAGTGTTGTTCCCCTGCCTCGATCCTATTATTTTATATACTTGACTAGAGTTAACAATTACAATAGTTTTGCAAGGTCAGTCGCAGTCCGGAGGAAATAGGTTAAAAGACAACAGTTTGCCCAAGACTATGGCCATTTCCATACTAGCCTGTTATAGCGCGATGATTCCACTTTCAACATCGTCTGGAATCCTGGGGTTTGCAGTTTCGGGAGGGGCCAGCCGGCCCCTCCCAAAACCGCAAACCCCAGGATTCCAGACGATGTTGAAAGTGGAATCATTGCGCTATAACAGGCTAGTGCGGAAATGGCCTTAGTAGTGAATTCGTATCTGCAGTACCTATCTACCTACATATACAGACACACACAGCCCCACAGGTTCTGCAGCCACAGTTCTTAAGATGTTCTGATGACAGCCTTTGAACACATTGCCTGTTTGGCCTTACTAGACTCTAATAACACTGGAAACAGGACAGCTGCTGTTCGCAAACCTACCATTGGTTGCCTATAGAAATAACAGGAGAGGCAGGCCATTCACATTTCAACACCAACAAAGGGGGAAAAACTTTAGAAGTACAAGCCTCAGCCAGAGAGGCAACTACACACACCTTTCTTACACCAGTTGAGTTTTGTTCCTAGCTGGAGGGAAGTTACAAGCATGTTTACAATAGCTAGGTTTTCCATTGGTTGAACTGTTCATTATGAAATTATTATTTAGAATCATAGAAATCTAGAGTTGGAAGAGACCACACAGGCCATCCAGTCCAACCCCCTGCCATGCAGAAACACTCTCAAAGCACTCCCGACAGATGGCCATCAAGCCTCTGCTTAAAAACCTCCAAGGAAGGAGACTCCACTACACTCCGAGGCAGCACATTCCACTGCCGGACAGCCCTGACTGTCAGGAAGTTCTTCCTGAGGTTCAGGTGGAATCTCCTTTCCTGCAGCTTGAATCCATTGCTCCTTGTCCTGGTCTCTGGAGCAGCAGAAAACAAGCCCTCTCCCTCCTCTACATGGCATCCCTTCAAATATTTAAACATGGCTATCATGTCCACTCTTAACCTTTTCTTCTGCAGACTAAACATACCCTACTCTCTAAGTCTATCCTCATAGGGCATGGCTTCCAGGCCTCTCACCATTTTGGTCGCCCTCCTCTGGACTTGCTCCAGCTTGTCAATATCCTTCTTGAATTGGGGTGCCCAGAACTGGACACAGTATTCAAGATGGGGTCTAACCAAAGCAGAGTAGAGTGGTATCAGTACCTCTCTCGATCTAGACACCATACTCCTATTGATGCAGCCGAGAATTGCATTGGCTTTCTTGGCTGCTGCATCACACTGCTGACTCCATTCAGCTTGTGGTCTATGAAGACTCCTAGATCCCTTTCACACGTACTGCTATCCAGCCACGTGTCCCCCATCCTATATTTCTGTATTCCATTTTTCCTACCTAACTGTAGGACCTTACATTTCTCTCTGTTGAATTTCATTTTGTTCGCCTCGGCCCAGCTCTCCAATCTATCCAGGTCATTTTGAATTTTGATCCTGTCCTCTGGCGTATTAGCAACCCCTCCCAATTTGGTATCATCTGCAAATTTGATGAGCATGCCCTCTATTCCTTCATCCAAGTCGTTGATAAAAATGTTGAACAGCACTGGGCCCAGGACAGAACCCTGTGGCACCCCGCTAGTCACTTCTCTCCAGGATGAAAAGCAGCCATTCCTGATCACCCTTTGGGTTTGGTCGGTCAACCAACTACAAATCCAACTAACAGTAGCCCTGTCCAGCCCACATTTTACTAGCTTCTTTGCAAGAATGTCATGGGGGACTTTGTCAAAGGCCTTACTGAAATCAAGGTATGCTACACCCACAGCATTCCCTTCATCTATCAAGCTAGTAACTCTGTCATAAAAAGAGATAAGATTAGTCTGGCATGACTTATTTTTGAGAAATCCATGTTGACTTCTCGTGATTACCGCGTTGCTTTGTAAGTGATTAGAAACTGACTGCTTAATGATCTGCTCCAGGATCTTTCTGGGCGCTGATGTCAAATCATTAACA
The DNA here is from genome assembly GCA_948474755.1 of Ctenosaura bakeri. Classification (NCBI taxonomy): domain Eukaryota; kingdom Metazoa; phylum Chordata; class Lepidosauria; order Squamata; family Iguanidae; genus Ctenosaura; species Ctenosaura bakeri. The sequence goes on from CAOLHI010001457.1 coordinate 23,497, forward strand.
GCGGGACTAGCAGTGACAACTTTTTTATTTCTTGGTCGGTCAGGGCTTCTACCCATTTATTCTCTGTACGACTGGGAGAATTTCTTCAACACCTGACGCTTACTCCTGCCTGAGAGATATGGAGTAAGGCTTCCTCATCAAACTACAACCTGTTGTGCACCTTTACATGGATCACATGTGGCTTTCAAGAAATTAAAAGACGGCGTAATGCCAGCAACCTCCCGTGAGGCGACCTATGCTCAAGAAATAACTAAGTGGCGCGCTTTCGACGCGACGCCCCCTCCACAGACTCCTCTTCCCCTCAGGACTTCCAGACCATTTTTTCCTTTCCTTGTTTTTTTTTCTTCAGAACTACCCAGGCGCGCATGCGCGCTACCCTCTTACTTAGCCGAAGTCTCTCGGCGCCTGCCCTCCCCTTCGCCTGCCTCGCTCTTCTGCGCACGCGCCAGCCCACCCTTCGCCGCCCGTGAGTCTCGCGAGAAGCCGGGATTTATTCCTACGTGCTGTGCCGTGCTGCTCATGGCGGCGCTGGAGCGGGGGCGCTGAGCTGTTGGGGTAAGTAGGGCTCCCTGAGAGGCGGGCGGCAGCCTTCCCTGCGCGCCCGGAGCGGCCTTGAGGGTGGCATGTAGAGGGGCCGGAGTAGCTTGGAATGTCCTGTCTCCGTCCCGAGCGCCAACGGTCCGGTGCGGGCGCCACCCCTCCCCCACTCGGTGTGTGTGCGCTTTATGATTTGACACAAAAAAAAAAAAGAGGAAGGAAGGAGGGAGGGCGCCAAGAGTGTTGGTGGGAAAAATGAGCTCTCGCTCTCGCGGCCTCCTCCCGACCGCCGCGGGTTTGCCTTTAGTCGGGAACGAGCGAGTGAGCGAGCGGGGAGAGAGAGAGAGAGAGAGAGGGAGGCAGAAAGAAAGCGCTAGTGGGCCTCAACTCGGCCTCCACTACAGTTCCCGGTGTGCACTGCAGGGCTTGGCTCCCGCCTCTTTCCGCAGGGGCTGATGGGGGATTGAGTTTACGGGCCCTGTGCTGTTAGCGGGAGCTGGGTTGGAAAGCACTCCAACTCCCGACGGGATGCGTGCGACACACCGAGGTACTTGGCCTTCTGGGGGATGGAGTTCTGGTCTCAGGTATCGGCCGTGGATAGTTAGGCGATGTAAACTACCGCTCCCGGCATGCAACGTGCGAGTGTAGGGCGGGGAAGAGGAGGTCAATCTTCCTTTGTGTGAGGGGGAGCGGCCGCCATTTTCCCTTTTTTTGCTCCCCCATCTCTAGCTTGGGGAGGGGGTCGAGGAGCGGACACGCCCCAGGCTCTTGTGGGGAATAACTCCTGTGGGTGTGACCGGTAGCGGGGACGGCCAGGGCTGAATTCCAGTGTTGGTTTTCGCACAAATACTCCTAGGGTTTGGAGCTGAGTTTCTGCATCCTTTGCTGTCGGATGCGGACCCCCACCCTTATTTCCCCTCAGTCGCAGGAGCCACCATCTTGCTGCCTAAGGACCATGTGCTGTAGCACCTCTGCGTTCTTACATGTGATGGTGCAGCACGGGGTGAAATGGCCACTCGTATCTCCTTTCGCCTCTGTGGGCAGCGTTGATAGAAACGGGGAAGGAAATGCCATTCTGGTCGTGAAAAACCCTTAGATGCCCGTTCGAATGTTCCACCTCTCCATTGGGCGGTTATATATAGACACTGGCTGTAGTCTTAGAGTTTTAAAGTCCTTGTATTCATACTTCCAAATTGCAGTGCAAATTCTTGGGGCTGGCTGTAACTAAAAGTTTTTAAACTATACATTGAACATATTAGTGGGCAAGAATACTTTTTTTTATGTAAATGATACTACATATCTGAGTACAGTATACTCCTTAAACCATTAAAAACATTTAAACCATTTGTTGATTAGCTTTATTTTTGCCTGTGGTTTGGTCTATAACCATTTGTAGTTAATTTGTTTGTTTACTCTGGCTGTGGCAAAAGGAATCTAATTCTATAGTTCGCAAAGCCATATTCTGGTTTTATTGTATTCTAGTCTTATAATATATTCCTAGAACTCTTATTGAATTCGGTTGGCCTAAATTTTGTCTATGAACAGTCCTTTGTATTCAGAGTAATTCTCAAATCAGTTCCAATTTCGGAGCAGTTGGGTTTTTTGAAATAATATTATTTCTGTTACCAAATTTACTTTTGTGTTGTGTTAATTAATAATTGCTGTCTGTGGGTAATCTCCTGATGTTGATTGTCTATATGTCATATTCAGCTAATCTCAGGCAGCCTATCTTCAGAAGGAAGCAAGTATTAAGTAGGTTTCTATATAAATATCATGTCTGTGAGTCTTGTTAGGGCCTCAGTTCTCTATGTGATGTCATTTCTTAAATCAGCTCTTTGAATATATGCAAAAACCATGACCCACGAAGCAGAACAAACTGTGAAAAACTCATTGGGGAAAAATACAACTGAACATTCTCCTTACTGTGTTTGACTTGAGCTAATCCTTTGTGAATCCCTGTGTTGAGACTGCTGCATTGGAAGCTCAGCAGCTGCACGGGGTGTTTACCATTGGGAGGAGTATTTATAGCAGCTGAGCTGAAAAGTAAAGAATTTAGACCACAGACATACACACTAGTGATTTCACTGAAATCTGCCCAAGGCTTCACAGTGTTGGAGAAAGGCATGATTGTGTCATTTAGGAAATACTTGAGTACAAACTAATTCATGCACTAATGATGCTCAGTATTTCTTTCAGCAAGCAGCTTTGAACTACATGTGTGTGTTTGTGTTTCCAAGAATATATGCATGTTCACTGGAACAGGCACTCCGGTCCTGAGCCATCCACTTGTTTGATTATACTTACGTCTAAGTAAATTAACTCATTTTGTAGCCTAAAAGCTTTTTTAAGTTTATACCAACTAAACTAGCAGTTAAGCCCTTTTCTTACAGCAATGCTTAAAGCAGTCTCCTATTGTAGATGCCTATCCATCCTAATCGTACTGCCTAGTTTGGAAGACAGGAATTTTCATTTTTATTAATGAAATTGTTTAGGCTTTTCTTATAGGTTTTAACTGTACTCTACACATATTCCATATTATATGGAAACATTTCTTAATGGGGAGATGTTGCTTTTCCCCAGAGTGTAAAGTGGGCCCCAGAAAAATAAAAGAAATATGGAAACAAATGTCACAACACTTGTGTATCTTTATTTTTCCCTGCTGCTCTGTAGCTCTTGATTCTGATTATTCCTATTTCCATAACACATCCCTAAGTAACTCTCCTTCCCTTTACATCAGATGTCTCAGCTGTTGCTCAACATCATTCATTCTGCATTCCATGACCAGTGAAAGTTGGGTGTTAGGAAAATTCCATCTGGAGTCAGACTCATCTGTCCTTTACTACATCCTAGGCACCAGATACAGGAAAAGGAAACAGGCACTGTCTTGCTCATAAAAGGAGACAAATCCTGTTGAAGACCAAAAATATAGCAGAGGTGGGCAATTTCCAGGTTTAAAGGGAAGGGATGAGCTCCCTGAACCTTGGAAAACCACACTTGATGTTCACTCTGGGCCCTAAAATTGGTTGGTCACTCTCTCAGAAGTCTTCAAGGGGTGGCTACTACTTCTGGCTTGTTTCAGGCCAAGGGAAGTCTAAAAAACAGAGAAGTGACTGGTCACTTCTAGTTTTGAAAGAAAGCCACCAAGGCTCAAAATAGGCTCTTTGGAGGCCGGAATGGCCAGTTATGCCCTTCAGAGTCTTCTGAGTGTGTGATTGGTCAGATTTAGCCCCGTGCCCCCAAAATAGGACTAGGGCCACTAAATGGCCTTGGAGCTACACTTTGGCCTGTTGTTACCTTAAAGTAGTGTTTGTGGCATATGGAACATTTTGTTTATTTCTGGTGCATAGGATTTGGAAACAAATTTAAATATAGAAATTAAAAGTAACTGCAAATCTTTTGCACCTCTTACTTGAAAGATCAGAATTAAAAGCAAACGGCAACAAAATATATACTTGCATATTTCAGCTCCCAAATATTTGCCTCTGAACATTGCCCTTTGCCGAGAGGAACTTCAGGGGTTGCCTTGAAGAAGCCTGTTATATCCAGTTTTCTGCTAGCCATATAGTTAAAGCTTTTCTGTTTTTGTTGTATAATAGCTTAGTACATTGCTACTTGTCAGCTATTATATTATGGCTTGTCAATATCAATACTTTCAGATCACTTACTTAAGTGTGTGATTATAGAGAAACTCATTCTGGGCAGGAATAAATATTAGTAATAGGATGTTCTGTATAATTCTATTCCTGTGCCTGGGTATCTTGAATCTATAGCAGATGTTTAAATATTGGTTGGACGCATGTACATGAACCAAAGCCATTCTTAAAAATTATTGAAGGTCATTAAGATGCCCTGATTGTCATTGAAACATTAGAATTTGTTAGTATGTTTTTGTAAGTTAATTGTGTTTTAGCTTCATATAGTCACGGGGTTTTATTTATTTCAGCATGCTGACTATATTTGCATCAAGTGAGATTGTTGTTTGTTAACAACTGAAAGCTTCCTAAACTCATTAGGAGGACCTTGAGGGCTTGTGAAGAGCTTTTGTGTTCTGAGGTAGAATCACATTTGTAAAGTGTGCAGACTAATAAAACTTGTAGCATAATAGACTTACTCTTTGTCTTTTTCTCTCCAGTATGAAGTGTAACAGAACAGAATTTACCACCTGAAACTGCTGCTTCAAGTTCAGATCAGGAAAGGAACACACCACATCGTAACAACAAAATAAGACCAAAGAAGAGTAAACTTTACACTGAAGACACAACACTTGATCTGAAACAAGAAGTTTGTGCCTACTCAACAGCTTCAAAAGAGCACGTCCCAACGCTGCTAGTAGTCTTTGTTTTCTTCAGTGCTGTGCTGAAACAGTCCAGTGCAGCACCAGTTATTCCTTATTAGCTTGATAGATCACTTGTCTCTTGCTATCTCTTTTTTTAACAATAGCAATCTTCAAACTTTGGAACGTGTACTGAAACGAAGAATCGGCGAATACTACTGAAAGTGCAATATTAGAATATCACTGCGAGGTTGGTGCATGTACTCTATTAAACAGTAATAGATGCAGTGGATTAAAACTGCAATTCCACATATTGCTTTTCTTTAAATCTCTACCTATGTTGGTCAAAATATCAAAGCAGAGCTAACATCTGGCTATGGTGCTTCCTCTTAAATGATTCAGATTCTTCAGTATTGCTATTTTATTATATTTGCTGTTCTAACCATTGAATGCAGTCTTATAACTGTAGTTATTTCATTAAGCTTTCTGCTACTATTTTCCAGTTTCTCACTTTTGAAATCAGTGTACTCTAATGCTATAAATCTGGATCTCAAACTTTCTCCATATCCTTCTCCCAGTTACTGATATCGGTCAGTGAGTCTCCATTTCATAAGCTGGTAGGTTTAAATGTAATTATCAACTGTAAGGACAGCTGAATTAATAGTAACCATGAGTTCAGTTAGCAGTCACCTTCTACTCTCCATTTCAGAACCCCTCTGAAGTAAAATAAAACTTTTAAATGCTTCCTTAACTAGCACATCAGTCCCTTTTTGTCTAATATGTTAGGAGGCTGCCAGAATGGCACCTTTTTTTATGACACTGGATAAGTGGCAGATATACATTGACAAGGTTGTCTTGTTTGATTTTGTTACATGCAGCATTATAAAATTAAGTTGAAACAGGCGTAAAAATATGGCAAGCACCTGGAAAGAATTTGTTGAATTTTCCATGCCGTCTTCTCCCCCTACTGCATACGTTAGTGCCAACCTGGGCAATGCATCTCCAGTCGGACTGAATTTATCACCTTATGGCCAATCAGTAAGTTCTTTTGCCATACTAGCAATATTCTTAAGGGTAAAGCCAAACTAGCTCAGATGGTGTGATGCAGCAACCTCCTTTGAGCAAGAAAAATGTGGCCAATTTGTAGAGTACTAGAGAAAATAAATATCTGCTCATTTTGGGACCTCTGTGGCATCTTGTAACCTTGCCAGAGTACAGTGGGCAGACTAAAATACTCTTAAGATGACAATTTCAGTTTGAAATCATTTCACACTCACCCCTCATTCCCAATCATTCTTTTCATTGGTCATTGTACCAGGCCTGGTTCCTGTTCTAAGGCAATTGGTTACCTCTCCAGCTGTTTAAGAATAAAACAAGCCCAGTTGGATTTTTTAAAAAAAATCTGTGGAAAACTCTAGTGGATAAAAGCACACATCCTCTCATTGCTGAATGCAGCAGCTTCCACTTTTGAGACTTTTGTGTTGAAAATACCCAGAGTACACACCTGACAAACATTCTTATTTATGAGATCTCCACCTCTGTCCAGGAGTACAGTTAATAACTAATCAGTTAAGACTTACCCATCATGGTCATTTACTATTACAGAAATTGTTTGTTGGTTCCCCAACAAGCAAGATTAGTAAATAACTATTTAAATGTATACCTTTTATAGTTTAAGCTGTTGCCTCTTAAATGGAAGACTATTGTGGTTCTCATTTTTGATGTGTCTAAATGGCGTAGAGGGTGCTCTCAAAAGACATTGTGGTTGTTACTGAATAATGAAATGGGAAAATTGTCCACAACATTAAAATATGTGTGCAGCTCCCAAGTTTATTTTATAAAAATAATAATGAGGACTTTATATGTAGCTGAGGAAAAGCCCATAGCTTAGAGGTAGTTCTGAAAGCCTTTGAAAATCACGGATAGCAGCTGCTAGTCAGGTAACCTTGGCCTAGATGAACTTGTGGTCTGACTCAGAATGGCAATTTCATATTCCTACAAGTATAATTCTAACTGTGTACAGCCTTCTTGTTCATTATTCTGAAAATTTCTCATAATGTACATCAGCTTTGGAATAGGTTTTTCCTGTATGACAGTCCTCGAAATTTAAAACAGTTAACCAGGAACTATTTGGATGTAATTCTGGTGTGACGTACTCAGTAAAGTATAAGCCATACATGGGTGCTGTTGCATATTCACTGGAGTAAATCTCTGTGCAGCGTAGTTGTTTGCATCCTGCATATGCAGTAAAGCTTGGGAAGAACTGAGACTTGCTGTTAATTTTTTTTCATTGTTACTGAGATGATGCTAACTAAAGACCAAATGCCAGAATATTCATATCTGAAATTCCCATGCTATTCTCTGTTCCCCAAATCATGGAAAACACATTGTGAAAAAAAGGCCAGAAATCCCAAATTTCAACTCACTGCTGAATATATTTTCTGGAGGCTTTGCTGAAACATACCAGAAGCACACATCTTTCAGCTTTTTTTTTTTTTACTCAAAAGCTGAAAGACTTTAGTTGTGAAACAGAACCTGTATAACAAGAAGCAGTTTTCTGTGTCTTGTTAAAGAACTAGTTATTGTGCGACTCAGATTTGGAGTTCTATCCCTTTAAAATGGAAAAAGAAAGTAGTTGTTTCATGGACATATTCTTTGCTGCAGAGCAAGTACATGCGTGAAGAGACAGCTGTTTGCCCAGCCCATTACTTTCATACATTTTTTTCCAGTGACACTTCTCTCTTGTGATTACATTTGCAGAAGAACTGGTCAGACTCCAGTAGTATGAGCAACTCAGAATATTGTTGGAGAGGAATGATTGACTTAAGAATAGTGCTTGCTTATGCCATTTTATGCTGTAATCCTATTAGGAAAAAAAAGCTTGGATCAACTGCTTTTGATTTCCAGCTTGAGACATGGAATTTGATAGTTACTTGGATGTGTTTAAAGATGTGCTAATTATTGACTAGTTATACTGTGTACTATGTTATCACAGCTGTATGAGATGGAGAACCATTATACTGTGTCATCAGATCCTCTCCCCCTCCTGCAGCTCCCCCTCCTTCTCATCCTTTACCTTTCTCTTCATCTTCTACTTCATCCGTGTCTAAAAACAGAAGAGGACCCCTCTTTATCAAAGATCTGTAAGTCAGGGTAGTACTTGACAGACTTGTCATCTTAGCATGGGAGGTCCTTAGAGTTAACTCTTTTCTGTATGTTCTCACTTCTAACTCACTGATATTAAATCTCAACAGGTTAAAGGATAAAATTCTACCTGAACTAGCTGGGAATCTTGCTGAGTTCTTTAATTGTGCTTTCCTGTATCTGTTTCAGAAACTTGATGAAAGACTGATTCTGTGTGTATGTTATGTGTGTAGCAATTTTGCAATTTTGTATTATTCATTCTGAGATGGTGGCTGAATTTATTTTGTCTGCTGATTATGACCAAGCTTACTTGTTTTATTCTTTTATCTCCACAGTAATGATAATGTTAATTTAAGTTATAAATCTCATAGGAAACAGTTTGTAATAAACACATGTAAGAAGTAGCAAGCACTATCTCCAGGTGCATTCTTTTCTGAGTAGAGAGTTGTTGCATCTTAAGTTACTATTTATGAGTTTTGGTACATATTTGTTTGCAGTCTTGTTTTAATGGAAGTATGTGTGAGAGAGAAGGGGGGACTTTCTGTTCCTAGGGGTGGAATTCTTCCTCTTCCACCACGCCATTTCATATTTTATATTGTGAGCTTAGTATCTTCATTGGTTATTTTTTAAAAAAGTCAATGCATTTAGTGTTTCATTCTGTTCCTGTGTATGCTTACCCAGAAACCCCACTGAGTCCAATGGTACTAAGTGGTTGCACACAGGGGGAGTGTAGCTTTAGCATCTTCAAGAGCATGTGTGCTTTGTAACAAGTATTTTCTTTGAAGAGTAGATCAGAAGCTTATTCTGTCTGATAATAAAGTGTATACCACTGCCAGGGTGATATGAGTGATAGAAGTCATAGAAAGTTTGGTGTTACATGTTGATTATTTAAAGCTGCAGTTATTTGCTCACTCTATAAATTGATGAGGTTGCAGAAATTTTAATTTGCTTTCTTAAACAGATACACAGGAAACTGCAGGATGTGTAAAATACATAGTCTTGAAATGCATGGTTTTGGCACTGCCTTGCCGTGAACTTTGACTTGTGTGATATGTTACTGATTCTTGTAACAGTAAATGTTAATCTGTAGTACTAACTTCTGTCTAGAAATAGTTTATCACAGTCAAATTAGTCGTTTGTTAAGTATGTTTTTATCTATTTAGACAAATGCTATGAGAATGTTACTGAGAATTTAATAGATTAAGCTTAATAGACTAAGTTAATAGACCATTTATCAGTGGAGAAAGTGCACTTACACCAAAAGGAATACAGCAGTCAGTGATGAAACATCACAAAATAGCCTAGAACAGAGTTGGAATTAACTCAGTTAGAGAAATTAGTTTGAGATTAGATTTGTTAATAATCTTTTTGCTTTGCTTTCTTGATAAGCCTGTGTTGACAGAGTCAAGCTACACTAATAGATATTTTGGATACAGTATCAATTATATTCTCTACCTCATTGGAAAGTAAAACACTTTGTGTAGTTACAGCAGATTAGATGTGACATAGAACTAATGGATCTCAACCAGTGAGTGTCATGCAGAATACTTGAATTGCTAGAAGCCTGCATGTATGTTTAGTAGGCTTCATCTAATATTTATGCATTGTTGCTTTGAGTAAAATACCAAGATGAAAGAGATTACTCTTGAAAGAGTTCACAAATTTCCTTTTTGATTTCAGATGAGCTTTGATCCAAACCTTCTCCATAACAATGGACACAACGGGTACCCCAATGGTACTTCTGCAGGACTGCGTGAAACTGGGGTTATTGAAAAACTGCTGACCTCCTATGGATTCATTCAGTGTTCAGAACGCCAAGCTAGACTGTTCTTCCACTGTTCACAGTATAATGGCAACCTACAAGAGCTTAAAGTGGGAGGTAATAAATCAACTGGTGGAATTTTCTGGCTTTGTACCTGAGGACTCTTAGTTGCATGATGAGGCTTAGTTACTTGTTGAACTATTAATAGCTAAAGTAGTAGCTATGTCTAATTAAGAGAAGTAAGAGAAATGTTTAATTGATAAGCTTATCTTAAGATTTGGCATGTTAGGAAATATCTGCTAGAAAGTAGAAGTTCATACTGTGTTTTGAGGACTTCTGAGTGTCCTTGACAGCTTATCAAGATCAGTAGTGGCAGAAAAATTTGTCCACCACTACCAGTCTGCCACAGTGCTGTGTGACTGTGAGAGTTTCTCCACTGCATTGTTTCCTGCTCCACTGTTTTCTCCTGACAATAACAAGGTCTAGTCTGCTGGAGCTTTGTGTGCTTGAGCTGACTATAGCTATGCATACCTCATTTTTGGCCTAGTGTGCAGGTATTTACCCTGAACAGTCAGTGCAAAAAAGATTCTCTGAAGTTACGAAGTTGGAAAACCACTATACAATAAGGACAGAATATAAATACTGTCAAAAATGTTGATCCTGGCTGAGATTATAAATTGTGTTCAGTCATTCAGTAGAACACATTTTTGTTTCAAATGGCAAATGTAAAGCTGCTTTGCTATCCTTAAGAGTTGATATTTATTATTGGAAGTTATCTTGATGAAATCTTCACCCTGAATTGTGTCTTGCATATATTTTTAAAATTAATTAATTTGCTTTACAGATGATGTTGAATTTGAAGTATCTTCTGACCGGCGAACTGGAAAACCAATCGCTATTAAATTGGTGAAGATAAAAACAGAAACATTACCTGAAGAACGAATAAATGGACAAGTTAGTGGCTGTGTTTAGTTTTTAACTTGCATGCCATTTGCATCTGCTGTGGTCAAGGAGACAAGGGCAGAGTTGGGTGTAGCATGCCTCTCCTTAGTTGCATAGAAATATTTTTTCTCAAATTTCACTCCCCCCCCTCGGTTTTCACAAGCACATAAAAAATAGAGTTTTACCTAACAAAAAGCAATTCTTACATTTGGCAGAAGAACTGTGAGACATAAGTTTTGCAGCATGACATACTCTTTTGTGGGTTACTGGTAAAGCGCATCCCTGAATGTTTTATAGAAGATAACTTACAGTCTGATGCGTAATGCTGCCTCCAGAAGTAATTAGCAATGGATTTTTTTTTATTTATTTTTGACTGGTAGGTTGTGTGTGCTGTTCCTCACAACTTAGAGAGTAAGTCTCCAGCTGCCCCGGGTCAGAGTCCAACAGGGAGTGTATGCTACGAACGTAATGGGGTAAAACTTATGTATTTATTTAAACTGTTTGACTGATCCTTCAGTATGATTTAAACTGAAATGCTTGTCAGAGTGGACAGTAAAAGTAGTACTTGCTTTGAAAAGTTAAACATACCTTGCTAAGAGTATGTATTAATAAACTGAAATACAAAAACATTTGACTTGATGTGTTAACTATAACTGAAGTATTTTTATAACTTCATTCTAAAAAGATAAAGCTAATTAAATATTTAAGGAGAAAATTTTAAATTCTGATATCTCTACTATGACTTTAAAATTCTAAGTGTAATATGACAATTAGTCTTACAGTAACTTTCCAGATTCTAAATATCAGAATTTTAATCTGACATGGATATAATATATATCTAGTTTTAAGAATGTCAGCAAAATATTAATACTGCCAAATTATAATTCATAGGAAGTGTTCTACTTAACTTATACCCCTGAAGATGTTGAAGGAAATGTTCAGCTGGAAACGGGAGATAAAATCAATTTTATTATTGATACAAATAAACAGTAAGTTGTTACCCTGTAATATACTGAATCTGTATTAACTGAAGTATTAACGCATTCCAGAAATTAGTCGTTGCTCTTTTGTGTTGAACTTTGTTTAGCAAACTCAGGAATGTGCTCTCAGTGATAGTTCTATTTCTGAAAATGCTGTACTTGGAAGCGGCTCTTAAAATTGATAAAGTACATTTGCTGCTGATTCTTTCAGTGATGAACAAGTGATCTTTTTAGGTCTTTAACTGGAAGGTTGTTTTTTAGAAATGAAATGTAAACTAGCAGTGTTGCTTCCTTTTTAAAATTAGCATGTCTTTTGAAAAAGGAGACTTGAGTTTTCTCTGTACTTGGCCCTGTAATTTTCTGATGTGGTAAGGTACTGAATTTGATTCACCTTTTGTCATCTTAGTCTATCTTTTTTCCTAGTACTGGTGCTGTAAGTGCTCGTAACATTATGCTTTTGAAAAAGAAACAAGCTCGTTGTCAAGGAGTAGTTTGTGCCATGAAAGTAAGTACCAGTTAACTACTTGCATTTTCTTTTGAAATTAAGAGTCAGATCTTGAGATTTGTGCTTTTTCTTTGCCCTTGGACCATAGCTGGTCATTTTGTGTTGAAGTGTGGCCCGCTGGGGTTTCCTCAAATGTCCCTGCACATGGCACAATTAGTGGGGTTCTCCCAGCTTTTGTAAGGATTTTCTTTGCATGCTCAAGGATGAAATGCTTTTCATAAGGCTCGTTTACTGACACTAAGAGCCTCAAGTGCAGTTACACTGATATATTCATCCTTGTTTACTACCGGAATGGGAACTTCTCTGAAATTGAATCTAGCCCTTCAGCAGAATTTGGTCCCTTATCCATGTTGTAAAGCAGAGGCAGGGAGCTGCCACAGTTGGGAAGGATGCATGTGGAATTTAAAAGGTTGCACTGTGTGCTGTCATAATCCACCTCAATGGATATTTTACTTTAAAAATGATTAAAATGCCCTCACATACTACAGAGGCATGAGGGGCAACTTTACTATGTTATAGGTCTCCTGACTTTTAAAAAAAGAGCTATATGTAATGTCTTAGGAACCCAAAAATGTCAGAATTGCAGCTCTGATCTTCAAGAGTTTGGGGAGCATTTTAGTGAAAAAAAATGGGGCTCTTGGGGTAGCCCTTGAGGACCTCAGAATTATTTGTTGGGCTGCATATAGCTGACAAGTTTCTCTTTGCTTATCTTTCTTGTAAAGGAACAACAGTACAAGTTGAATACAAGTTACATGCATTTTTCTGGGTTCCACTGGCCTCTGAGATTATGAACTGGTATAAGAGTGCTTGGGAGTAAGCCATGTTGATCTTGGATGTTCCATTGCCAGAAAGCATGCACTGAACTAGGTTTAGTGTGTTTCACTCATGTGTCATACTCATTCTTGCTCTCTCTTATATGTACCCAAACACATATGTTCCATGTGTGTATGTACCTTTAAGTCACCTGGTTACTTAACAGTGACCCCATGAATTTAATGGGGTGTTCTTGAGCAAGGAGTGCTCAGAGGTGGCTTTGCCAGTTCTTTCCTCTGAAATATAGCCCACAGCACATGACATTCATTGGCAGTCTTCCATCTAAGTACTAACCAGGGCTGACCCTGTTTAGCTTCCAAGATCAGACAGGATGTGATGCCTGTAGAGCATTTAGGCACTTCCCATGTAGACTTCTCTAAAGTTTGTTGTCTTCTCTTTGACTGCTAGCCATCCAAGACCTTTTGTTCCAGCTAAAAACTGTTAGGGTGGATTTATATTGCATAATTTGTTTTTGCTAACCAATTGTGTTCTTCTTTTAGGAAGCCTTTGGATTCATTGAACGAGGTGATGTTGTAAAGGAGATATTCTTTCACTATAGTGAATTTAAAGGTGACTTAGAAGCCTTACAGCCTGGAGATGATGTGGAGTTCACAATCAAAGACAGAAATGTACGGCCATATTACATAAGCAGAGTTTCAATTATAAGTACATAACATAGGAGAATTAACTATTTTAATTGAATATTTATGTGTATCTGACTTACTGCTGGTCATTGTACTGCACCAACACAGTTAATGATTCTTTTGTTCATAGGGTAAAGAAGTTGCAACTGATGTAAGACTTTTGCCTCAAGGAACTGTTATTTTTGAAGATATCAGCATTGAACACTTTGAGGGAACAGTAACCAAAGTAATTCCAAAAGTACCCAACAAAAATCAGGTAGCAATGCCTCCTTAAACTTTCAAGTTTTTTCTGTGTAGTTCTGTGATTGTGAATATTTTACTTTAGGGGACTATGACATCATAGTGGGAAATACTTGATGAGAGAATTAAATGGAGAATAGGTCAGTACAGAATTTGATGGGAAAGTCAGTGGAAATGATGATGAATCTTTAAAAAGAGTTCTAATCTATCTGAATTTTCTTTTATGCTTTGACCAGAATGACCCACTACCTGGCCGTATAAAAGTTGACTTTGTTATTCCAAAAGAACTTCCATTTGGTGATAAGGATACAAAATCAAAGGTGACACTATTGGAAGGTGACCATGTTAGATTCAACATCTCAACAGACAGGCGTGACAAATTGGAACGAGCCACTAATATTGAAATTCTTCCCAATACTTTCCAGTTTACTAGTGAGGCTAGAGAAATGGTAAGTGCTTAAATTATCTGTATGGAGTGATAAAATGGAAAGTGTCCATATGATATTGCACAGTCATGTAGTTTTTGCATTCCTAGAATTGTACCTGCTATATTTTTGTAGTGGTAAGTGTTTTAGCTATCTTGGGTGTAGAATAAATCATACTCTCATGAAATATTTCTGTGTCTTCAGCAGTAGACATGGAGAACTACAGCATACAGAATTTAACTGTTGCCTTTTATAAGCATAATTACATGCCATGTCAGACCTGTAACAAAATGTTGTGGCGTAGAATGCTTTCGTTCATATTTCCTGGCATTCAGTGACAAGAGTTGTTTGTGTGAGTGGGTGGCTTCAAAAACAAAACAAAAACCGTTTATTTTGGGGAGCCTTCAAACCTTGGGCCACTCCAAGTTTGCTGGTAGTTCCATCTTATCTTATTTGTTAGTAGTTCGGGGAGCACAGGAAACTGGGTTGATTTTAGGAGTGGGATTCTTATAGTAAATGTCTCAGAGTTTTGATCTAATGTTTGGCAATTTGAATTTAGAAAACTTCTTCCATTGTTTTAAAGGTTTATCAATTGTGGGATATGATTGGTTTTTATGTGCATTTCAAGAACAGTGATTGTAAGAGGAGATATACATGAAATAGTCTGAGAAGGACTGATTTACTTATAAGGATGGATGTGAGATGATGGATTTGGATTTACATATCCTGTTTTAAAAGTGAGCTTGAAATAAAAAAAAAACTGATTGCTTTTCTATTAATCTAATTTTAACTTGTGAAAAATTTGTTGCATTTTAAAATCTGAAACCATTATGCAGAGAGTTGGTTCACCCAAGCTCAAGAGTTTTTTTGCATCCAGTGGCAATTTTTGAAGAGCAGATTCCCTGTGTTATGTTTAATTCTTTTAAAAACTGACCTAGGTTTCAAAAAGTTGCTGCCATGGGTGGTAGGGTGCTTCTTTTGAGAAATACAAGTTTACAGCTATATTAAGTATATATATAATGGTTTATTTATTTGCCTGACTCTTTATCTATAAATGTGATTCTTTGAAGTGCATGACACATTGGTTGCAATAAATGTCACTTTCTTGAGAAATCAGATGGGGAGATGGAATGTGCTTGATGGAAACCTTGGGAAGGAGGGGTTTCATCATGAGATTCTGCTTGTTTAAGGTCTAGAGTATTAAAAACTCTGCAAAGCCATGGAGAAAAAAAACACTTTTGGGGGAAAATTTCCATTTTCAAAAAAATAGAAAAATTGCAATATTACCCATTACCCAGAGTCATTTTGTTATTTCATGAAATAATGTTCATTTATATATGCTGTATGTTTTTAGGTATAAAATTCTCATGCTTGAATATTAACAGTGCAGCATATTCACTGTACGATAATAGTAAGCCTAGGGTCCAGTGCCAAGAGAAGGGCAGGGCATTAAATAAATATGAAACTTTTTAAAAATTTACTTAAAAGGGAGCTACAGAGTCCTGAAGTCTAGGGAACATCTCAGCTGTAAGGAACTTACTTACTGTTAGCATTGTGAAGAACAGTGCCATCCCAAAAAATAGAGAAGAAAATGCCAGCATTAGTAAAATGGAGAAATTTCACCACCAATACTCACCATAGTGTGTAGCAGACATAATGTACTCATTTCTGTTGAAAGAATAGAGAAAAGGACACTATGATATGATGCTATACATAGTCTTACATTAAAGTCTTCTCACATAATGTTTAGAAATGATTTTTGCACAAGAAATGTGAACAATTTGCCTTAAACATGTTTTTCATCCTTTTAAAAGGATAATATTCCATAATCAATATGGTGGAGGGCAGGAGGAAAGAAGGGCTTCATTTTTTCCCCCTGTGCTCTCCCCCGCCTCCTCTGTTAAAGGCCAATGGAACAGTTCTAGGAAAGAACTTCTTCTGCATTTGAGAGTATTTTTATTCTCGTGTGTAGGGTTTTGTTTTGTTTTTTTGTAGACAGGTGGGCACATGGATCTACCATAAGCTTGTAGGCAGGTAGGCTAGGAGGAGATGAAAGATTGCATGAGTAACTTTGCAGGCTGATGAGTGAGGATGGGCTATTTTGTCCTTGAAGATTCTTCAGGGACTTTCCTGCTCCATCAGTAGATGATGTCACTTCCCGATTTTGCATTGTTTGACTTTCACACTGGTTTCCTCACTTCTACATTACAGGGCTAGTAGTACACTTTTGAGACTGGAACCGAGTATACAGGCATGTATTTTGGATGGAGTTGGTTCAACATTATGGTTCACACATAGCTTGAATTCTCATTCCCTTATTGAATTAATAAGCCTTTTCAAGGCTAATAGAAATCTTAGCCTAACAGCAACAGTTCACTGGCAAATTTATTTGCCATTCCCCATCCCTTATAGCTGTCTGCATTGCCTGAAAACTTAGCCCTCCAGAGCTTGTTCTAGGAGTTTACAGGGGATTCAGTATGTAGTGAAATTGCTCCTCCCATTTCTACTGAATTCTGCTGTTCTGCAGCTGAAATTAAGTAGCAGCATTTGATTGTATAGATGCTGTTGGGTGTTTAGTACATGTATAATTGATCTTGTCTGGAATCAGTTGAAAGACAGAAGGTAATCCTGGGTGAAACTGAGGAAGGTTTACTTGTACTTCTCTGTTGGCTTTTGGATTTTTCTGACACTATGTATTTTTTCCTAGGAATTCATAAAAACTGGTGTGTGTGTGTTATCTTCAGGTGACTAATAGTCTTTATTTAGCAACTTCACTTAACTATGTATCTTAAAGTAATGACTTGACTGTATGTTTTATCCATAGGGTGTGATTGCCGCAATGAGAGATGGCTTTGGTTTCATTAAATGTGTTGATAGAGATGCCCGCATGTTCTTTCACTTCAGTGAAATTCTAGATGGCAACCAGCTTCATATTTCAGATGAAGTAGAATTTACTGTGGTCCCTGTGAGTAGAAGCTCATTGATTTTCTGAAATTTTTGGCTATCAGCTCTTATGCTTTTTCAGTTAACAATTTTGTGGCCTTTCTTTTCTAGGACATGCTGTCTGCTCAAAGAAATCATGCTATAAGGATTAAGAAACTCCCAAAGGGCACTGTTTCATTCCACACTCAATCAGATCATCGTTTTGTGGGCACTGTTGAAAAGGAAGCCACTTCTGCCAAATCCACTAGCCCAAATAAAGGCAAAGAAAAGGTAATACAGTTTTTTCCCCCTTATCTCTGCAGAATGAGTAGCTGAAAACATTACAGAAGAGATAGCGTATACTGTATTATCTGAAGAGTATACAGTTGACACAGTCACCTTGTATGCAAGGGAAAATAACAATGTGCATTTTCTCCTGTCCTTGAAGAAACCCCACCAAAATCTAAGTAGTCTGCAACTGAAAGCAGACTGAGCTTTCTGTCAGTTGTATGCTGAGACCCAGGATCATTTTTATGATTACACAGAAGTGCTAGTCTTAATGCACAACACACAATAAAATTAACATGTTACGAGTGCATTACCAGGATGTGCGGTTGAGTGTTAATGTAAAGCCTCATGTTAAGATAGAAAGGACTTTCCAAAGGTCACACATTTAGGGGGAAAAATAGAATATGTTGTGCTGTTTGATTAGAGTCATACTTGAATTCACTCTTTCCTGAAATCTCATGATGACTTTGGCCTATGTCTGTAAGCCCAACATTTTCAGATTGCTAACTCTTCTTTTTGGGATCTGTGCTTTCTGCATTATTGCTAGCTCTTCTGGAATGGTAGCCTGCAGAACAGTGGAAAGATCAAAATATGGTGTACCATCTTTAAAAAAAAGGTTTTACTAGCTAATGAGGCAAGTTTAGGGGATGAAGTTAAAGAAGATCTTTTTAGCATTTGTCTTTCCTGTATGATTTGTCCAGCGAGATGAAGTATGAGTAATTTGCTTGATCTGTATAGTTGAGCTGCAGGTATTTTAGGTATGTACATAATGTACTTAAGTAGAAGAATATAGGGTGCTTACTTGATGCATCTACAGTGATGATACATCCTTCTTAGAAATGGGGAAACTGGTGAATTCCTCGAACTGTGTCATGATTTGCCATTAAATCCTGCCTAGCCTCGTTTGTATGATGTCAGTTAGTAAAACTATCAATTAAAATTTGTGTCAAATAGGTAAATAACTTCTGTTCTGACTATTTTCCCTTCATCCTGTTTCAGGAAGCTGAAGAGGGAATAATTGCCTATGAAGATTGTGGGGAGAAGCTGACCATTCCTTACCAAGCTAAGGATGTGGAAGGATCTACTTCACCTCAGATAGGAGATAAGGCAATGCAATCATATATAATTCTTTAAACATTTTTGAAGTTTATTTTACATTTACATTTCATCACTGGTCTGTACTGTGATAAGTAATCTTTCAGCATGTATAAGTAGGGATATACTGAAAGTGATACCTGTCAGGTCATAATTCTATTATTGATAGTATGAGACATAATGCAGCTACACACATGTGCAAAGTAACTCTTTGTCTACAACATGGTACTAATCAAAAATAGTTTCTATCCCACTCATCAAATCCATTTTGGAAAAACTGCTTCAGGCATTCCCTGGTCCAGTGTCTGATAGAGTCTTCCACTTTGCCTACATTCTTTCATCCTACCAAACAAGTGAAAGTCTAAGGGTGCCAGATTGGGGCTGTAAGGCATATCTGGCACATGATCATCCCCATTTGCACAAGTACCTGTAATGTTATCAAAGAAGTGTGGGATCGTGCATTATTATAGTATAACTGCACTGTACTCAGCAGGTGTTGTTCATTGTTGTCCCACGCTCAAAGAAATCAAGCAGAATCACACCCGTGTCATCTTGGAACACAATCTCCATAATCTTCTGTGCTGAGTGCTGGCTGTCGACTTTCTTTGGTCCAGGGGAGGCAGAATGCTATCACTTCAGGGACTGATTCTTGGTCTCTGGGTCATACGGGTGTGCCCAGGTCTCATTATCATTGCAAATGTTCCCAAAAAAAGGTATTCCCATGGTCTTCAGATGCTGCCAACAGCTTCAAACACACATACATTCTCTTCTCCTTCAAATCAGCTGTTAAATGATGAGGAACACACTTGGCACACATTTTCCTGTGTCCACAGTTGTGAAGAATCTGCTCAACAGCACTGTAACTACAGCCAGATTTCTCAACAGTCATACATCAGTCTGCATGAATCATTTCATCTACTCTGTCTTGTTTTCATCTGTGACTGCTGTCAGTGGCCTTTTGCTGTGTGGTTTGTCTTCAGCACTGGATTCACCATCTTTAAATCTTTCCACAATCTTTACATATTTGTCTTATTAGTTGTCACCTCACCATACACATTTTTGAGCCTTCTGTGTATGTAAGCAGAAGTATGTCCTCCTTTGGTCAAAAACCTGATGGCTGCTCTTTGTTTCTGCTCTATATCCATGGTTATGTAAACCCTAGGAATACAGAAATTATTTCAGTCATGCATTAAGACCCTATCTGGTAGTTTAATAGTATCACATTTAGATTAATAGTTTCAGAGAAAATGGCACACAGACATTACTTTCAGTACAACCTCATATGTGCTCAGTAACTGTGTATATTGAGAATGGTGCTTACAGGAGGGTGTGTTTTAGCAGTTGGAATTGCTGTCTGTGAACCTTGATCAAAATGCTGTGTCCCCGTATTGAAAGTTATGTTGTGCCAGATTTTGATGGTAGAAGGAGTTAGATTTCAACTGAGTGTGTTGTTTAGTTATAGACAAGAAAGGCTAGACAGTTAGCCTCCATTAACTCCTACTTGTTAACTTTTAACTGGTATAATAATAAGCTTTTGTCCTTTTGGAAACTGGGTGCTTAGGTGAAGATAATTTCAGAAGAAATGGAAAAACCTCTTATCATGTATGAGCGATAGGGCAAGTAACATGTACAGTTATGGTAGTTCCAAAGTTGCATATATTTTCTCTTAACTCTTCAAAAAGGTACTCAACTTTTGTACCTAATATGTATGCTTTTCATGCAGGTTGAGTTTACAGTCTGTGAAGTTAAAAGAACTGGGTTGCAAACAGCTACATCTGTCAGAATGCTTGGTAGAAACTACACTTCAAAAAGGCTTTTGGGATATGTTGCAGCTCTAAAAGATAACTTTGGATTTATTGAAACAGCCAATCACGATAAGGAGATCTTCTTCCATTACAGGCAAGTGGCTGATTAAAGTCTACACATTGCACAAGAAATGTAGAGGCTGGCTTGTAACACCTTCTGCATGGTTAACACTGCAGCTCAGTTGCTTTGGGATGTTTCTAGTGACCTAAAAATCCTTTATGCACTTGACAGGAAATCTGTATTGATCCAATACCTGGGGGAAAGGTAAGCTCATAGGGAGGGGATAGGATTCTGATGCAGATGGAGCATTTTCTCTCTGCAGGGGCTGTTTCTCACTACACAGTTATAGTACCGTGATTCTACTTTAATTGTTATGATTCTGTTGTGTGAAATCCTGGAAGCTGCAGTCGAGGGAGAGGCATTTAAGAAATTGCAGCTAGAAACTTCTAAGCCACAAAACTCACAGTTACAGTTGAAGCAGACATGGCAGTTAAAGTGGAGTCCTAGTGCTTACTGTCTAGTATGAAAGCACCCCTAGTGTGACATATGGAAGGGTGAATCCACAATAGTAATGGATACCCAATTGTGTATGGGATTTGTGGGATGGGACTGCTTCTCCAAAAACTGACCTTGAGTTGTATGCAGCAGCAGCTTGTTTAAATCAGTGATTCTTAACCTGGGGTCTGCAAAGCTCTGCTACTGGACACCAACAGTAGCAGAAGCAATGGATGTAGCAGCCGGCGGGTGCTCAGACTGTTCCTTCATTTGCAAACAAGGGAGCAGTTTAGGTGTGTGCACACACCTGCTGTGTTTGTCAGGGATGTGGAAGCAGGGGGTATGGGCGACAAGGGACACACCAGCAGGCGAGTGCACCCACCCAAACTATGACTCTGGAGACTAAAGTCTGAATTCCCACTCAGCCATGGAAACCCACTAGATGACCTCAGGCAAGTCACATTCTCTCTTGGTCTCAAAGAAAGGCAAAGGCAACAAATCTTGCCAAGAAAATCCCCATGATAGAGTTGCCATGAGTCAGTTTTCAAAGAGGAGAGACATGATGGCTAGAAAGAACCTTTCTTTGTCAGTGACATTTTGTTGTTGTGTGCCTACAAGTCACTTCTGATTTATGGGAACCCAAAGGTGAACCTATCACAAGGTTTTGGAGGCAAAATTTGTTCAGAAGAGATCTGCCTTTGCCTTCCTCTGAGGCTGACGGAATGTGACTTGCCCAAGGCCACCCAGTGTCTTGAGTAGGGATTTGAATTCTAGTCTCCAGAAGTCTTTAATAAATAAATATTTGAGTATTTAGATCTAATTTTAAATCTTGAGTCAAATCTTGGGAGTCACTGGTAAAGAAAAGGTTTAGAACCAGTGGTTTAAATGGTATCTTCCTGTGTATGGTCTTTAGAACGAGACATACCTGGCTCCTTATTTCTCCTTTCTAATGCCAGTGATGGACTAGTGTCCAGATTCCCAGATGCAGTAACTATCTCTGTGCATGCAGAGGTAAATAAGGATCTCTGTACTTCTTGCTGCAGAAGAAATAAGATGGTGCTCAGTTGGAGCATCTGAAAGATAAAGTCTTGATCTTCCCACCTGACTGTCCACTGACTTAGAAAATGGAACAGTAGTTTTATGGTCTCTGTGCCTCACACAAATGGGTTTTTACATCTGCTTAGAATGCTCTTGAGTACCTTGGTGGGAATCCTGCCCCCTCCTGCATACCACGCATGTCCTAGCCTGCAAAGCTACTGTCCCCCGAATTTTCTTTTTCTCCACCAAACAAGTCATTTCTGTTGATGTGATCTGGTACTGGTGTTATTGTCCATTTTTTTCATCTCTTTATCTCTTACTCATATTTCTGATTCCCTCCTAGTTATTTTTTGCTTCCGTTTCTTGTTCTTTTGTTAAGAAAGGAAGCAGATAAACAAATCTATCTCTTTATTTGTCATCCCTTCTCCCCTTTCTCTGTTACGGACTCTACCTCCCTCCTTATACTTTTTTCATTGTGCAGATGCAAGTTTTCAATCTCAGACGTTCATTCTGAATGTCTTTTCTGTTTGGGGAAATGATCTAATGTCCAACAACATAAGATTTGTGAGGGATTGCATCTCAAGTACTGAAGAACTGGACATCAAGGTTGAATCACACTCATGGAAAAATCTCTTCAGGTCTCTGAGCAAGCCTTAGCAAGTAAAGCTGTCTTCATGGTTTCTACCACTGTCTCCAGACCATATGGAAACCCTGAGAAGACATTGGTATTAACAACCTCAGGACTGACTCAAAGCTCTTTGGTATTGACAATGGCTTCTGTACTATCTTCTATAGTGGAGAGAGTTGCCTCACAGATTACTGCTGTGCTGGTAGTCAGAGAATCAGTACTAACTGCCTATCTTCAACACAAGAAGTCTGTGCAGATGCTTGGTGACTAAGTCTGGTGGCTCATCCATCCTTGAAGTAGGCCAGTCATAAGAGGCAGCATGGCAGTCATTTCTTTTGGATCAGTAGCTAAATGAAAAGAAAGAGAATGCTAGGCATGTTCACAAGCTTATCTCTGGCTTTAGTTCCGTTGCCATCATCTTCTGGTACCTATGGAATCAGCACAACATGCTCTGACATCACTACCAGTGTTACTGATCTTATGCACCATCATAGGATTGGTATTGTGGTCATGAGCCCTGCTGTCACTCCCCGTGAAGATCTCCTCTTTGGCAGTACCAGTCATCCTCTTGATCTCTGCAGCTGTGTTCTTCTGTTCATCAGTTGTCAGTTCTATCACCTGTACTGATCCCTCACTCCTTGATACCAAGATGGGAATGTCAAAACTGATCTCCCAATACATGCATATGGTCCATCATCTCTACCACTGCGAACAACCACTACAATTGCAAGGACTATACCTTCTCCTTCACTTGTGATGACACTGGTTTCAACCGCATCTATCACCACCTCTGTATGTGTGCATCTGCTACCATAAGTTGTGCCCCTCTTCTTGTTCTTGCTATGTCTGCTCCACAATTTCTTAATGCCGCTGGGTCATCTCCTTCTGTTGCTGTATCATTTGCTACTCAGGCACATCAAGCTGAGAATCTATCAGATTCCACAGGTTTCGACTACTATTCTGACTCTTCATCACTTGAGTCACCATTGTGGTTGACATCCTCCCCACTGACAACAGTTGAAGACACAATTCCTCCTTCACCACCAGAAGATGTGAAATTGTTCGTGGACATCATCCTGAGGATGGCAAAAGCAATTGGTCTGTAGGTCACAGCCTCTCCAGCTCCTATGTTAAACCCTGAGTTTCAGATGTGGACACTCTGACTTCAACTGTTGCTGCTATCCCACTTCTACAGGAATTGATCAAACAGTCCTGGACGAAGCCTGCATCAGTGCCGCCAGCTTCAAGGCGCATAGAATATCTGTATGGAATCCAACAGGAGTGGGCAGGCTATTTATTCATTCATCCAGATTCAGTTGTTGGGGAGGCTTCCTAAACTGAAGGGGGAAAGGCAGCTTATTGAGTGCCACCTGATAGAGGGCAAGTGTTTTGACATCTTTGGCATAAGATCCTAATGTTCTGCTACCTACTCTAGAGAGTTGTCAACCTGCAGACCTGCATGGTGGCATATCAGTGTTTTCTATGGGATAAAATGCTGGCACTTACCCCATATTTACTTGATGAGCAGAAGAATACAGTCCTTTAATTCCAGCAAGAAACACATGCCTTAATGGCACAGCAAATACAGTCATCTCACCATTTGGTTGACTCAGCTGCTAAGGTTGTGTCAAGAGCAGTGGTGCTCAGATTTTCTGCCTGACTGTGCTCAGCAGGCCTTAACGAAGACAGTAAGTGTAGGATAGAGGACTTACCATCTGATTGATAGGGTCTTTTCCCCACCAAAACAGATGAGTCCATGAAGCACCTGACTAAAATGAGGCTTACTGCCAAGATGTGCTTTGGCCAGCAGAACAACAGTGGCTGTTCCAGTCTTCCTGGAGATTTCTCTCCATATTCTCCTCCTTCTGTTCAAAATCTCCCATCTCTGCCTTTCATGACATCGTCTCAGCCTTCAACGTGTCGTTCATTCAAGCGGCACCACTACTCCTTTTCAAAGAAGTGCACCAGATTCTTAAAGTCTCAATTTTTACTTCTTTTGCAGGACACTTCTGCAACCCAACTTCTGTCTGTACAGCCCTTTTCCATCCAGAGCCCCAAGAAAAGTTGGAGAGCTCATTGTGAGTTTGCCACTGTTTAGGGGCATTGGAGATGTCACAAAATTCACCTTTACATAAACACACTTGAGCTGCTGGCTTTGTCAAGGTCTTTCAGGCCTTCAAGAAGCTGTTGAGAGGACATGTGGAAAAGGTAACGTCAGATAATACCACCACGGTACACAATATCAACAGGCAAGGCAATACTCTGTCACATTGCTTGATTTCACCATTCAGTTCTGAGACTGATATATGGCATGAGAAATCCATTCTGTAGCTGTGCACCTGTCTGGCACAGATAGGATCCTTGTAGACTCATTCTCCAACAGGAGTAGTCCCTCTCAATGAGTGTCATGAGTGATAACTGCTTCCCGAGGCAGTTCTTCCATCAACCTGTTTGCAACAGCAACCAGCAAGAAACGCAAAGTCTTCTTCAGAGCAGAGGGAGGACCAGCCTCTCTCTGTCTTCAGATGGAGCAGATGTCTAGTAGATGTGTTTCCCCCATTTCCACTCATTGGGAAAGCGATAGCAAAGCTCAACAGAGTCAGGTCAGATAGTGTCATATTGGCTCAGACAATGCTGCTTTGGTCTGGTTCTCCACTTCTCCAGAGGTTATCACATCGTTCTCCCTCTTCACCAAGATGTTCTGATGTTGCAGTTGTCAGCATGGAAGATCACTCACTCAACTCACCTAGGCTACAGGCTGTTCTGCAAAGAGTCAAGTAAGGATTCCACCAGGAAATCGTATGACTACAAATGAAGATGCTTTTATTCGTTTGCTTCCTCCAGATTGGAACCAAGTTCTCCAGCTAACTTCTCAGTAGTGCAGCTTTTGCTACATTTGAAAGAACAGTGACTTTCCTTTTCTTCCTTCAGAGTCTACCTCACAGGTGTTGTAGCCCACCAGCCTGTTTCTTGAACTTCAGAGACACATTTATCCATCTATTTCACCTCTCACAATGCTGTTGTCATTCTTGTTTTCTTTTCTCAATTAATGCAACATCCCTTCAAGCCTCGAGCAACAGCCTTATGACTTTCTGAATCAAATTTCTCATTGTAATTATCTCACCCAATGGGGCAGAGGAGCTTGTCACTCTAGTGTGCGAGGAGCCCTTTTTGGTTTTTCATTATGATTGGATGTCCTGCCTAAGGTGGTATCCCAGTTTAACCTCAGCCAGGACATACCAACTTTCTATCCACAGCCTTCAACTTCTTTGGAAAGGTCTCTGCATTCTTTGGATGTTTGTTGAACTCTTACCTTTCAGCACACATTCTCCTCTGAGACTCTGACCATCTATTTGTCTGCCGTGGGAGTCAAAAGAAGGGACAACAGGTGTTAGCTCAGCATCTTTCCAAATGGGTGGTTGATTGTACATCAACCTGTACCCGTGGGACTTTAAGCACACATGATAAGAGCCATATTTTTCTCTGCAGCTCTACATCATGGGGTCCCCTTGCTGGAACTGTGTAAGGCTACCACCTGGTCTCAGCCTTCAGCTTTCATATACTGCTGCAGAGTGGACTGCAAGGCAAGAGCAGATGCTTGTTTTGGTTGGGCTGTTTTGTCTTCCATTATGCAGTGACCTGACCTACCACCCTATGGTAAGTGTTGCAGTCACCCATTTGTGTGAGGCACAGAGACCACAAAGAAGAACAGATTGCTTACCTGTAACTGTGGTTCTTCATGTGTTATCTGTGCCCTCACACAAACCCACCCTACCTTTTCAGGTCCCTGTCAGTTTTTTTCAGTAGACTTCAAAACTGAGGGGACAGTAGCATGGCAGGCTAGGATATGCACGGTACATGGGAGAGGGTGGAGTTCCCTCCAAGCTACTCAGCTCTAGAACGTCATAATAGGGTCTCTGTGCAGGCACAAAAAATCCATTTGTGTGAGGGTGCAGATGACCACTTGAAGAACCCCAGTTACAGGTAAGCAACCTGTTTTTTCTGTGCAACAGAAATTCTTATTGGATTGGTTGCTACTAGAACTGTATGTTATAGAGCTTTAAAGTTTAATAGAATTTATTTCTGAGGTAAAGATAATTCCTGTGAAAGTTATCTTCTGTAATTAGTAACTACACTAGTACTATCAATTAGTAAAATACTGCTCCAGTGTAAAACTTGGAAGTGACAGATGTATAGTATGTGTTGGAATCAATTTTTTTAAAAAAATATGATAGCTTTCAACAGAACAGAAATTTTGTTAAGCAGTTGTCTTTAAAGCATGCTTCAGTAGGCTGCAATATTTCTTTACAGAGACTTCAGAAACAGTTAAATGTGAATGCTCCCTGAGAAAAGACTGTGACATAAGCATCGCTTTGTATATGTGCTGCTGATGCCTACCTTACAGGCTAGTCTTGATTTACACAAAACAGTTGCTAATGCTATTCATCATGTGAACTGCAATGTGAGAAGAGTGATGCTGGAAGATGTTTTCCAGCTTTATTGAGGACAGTGCAGTATGAATGTGGCATAGGGCTTTTTCTTGTTTAAAAAAAGGGGGGGGTTGTGTTTATTAAATGGTAATACTTTGTCTTAATGAAAAGGAGATGACATTGTCAGGATCATTCTTGCATTTGTATTGGAATTTGCTTTTGTTAAAATAAAGATGGCTTTATTATTCACATTAATGCTGGGTCCCATTTATTCATTCTCATTGGGTTTTTTTTTAACTGTTTGCAGTGAATTCTGTGGTGATATCGATAGCCTGGAACTTGGAGACACGGTTGAATACAGCTTATCAAAAGGCAAAGGAAACAAAGTCAGTGCAGAGAAGGTGAACAAGACACATGCAGGTAAGGCTTTTCTAGCCAGAAGTTGATGCCCAGAGTGGATGTACTTCTGTTTAAAGACCTCCAAAGGAGGAGAGTCCACTACTCTTAAGGAAAGTTTTTTCCGCTGTCAAACAGCTTTTCCAATAAACCTCTTAGGGCACTATCACACTATGTGGTTGCAGTGTTGTTGTTCCACTTTAACTGCCATGGCAACATTCTGGGGTTTGTAGTTTCATAAGACCCAAGAGCAAATATGAATCTGATCAGGAAGTCTTTTAACTGTGTAACATAGTAGAGGGAGACAGTATTCCAGAAGGCAGGGAGATACCAAGTACTGATGACAATAATCTCAATGATACATGCAGACTCAGGCAAACAGTACAAGAACCCAACAGTGGGCAGAAAAAAAAAACAAGGAATCAGATGGAGAGAATGATCAAAATTCTGGAAACCAAGCTTTAAGAAAGAATTACTTAGAGAGTTCGTATGTTTAGCTTGGAGAAGACAGAGATGACTGATAGTTACCTTTAATTATATGAGCAGACTTTGTGCGGAAGGAGGAACAAGCTTGTTTTCTGCTGCTGCACAGGCTAGAACACAAACCAATGGATTCAAAATACAAGAAAAGAGATTCCACCTAAATATTAAGGGCCCTACCGTACTATACCTTCATAGTGCTATTATTCCACTTTAAATGCCATGGCAACATCCTGTGGAATCCTGGGATTTGTATTTAGGGAGGGGCATTTAGTATTTTCAGCTATAGAGCTGTGTAGAACTACAAACCCTAGAATGTTTGCCATAGCAGTTGAAGTGGAACAGTGGCCCTACAACATGATAGCTATCTTTAAATATCTGAAGGGACATCATGTAGAAGATGAGTGAGATTGTTTGCTGCTCCACAGACTACAGCGTGAACCAACAGGTTTACTAATGTTTAGAAGGTTTACTAATGATTAGATTCTATTTTCTTATAAGACTGACAGTGGAATGGAGGGTGGTGGATTCCTTCTCTGGAAGTCCTTAAACATAGCTTGGATGGACATCTTTCAGGAGTGCTTTAGTTGGGTTTTCTTGAATAGCAAGGGTTACCAGATTGCCCCTGCAGTATTTTCCAACCATATAATTCTACGAACAGCAGTGCTTATGAGCCACAGTTTTGCGTTCAGATGCCATAGGGAACTGAGAAGAAGCTTTTCATTTCTTTTTCATCATGTATGAAAGAGGGTAGGACGACATAGTGTGCAAGCTCAATGCTTGCTGTACTTGATGCTCATAGTTTCATTTCTGTTTCATGTGTGTGTTTTGTTATAACCTGTAGTTTCAGCAGTCAATTTATCTACTTAAATTTTTGTACAAAAATGTAGTTTCCTGTTGCTTCTGAATCAAGGATTAGATACCTGAATATGCTGCTTGCTCTCTTGTTAGAAAGGCACGTGAAGGAATACTGCTATTAATTTGGATGTATGATCACAGATAATTTTGGGTTTCCAGTCCTACTTCACTGCCATAGGCTAGGAAAAATATGGCGTGGGTAAGCAGTTTTGTGTTCGGTGAATAGGAAAAATATTCAGACTAGTAGGAAATAATTTCCTCAAGTGAACTTTTACAAACCTTGATGAATGTACATCAGTTGCAGTTGCAGACATTTCTCCAGTTTTTGTAATCTAGAATTAGATATTCATCACAGGGAATCGAAAATAGTTTTTGCAGCCTGGGTATCAGATTTTCAAAACTAGAAAATTGTAATGTAATACATTGGTGAATAAGCATTGTGTAAATCACTGGATTGAGAATGGACAAGCAGGTTGTCGGCTGTTTGTTTGAGTCCTTCAGGCTCAGTACTGCATTTTTAGGTGTAGCAGCAGTTTTTTTTAAATCTTTATCTGCGGATTCTGTATCTACAGATGGAACCAACCACGGCTTGAAACTATTAAAAAAAATATATTTTTTTTTTCAAAAAGCAAACTTTGATTTTTGCCTTTTTATATAAGGTACACCATTTTACTACATCATTGTACATAATGGGACTTGAACATCCATAAATTCTGATATCCACAGAGGAGTCCTGGAACCAAATCCTAGCAGATACCAAGGGACCACTCTACACAGTGCCTGACGTCCTCCTTTGTAGCCAGTTTTCTTGCTGAAGGACCTTTATATGCTTAAAAAAAATCTAGACAAAGTCATAGTATAAGAACTGATAATGCTATCTATGAGATGAAATTTTTTAATAAAAGATTTTGTAAAGTTGTCCTGTAAATTGTAATTACAAAACATGGGTTATTAAAGACTAAAACTGGAACAATCAGCAGAATTGCACCACTCAATATGTAACTAGTTAGAAATAGAGAGGTTGTGCTGTGTGGTTCAATATGTGAGCAGATCCAAATATCTAGAATGATGTGTTTTAATACCTACCACCTTAGAATAAAAGAGAATTTTTCGAACATTAATTTTCACATACAGAGAGAACTTGATGTGCATAATTGGATGATATATAAGAGTTTTACTGCGTGCCCCTTTGGAGGAAGAAAAGTGCTATTTAGGAAGGAAAGTCAGTACTGCAGATCTTTGTAGATAAATTGATATTGCTGAATTGTTGAAAGCCTTCTCATAAAGGGTTTTATCAATTTTAAAACCACAGAATTTTCTAAGACAATTTAATGTCTAAAGTGCAATTATGTTGCAGATTTGGAGCCACACATTGATTCTCAAGTTTACTCTTAATCAGTGATTATGAGGCACAAGAACAGGGACAAACAGCTTCACTCCTCAGAAGTCATGTTCCCAAATTTTCCTAAGGCAACAAGCTTCAACTACTTTCTGGATTCTTTGTTGTCCTTGGTCCTGATCCCAGCACATAATTCAGTTTTGTTAATAGGTTGTGCTTGTAATGTTTTATTGCTCATCTCAATACCCAAGGGTTTTCACAGAAATTTGTAATTTCATGTTTTGTAGTGAATGGCATCACAGATGAAGCTGATCCAACTGTTTACACGGGTAAAGTAATTCGCCCTCTCAGGAGCGTAGATCCAACCCAGACTGAATACCAGGGAATGATTGAAGTAATGGAAGATGGTGAGTTCTGTGTCTCTTAGTTATATCAAAGAAATGTTGTTCTACTTAACTGTGTAGTTGTCTGGTTTACAGCAGTGCTGTCTAAACTGGTGATCCCTCTGGTCCCTGGCAGGTTTCCAGGAAAGAAACAAACAGCTGTAGCCAATGGGCACAAATGTAGTATCAGTCTCGTGACATATGGGAAATAAGTAATTGGCAGTCCTCAATGTCAGGTAGTATAAGCTTCACAGAAAGCTTGTACTCAAGCTTACAAGGTGCTTGACTGTGCAGGAATGTTGGTTGACATCAAACTTGCTTATTAAGTTATTGAAAATAAATCAGTAAAGCATGGTTTGATTGGTGCAAAAGCTATTATGTTGGATCTCTTGGCAGCATCTCTTTGTTTTGTGTTCCCTTCTCTAGGAGAAATGAAAGGTGAGGTCTATCCTTTTGGAATTGTTGGTATGGCAAACAAGGGAGACTGTTTGCAAAAAGGAGAGACTGTGAAGTTCCAGCTTTGTGTTCTTGGTCAGAATGCTCAAACAATGGCTTGTAACATTACACCTTTCCGTAGAGCTACTGTGGAATGTGTGAAAGATCAGGTCAGTAAATCTTTTCTTGATATTGCAGTTGTGTCTTCATTGTGTAAAAACTGAATCATTAGGTTATTGCTCATCTGGTTTAGGTGAAACTTGATCCCTAAAGTCTGATCTGATGTAATTCCATCTAGATCCCTTATAGAGTTAAGCAGAATACAGTATTATGAGGAAGCAAGCATGCCTTCCAATGTGTACATCTGTTCTGGAGATCAGGGAGTGATGGTCCTACGATTATCATTCCCATCAACCTACTTTTAAGAATAAATTGCAGTGCCAGCTATAGTTGATGCTATCTAAATGTAGGAGAGAGCATTTTGTATTTTGAAGTGCAAAATGCAAGCATAACTATCTTCTTAAGGAATTGGACAGGCTACATAGAAAAGTAAAATGGATACCCTACCACAGGGCTGAGGGATCTTTGGTAAGGGATTATAGGAGCTGCAGGCGAAGATATCTGATGCCAAAAGTTCCCCAGTCTTGTACCACAAACATTGTTACTCAGAATTATTACAATGTGCAAAGACATAACCTTTGTTAAGAACAGTAACCCTAGGGTCTGCAATACTGTGTCCAGTGAGATTAAAATGATCACTCACTGTTTCCTTAGTATTGCTCTATTTTATGTTTGACCTTGTGACCATTAAATCATTACCATTAGTTGTCCTAATAGGAATATCCTGTTGTCAAAGGAGATTGTTAGTCTCCTTTTGCACAGATGGAATCCTAGCTGGCTTTCACAGGCTTTCTGTTTGATCCATAAACAAGTAAATCAGCTGAACGTGGCTTTCATTTACATGTAAAAGAAAAGATTTGAAGTACTTAATAATCTCTGGTGTCATTGATGGGAAAGTCAAAACAGGAGGTATATAAACTTTTGAGTTCTAGTGTCTGGAAGTTTTAATACTGTAAATAGTTGCTGACCAGTGTTAACTACAATTTCTCTTTCAGTTTGGTTTCATAAACTATGAAGTAGGTGACAGTAAAAAGCTCTTTTTTCACGTGAAAGAAGTTCAGGATGGTGTGGAACTGCAGGCTGGTGATGAAGTAGAATTTTCAGTCATCCTCAATCAACGCACAGGGAAATGCAGTGCCTGTAATGTGTGGCGTGTTAGGTAAGGAACTGATACTACTTGGTCATGTCATTGTTCTCCTTTGACAATGGGAAATTAAGTAATCCAGATCAGATTTCTTCATAGGGAAATTTCAAGTGTCCTTGAGCTACTTTACCACTGGAACATGATTAAAGACTAACATTTAATAGATGGTTGGAAGTATATTAGAAACAAAATAGTTTGAACACCTTCTGTTTATGGTGACCTTCTGTAAGCCTTTCATTCTTAGGATTGTTGTTTATCACTTCTATTTCCATTTGGAATTTTCTCATAAAATTGATCTTAAAATTAACTTTGCCTGATAGAATTGAATTATAACAGTCGTTCTTGGAATGCATAAGAAAAAGATACTAAAAGCCAGTAAGTTGGGTTCTTTTCTGTTATATACTTGTCATATGCATCTAAGTGAATTAAATTGGTTTCCATCAACAGTGAAGGTGCTAAGGCCGTAGCTGCTCCCCGTCCTGATAGACTTGTTAATCGTTTAAAGAGCATTAATTTGGATGATGCCAGTGCGCCTCGTCTAACTGTTCTTCGTCAGCCAAGGGGACCGGATAATTCAAAGGTATGTTATAAGAGATTTACTGAATGTGTGCCCATAACATGAAGAGTTTAGCTTCTGGGCAAGAAAGAAGCCACATTAATCGTTACCACAAACTAGTACATTTTAGCCAGCTGATTCTCAGCAACAAGGATTGAGTGAAGAAAATTAAAATATAGTAGCAACTCAGATTTAAGGGCAGACATATCCTTGCATATTGGGAGTTGGATTTTTTTGGCTGCGTATATGAATTGAAGGAAGATAAAAAGTACTAGTTCCTGTGCAGGAAAAAGAGGAATGTTTGGGAAGCACGAGTTGGATTCATGGAAACTTAAGCCATAAAATTACGTGAACAGGAGATGGATCTAACTTTTGAAAGTTGCTACCAGGCTTGTTCTCTCTACAGTTTTCATCTTTTATTCGCCCGCTTTTTACAGAAGATTCAGACAGCTTTCATGACTAATCAGTGCATTACAGTATTTTCCCACTTTTTTTTCAGATATTTGTAGAAATGTTTTGTATGCTAAGTTGACATTTCAATAGTACTAGCTGTCCATTATGGAGGAGAAAGTGCTGTGCAGGATTTTTTTCCCAAGGCTTGTTTGTGTTCAGCTAAACGTTTCCTTTAGATTTTGAGGAAATCAGCAGTTAAAGACTCCCCATGCCTACAGGACCAAACACTGATGCTGATGTAGTTTTGTGAAGCTGTGGAAGGGGCAGTTACTAATGGCTTATCTTTCAGCTGTGGTCAACAGAAAACAATGTGAAAAGATATGTGCAATATTTTGTGATTCAGCTGTGCTGAAAGGCTAAAGAGTACAAAAGCAACCAAAGCCATTACTAAAGGACAGTTTAGGTATGTCAGCAAAAAGATCCGCTATGATTTTTAGCAAACCTGGGCAGTTTGTAGGGGCTAAGAATAGTGTTGCAACAGAAATAACCATTACCAGGATGTGTAAAAAGAGTGCCTATGAATTTGGAAGAAAATGGGAAAGAAGGAAGCAGCTCGCAATTATGGCTGAGGCTGAGCTAAGGGAGGGTTGTTAGAATATGTGAACATGGGTAAAAAGATGAGGCAAGTTTATAAAGCAAGGTAGTTGGTTAAATGGTAATAAAAAATAGCATCAGGGTGCATGTGACAGCAGTAGATGTGGAACACAACATGAATTAACATCAACTCAATGGCAAGACACTGTTTACTTTTCAACTTTATTCCACGACTTTTAGTTCTAATTTAAATTCATGAAATTGTTTTTTCATTGCAGGGGTTTGGTGCAGAGAGAAAGATTCGTCAGGCGGGTGTGATTGACTAACTGGTCTCAAACTACGTAGGAGCAAGTTCTGGGATCTGGTGAAGGGTACTGAATATTACTGTATTCATCCCTTCCACATTCTAAGGAGCTATTACACCCGTTTTAACACCTTCCTCATGTTATGTTTAAAAATAAATTTATGAAACAGTTTTAAAATATGCACAGTTGCATCCTGGAGAACGTAAGGTGGCGCCTTATAGTATCACATTTTAGAAGCTTTTTGAATGGTGCATTTAACGCAACTGGTAACTGCAAGTCTATTTTGCCTCTTTAAGTGAACATTATAGACAGTTCTACTCTGGTAGACCTTATGAAATTCTGCACTGAAAAGATTATATATATATATAATATACATATATTTTCTTTAATTCACTTCTGCCAAGGTGTTACTATGCCTTAGCTCTCAGTTGCTTTACCTTCCCCAGGTCAGGGGAGGTTCACTTCCTGTTCATTCTCCTCCAGTTTTGAGGACCATATAAGGATGGATATACTCTATATGTAGAATCCTGTATGAGCACTCAAACCAGTTCCCTAAGTTGATGGCCAAATGTTAAAATGTTTTTTATGTCTCATTTAAACTCGAGTCCATATAGCAGGCAAAGTTTATCTCATAGATCTCATTGAAGCTATCTTCCAGAGTAGACTTATAGTTTTTGTAATTATCTGCAATTAGCATGCGCAGTGCAGAATTTCATGAGGATAAGGCGTGCCATCAGTGTGATAACTTAAAGATATTTAAAACAATGCACAAATTTGCTGCTGCTTAGAACACTGCAGCTTCTAAACCCAGTTTATTTTACTGATTAAAAAATTTAAAAAGTTGTGCCTGAAGTGAATACATTTTTTTCTTTTTGCAGCCAGCACCCAGTGTACTGTAAAAGAATACTTAGGCTTTCCATAGCTGTATTGAGACTTTCATCAAGGTGAAATAGTTGATGTCTGTGTGCTTTTTTTTTCTCCCTCCAGCCCCCTTCTTCCCTCCCTCCCCTCCCTCAGCCACACTATCAAGCAAGCAAACTGAATGATTGGTCTAAGTATTACTTTAACCAAAAAGATCAGGAGTTATTTTCTTTGAATAGAGGGCAGTACTGTGTTTTTTTCCCATGTTACCTCTATTCTCAATTTAGGGTTTTTCTTCTCTGGGAGATGCATTATCTTTGTAAAACAAACATTGCTTTCTCCAATTTTTCTGTTAATGGCAAAGAATGGAAATAGAATAAAGTTTTACTGATTTTGAAAAAGTGCCTCAATCTTGTAACTCCTTCATTAAAACAGTTCTTAGTCAAAATACATATCACCTGGAACTGAACAGGCTTTTCCGGTTTCTGCAGGAGACTGAAGTTCAAATCCCTGCTCAGCTTTGGTAACCACTGGATGACCTTGGGCAGATCACTCTCCCAGTTTCAGAGGAAGGCAATGTCAATCCCCCTCAAACAAGTCTTGTGTAAACTCCAAGGTAGGGACACCTTAGGGTCACTATAAGTCAGAAATGACTTGAAGGCAACACACACATACACACAATCCTCCAAAGGTCAGAATTCACCTCATCCAATGGGTGATGAAGCAAACCACATGTCCTTGGATGGTAAGGAACACACGTGATTCTTCTGGGGAACCCTCTACCACTGAAGTAAACAGGCATTATTCTTTTGCCTTTCTAGGGGGAAAAAATACAGTTACTTAGAAACTAGTATTGCAAAATGTATATAAAATATACAGAGATAATCATTGCTCCTTTTCCACACAGGTCAAACTAACTTTGTTTTCTAGTGTACCTTCAGATCGTTTCTTACATGACTCTAAGGTGAGCCTGTTTTGGGGGTTTCTCGGCAAGATTTCTTAAGAGGGGGTTTGCTCTCACCTTTCACTGAGGCTGAGAGATTATGCCTTGTCCAAAGTTACCTAGTGTGGGTTTTCATGGCTGAGTGGGGATTCAGACCCTGGTCTCCAGAGTTGTAGTTCAGTGTTCAAACCACTACAGCATGGTGGCTGTTTTACTACCTCTTGACTAAAATTTGATTGGCCATCAAGGGCTGATGACGTTGTTTGGGGGCTCAATTTAATGCTTGAACTGTGAGTTGGCAGTTCTAGAGGTAAGTTACCTTGGGAATTGAAGGAGGTATAATGAAGATGACACCATATCAAATTGTGGATGAGTGTGCCTTCAAATCGCCTGTCAACTTCAGGGTGACTCCATGAATTTCATAGGGTTTTCTTAGTCAAACAATGCTCAGTGGTGGTTTTGCCAGTTCCTTCATCTGAAAGACAACCTACAGCACCTGGTATTTATTTGCAGTCTCCCATCCAAGTACTAACCAGGGCTGATCCATCTTAGTTTCCAAGATCAGATGGGATCTAGTGCCTTCAAATATTTAGGCCTTACCAATTAAATCAGGTAGTTTAAAAGTGCCAATAAATGTATATGGGCCATGGTAAAACTAGTATGTTAATACTTCTTAATGCTTTGTTTTCTGGAAATGTAA
This sequence comes from Ctenosaura bakeri, assembly GCA_948474755.1. Lineage (NCBI taxonomy): Eukaryota > Metazoa > Chordata > Lepidosauria > Squamata > Iguanidae > Ctenosaura > Ctenosaura bakeri. The sequence continues at coordinate 59,971 of CAOLHI010001457.1, forward strand.
GCAATGTAAAAGAAATATGATCCACTGAATTGACATGTCCAGTAAGAATAAATCCTAATAAGAGCTTTGGATTTGTTTTAAAAGAATGCTTTAAGCAAATTAGTGGACCTGGACTAGTTCTCACTGGAGTTCATTTAAGTATTTTTGTATCTTCACAGCCCACTATGGGCTCCAAAGGTAATGAACATTATGAAAACCAATTAGAACAAAGAAACATTTTTAAAAAGAAGAAATCAGGAAAAGTTGCTGCCCTGTCCCTTTCTTCAATGAGAAACCCCCACAGGATCTCAAGGGAAAGAAGGAGTTCTGTCAGCTGACAGGCAAGTCTGGATTCAGCATCCTTAACTGCTTCACTAAAAATGTTCCTAGCAATGTTTCAGTTCAGCTATTGGGAAGCTGATTTATTCAACATGTTGAATTCTTTCTTTTATTTAAATGTAAGTGGAAAATGAGGTTTGAATTCCCTTAGTTCAACATTTTCTTAAAAATCTCAGCAGTATGTAGAAATTAGCAAAAGACCTCGTTTGTAATAAAGCACTGTTTCATAACCTTTTGATTGAATAGACAAGCTCTAAAATTTCCTTGTTTTTCATTCATGGCAATGCAAGAAACCTGTGTCCAGCTTTCAAAGGACAAAAGAGACATGCATTTTGGCTATAAAGCAAGTGAGGGGCTTAAATAAAAATTAAAAGGGAAAGAAACATGATATATACCCCTTTTCTTCAGCTTAAGTGTTCCACACTCTGCAGTTAAGATATTTTCTTACAGTTTGTTCAGGGATAAAGCATTCAGCTCTGACAACCAAGAAGCACTTGGGCGGTTTGTTGCAAAGAATCTCAGTGATACTGAATGTCAGTCCATCTTGTCTTGTTTTCTCAGTGCTTTCACCATTTCCCAGAATTATCATATTTTCCAATTAGGCATGTCACTTCATGATGTGTCCAAAGAACATAGCAGCAGTTGGGTCATGTTGGCTTATAGTGGAAGTCCAGGTTTGATTTGTTATAGGACAGTGTTTCTCAGCCTATTCAATCTGGGAGACTCGTCATTTTTCCCCCTAAAATGCCAGGCTGATGTCATATTTGTACCCATTGGCTATAACTGTTCTGTTTCTCCATGAACCTTTATGTGGATTGGCCGTAATCCACAGATCACTTTTGAAAAGCACTACTCTGTGAACTGCCATCAAGTCAATTTCAACTAATGGCAACCTTATGCCACTGTTATCAACAGCGTTACTCAGTTCTTGCGGGGGGGGGGAATGAACACTAAGACTGTTTCTTGCTAGATCTTCCTTTGTTCAGCAGTGGGCACAGGCCAAGTGGAACAGAGGAACTTGCGAGAGTTTGGGACAAAATCTAAAGTGCAAACGAGGGCTTATGGAAAAGCAGTGTCAAGCGGGGAGGGGAAACTTCCCGTCCTCTCACCACCCGGCAATGCTGGCTGGGGCTTCTGGGAGGCCAACGTGGGAAAAAGCTACACGTTCCCCGTCCACGCTCCAGCAAAAGGGGGGCTACACAGCTTCTACGGGTTTGGTGGAACCCGCGAGTTCAGCTTCCGGGTTCAGACCCTGAGCGTCCTTAATTTGAAACCGCTCTCCTTCCTGGAGACCGGGAAGAGCTGGCGGCTGCCACGTTCCGCTGGGCCGCATAGACCAGAAGTCCCGTCAGGAATGTGGCTACTCCGTAAACTCCGCGGCGCCATTATACCCCATTTCCGCCCTACACTGTTATAGCGCTATTATTCCACTTTCAACATCCTGTGGAATTCTGGGGTTTGTAGTTTACTGAGGCCAAAGAGCTCTCTGGTTGAGAGTTCTAAAGGCCTCTCCCTAAACTGCAAACCCCAGGATTCCATAGGATGTTGAAAGTGGAATAATCGCGCTATAACAGTGTAGTGTGGAAACGGCCTACAGCCTCCACAGAAATTCAGCTTGTTCCACAGCGCTGCTGCTGCTGCTATTATTACTACCTCTTGGGAGCTGACGAGTCAAGAGAAATACTGTACTATTTACTGAAAGCACTCATTTAACAAGGCGTTTCGCCCTTCACTTCCGGCTCAGGGCGGCTCGCTGTTTATATCTGAACCCGCCCTTTAAGAAATCCCACACAGAGAGAACCCCAACCTCCGCCTTCCTCGCTGCCTCTGCCTACAAGAAGAAGCCCAGTTTAGAGGTGATTCTCTGGCCATTTCCGCACTAGGCTGTTATAGCGCGATGATTCCACTTTCAACATCCTCTGGCATCCTGGGGTTTGCAGTTTCGGGAGGGGCCGGACGGCCCCTCCCGAAACTGCAAACCCCAGGATGCCAGAGGATGTTGAAAGTGGAATCATCGCGCTATAACAGCCTAGTGCGGAAATGGCCTACGTCTGGACCACAGCGAGGAAGACAGCGCCATCTCCACTCTCCCAGCAGGCCCGGCGTCGCAAGGCCGCGGCGCTTCGTAAACCGCCGGGCCTCCTACTTCCGGCGCTGGGTGATGACGCGACGGTACGGCACATCGGAAGGGCCGATCTTGGGAAGGGCGTTCTGGGACCGCGGCGCCTGGAGGAGAGGTGAGAGGAGTTTCAGAGTTAACTGGCTTGCCGGCCGCGGGGAGGGGAGAGGAGAGGAGAGGAGGGAAGCTTGGTCGGTGGCGCCTTGCGGTCCGGCCTTTCGAGGCCGAGGTTTCTTAAAATGGACTGAAAGGCGGCGTTTTGCCGCCGCGCTCCACCCACGGCAGGAGGACCTGCTTCGGAAGGCGTTGGCTCTGAGACCGTGGCCAATTCTCTTTTTGAAACAATTGGACTACAGCTCCCAGAGTTCCCCGTGGCAGTTGGGGAGTTCTGGGAGTCGTAGTCCACGCGCGGCTTCTGTCCTGCTTCGCTGGGACCCCTCTGGGGAGGGTCCTTCCTCTTCCTTGGAGGGAGAGGCGGCGGCGGCGGGGCGCTCGGTGCCGCTTGGGGTTTCCGACGAATCTCCTCGCTGTCAGGGCTGGTCCCTCTTCCTTGGGGTGGGTGTGTCCGCCTCGCCATCCCTCTGCTGCGTTCGCCACACACAAGAACTCCCTGCCTGGCCCGTCTTCGCCCTCCACATGTTTGGACATCAGCTTGGCAGCTGGGTCGCCTAAATACCCTAAAGGCATCACGTTCCATAAACTAGAGTCTCCCCCTGGTTACTACTTGGGCCATTTCCGCACTAGGCTGTTATAGCGCGATGATTCCACTTTCAACCTCCTCTGGAATCCCGGGGTTTGCAGTTTCGGGAGGGGCCGGCCGGTCCCTCCCGAAACTGCAAACCCCAGGATTCCAGAGGAGGTTGAAAGTGGAATCATCGCGCTATAACAGCCTAGTGCGGAAATGGCCTTGGATGGGCGACTGACAATGAATACCAGGTGCTGGAGGCTAGATTTCAGTGGAAGGAATTGGCAAAACGACCTTTGAGTGTTCCTTGCCTTAGAAAACACAGTGAAATTCATGGGGTTGCCCTATATTGGTAGGCGAGTCGAAGGTACATACGCATTCGTTGGTAGCTGTGAAATCCTCATGCCTCTTCCTTTACCTATAAATGCCAATAGCTGTGGTTGTCCCTTGCTTAATGAAAGCCTTAGGTTAAATACAGTGAAGTTATGCCTAAGGTGGAGAACCAGCGTGGTGTCGTAGTTTTGAGTACCGGACCGAAGTCTGGAGACGAGAGTTTGAATCCCTGCTCGCCCCTGGAAACCTGGGCCATTTCCGCACTGCAGTGTTAAAGTGCTGCTATTCCACTTTCAACGCCCTGTGGAATTCTGGGGTTTGTAGTTTAGGGAAGGGCACTTTGAATTCTCAGCCAAAGAGCTCTTTGGTCTCAGTAAACTACAAACCCCAGAATTCCACAGGGCGTTGAAAGTGGAATAGCAGCATTTTAACACTGTAGTGCGGAAATGGCCCTGGATTGACCTTGGATGAGTCATGCTCTCTCATAGTGCGAGGAAGGCAACAGCAAGGCCGCTCAGAACAAATCTGGCCAAGAAAATACTGTGAGAAGGTCGTCTTAGGGTCACCGTAAGTCAGAAATGAATTGAAGGTGCACAACAACCACAATGGCAAATCTACCATGGGGTTTTTCTTTGCAAGATTTACTCGGGGGGGGGGTTGCTTTTGCCTTTCTTTGAGGCAGGGAGAGTGTGACCTGCCCAGTGTCACCTAGTGGGTTTCCATGGCCAAGTGAGGATTCAAACCCTGGTCTATAGAGTCATAATCCAGTCCCCATACCACTAGATCATGCTAGCTCTCATAGGTTCTCCTTAGGTTGTCATAAATTGGAAAAGTCTTGAAGCTGCTCGACAAAAACAACAAGGCCTAATATGCACAAGACGCTGTATGTCCTTTGTCAGAAGAAAGAAAGAACTTTCACTGAAAAACAAAAGATAAGCACTGATGGCCAGTGTGGCACAGTGCTTGGAGTGGAGGTCCAGGTTCTAACCCTCACTAAAATTGGTTGGTCTGAAGATAGTCATGTTCTCTCAGCCGAACCTTCCTACCTGACACGATTATTGTGGAGATGGGTTGGGGAAGAAAATGTGAACTTTCATGGAATTCAGGATTGTTTGTGGGTTTATGCTATTTTACTGTTGCAAAACCCCTGTGAAGTAGTTTGGATTGATACATAGTTTCTCATTAGCTTTCATGGCAGATTGGATTTGGACCAAAGTATTTGGTCAAGTCTTTTTTGAGAAGAGGAATGGGTATAAGATAAAAAATAAACATACTTCCAGAAAATAGTTCATCCCTAGGTATGTTTATTCACAAATAAATTTTAATTTTGATGGTTTGAATTTCATTGTAATCTTAGTTTGGCAGCATAGTTATTATAGGACAGTGCTGAACATATACTGGGAAAAATTAGGTCCAGACTGATTACCTGTGAACATTTTGATTGGTCTTAGTCCTGTTTTTATTTATATTGTGCCTCTCAGACTACAGTAAGGCCTTCAAACTGCACTTACAGTACCAAACATGGTGGGGATGTTCCTTTCCTCCAGTTCTCATTTTAATTGTCTTTTGATCCCCCCCCCTTTATCTGAATGTTATTTGAAGCTTTATGTGTGTCATTGAAAGGCAGTTTGTTTTGAAACTCTTGATTCTGATAATTCGTCATTCTACCAACAGGTCCCTGTGAAGGGTCATGACTGAGTACAAGCTGGTAGTCGTGGGTGCTGGTGGTGTTGGAAAAAGTGCTCTGACCATCCAGCTTATTCAGAATCACTTTGTTGATGAATATGATCCCACTATAGAGGTGAGCCCCTGTTGGAGATTGTATCCTCAGCACCATATTGGACACGCCATATATATGTGTGTGTGAAAACAAAAGCCCATGTTTGCATTAATATTATTGGACAAGAGGTAGAATGTACTAATTTTTTTTCAATGTTTAATGGTAGAAGCCCAGAAACTTCTAATAAGAAATTAAACTTTTGCTGTTAGACTCTGAACTTTGATATTTGGGCTTCACTTCCCTGAAAAATTCGTTTATATTGCCATTAAGAGTACACAGTGAATGCAGTGTACAGAGTGAGACATGCATGTCCGTATTTGGAGGGCAAATATATTTGTTGAAATTTATGACTGTACAAGTTATTTTTTAAACTGCTGCTCCTAAATGCAAATTGCTGGTCATATGTGTTCATTTTAAAAAGTATTAAGATTTTTACACGTCTGTATAAATCTTGTCTGTGTAACCTTGTTTAAAACGTTTTGAGTTTTTGGAATTACTTGACAAAGACCTGAGAGAAAGCAAAGACAGTATAGAAGATGCTATAGGATGGAAACAAAAGTGGGTAATAGGCAGACTATGCATGGGCATCTCTCAGTGTGTTTTTTACTCCTTCTGCCACTTCCAAAATCACTGGTGGACTGCCAGATGTGGGTAGCATGGCAAGAGCAGCAACTACAAAAGCTGTTTTTTCCCGTTCAATGAAAGGATGTGGAGGGAGTGCCTGCTTTGTTCTTAAAGTAATTTGGGCTTTTTTGTAGCTACTGTGTAACAATTTAAAAATAAAAAGTGGCCCTTTTTTGGTACAATGGTAGCAAGGTGTGGTCCTTGATGCAATCCCTTCTCTGACAAAGTTGCCTATCCCTGGATTAAAGAATGAGGAACAGATCCTTGCAGGACTGTCAGATGGATTACTCCATTATCTGAGACCTGGTTCATGCAGTCTTACCATAAATCTTCTGTTTATGCAACTGAAAACTGTGAAAGATTTAGAATGAAAGCTGTGCTCTGTAAGGATTCAAAATCTATTGCAGTATACAACAATATACTTATTCGTTGCGGGTCACAAAACACATTTGGACACTTTGTATGCCCTATTTACATCCTGCCTTGAACTGTATGCCCGCCCAAGTGATATTTCTCATTGTTTGAGAGATCACAAGACTCTCTAGTTAACAAGTAAATGCCTTTGTACCAGCTATGCAAAAGCATGTAGGGTAGGAATAAAAAGATCTCTCACATTTCTGTGGACTTCCTCCTTTTTGCACCTCCAGTTCAGGGATGGGGGTTTAGACTAGGTGCTCCCTGTGGTCAATTCCAACGCTATGAATCTAGGATTCTGAGTCTGCTCTGTGTTAGTTCTATGTAGATTTTTTTACTGAAAATATTATGTATTTTTATGCATTTTTTTCTAATGAGTATGTGCCATCATTTGCTAAAGTATATTTGTATATTTTTTAGAAAAGTATACTGTGTTTTTTGTGGATCCTTCAAATGCCATTTTTCCCTTTTGTGGAATGTATCATAAACAGGTATGTACATATTACATCCGAGACAGGACGTAAACAAAGATCCTATTGTCAAAACTTTGGAGCATACAATGTGTCCAGCTGTATTCTGTGAATCATAGTGAATAGGTATATTGTTGAAAAGTGCATCTGGTTCCATGTTCAGGGCAAGAGACATGGAATTGAGTCTGTTTTGTTTCATTTTTAAATTAATATAGTACAGACTTAGTATGTCTGCACTATATGTAATTTCCTGAGCTGTTGGAAGTCCTCCATTTAAACTTGACTGTAGGTACTTTAAAAGTGGGAGAATTCAGTAAGAGTAGGAGAAGGTGATGATTTTCTAACAATGTCCACTCAAATAAATACATTTAAATATGCTATAAGAAGTTATTGAAGGATTGGTTTTGAATCTGCCCTTAATTTTCCATAGGACTCCTATCGTAAACAAGTAGTGATTGATGGAGAGACTTGTTTGCTAGACATCCTGGATACAGCAGGACAAGAGGAATATAGTGCCATGAGGGACCAATATATGAGAACTGGTGAAGGTTTTCTTTGTGTGTTTGCCATTAACAACAGCAAATCGTTTGCAGATATCAATCTTTACAGGTAAGCTGACGTGAGAATGCAGAAAATGGTAAAAGTACAGCTGAACACTAGGTCTGAACAATTTACCATGTTTCTGAATAGACTGAGGCAATTGTGAGTAATTAATAGACTATCTTGTCCAACGTGTGTTTAGTTATAAATTAATAAAATGCCCTTACATTCTCAAAATCTACAGACTGATACTGGAGAAACAAGAAACAATTATGGTAGATGACCTAGTAAAGGAGAGAGGGGCTTTGAGGGTAATTTTCCAGTTCCTTCAGCATTGTCCCTAGGTTTTACTGGGACGTTCATTCTAATTTGATTTCTTTGTCCCATTTTTATCAAGGGAGTTTGCTGTTGTGTGCCTAGTCATTTCTGACAGGGCGACCCTCTCAGAGAGTTTTCTTTTCAAGATTTGTTCAGTGGAGGTGTGCCTTTGCTTTCCTCTGAAGCAAAGAGAGTGAGACTTGTGGATTTCTGTGGATGAGCAGGGATCTGAACCCTGGTCTCCAGAGTCACAGTCCAGTGTTCAAGGCACTACACCATGCTGGCTTATCAAGGAGGTAGGAGTTTACATAAAAGAACAATGTAATGGTATTGGGATAACTTTTGCTTCCTCCAGTGTATGGTGTTGCTTTGGGGTAATGTCTTCTGCTTTCTCAGAGGGCTGCAGGTCTCTTCATTGTCCCAAAGCAGAACCGGGGCAGCAGCTGTGTCGTGGGTCAGTTACTGATGAGCAGTGCCATTCAAATTTTTTCAGACTGAACTACAAAGATTTTGTTCTCTCCCCCTTCCCATCTCTCTCTCCAGAGAGCAGATAAAAAGAGTGAAAGATTCTGAAGATGTACCAATGGTATTAGTGGGAAACAAATGTGACTTGCCAACACGAACAGTAGATACCAAACAGGCTCATGAAGTAGCAAAGAGCTATGGGATTCCCTTCATTGAGACATCTGCCAAAACAAGACAGGTAATGAGTTCTTGTACTTCTGTTTGGATCCCAAGAAATTTACCAGGATTGCCATTAATACATAGACAAATCTGATGGAAAAACCAGTGTTAGATGGAGTGATAGAGCCTTCTGCTAGGAACGCCATCCTGCTTATGTTTGTACCTTAAAACAGTTGTGGACTGCTGATTGAACTTTGTTTGGTGCCTAGCCTGATTTGCAGAGTGGTGCTTTGCAGTGTTTTGTCTCATTGGATTTTGAAGAAGTGAAATCAGTCCAGGGCAGTGATTACATCCTTTACTTCTCTGTCACAGAGCATCATACAATTTCACAATTAGAGATAAGATCAGTGTTTGGTTTTGCTTCCAGAATTCCTAAATTTTCTTTTCTTGGAGTTACTTTTAGTACGTTTCAAACTTGAATGTAATGAACCAACGGTATGTGGCATTTCATAGTACATACCCTTGTTAGTCTGTATCAACACGCAAAGGAATATTATAACATCTTTGAGATTAACTAGGGGAAAGAAGTTTGTAGCATAAGGTTTTGTAAACCTCTGAGTATTATACAGGCTCCACTCCATGTGTCTGATGAAGTACAATTGGCCCATGACATTCACTATAGTTAGGGGAGCAAGGCCCTTGCAGAAGTGGAAGAATCACACATATCAAAGATTGTCTGTCTCTGGTAGTAGGGCCAAGGCATGGTGGGGAGAACAGGCACCCAGGGTCCAAACCAGGTCAGAGAAAAAAGAGGGAAGAAGGGATGGGTTGGCATGGTGGCCCTATACTCCTCCCTCACCTGTCTCCTTCCTTAGGTGTAGAAGGCATCAGGAGAGGGTTTGTGGTGCTGAAAAATGTGGTTGCAAGCCATCCTTAGCTAGCCAGCAAGCAGGTGGTGGTGGTGGTGGTGGAGGAGGAGGAGAACGAGAACCAGAGGCTGTGCAGCCTGATCAAAGCCACCAAGAGGGAAGGCTCACCTGGAAAAGAAGTGCCTGAGCTGTTGTGGTAGGGAGGGGATTGGAGAAACTTGCAAATATAGTAAGACTCCTGTATCTGTGGATTCATTATCCTCTGATTCAGTTATCCACAGTTGGCTCCCCGCAGCCGCAATTGCAGTGGTGGTGGGTGGGAGAGAAGCGAGGAGTGCAGGATCACACTCATTGCTGCCTCCTGCCCATTGCCCTGGGCCTGATCGCGGTGGCAGCGGGTGGGAGAGAAGTAAGGAGTGCAGGATCGCACTCATTGCTGCCTCGTGCCCCCCGCCCTGGGCCCAGTTGCGGCAGTGGCAGCAGGAAAGGAGCGAGGAATGTGATCCCGCCATGGTGGATCCTGCAGCAGCTCCTTCCCACCTCCATTGGCTGGGAGCAGATGGGGGACAGGGCGTTCACTCCTATCTGCGGATTTCAGTATCCACGGGGGAGGCGCAGAACCAATCCCCTGCGGATACAGGGGTCCTGCGGTAATCAATCTGTAAAAAGTCAAACCCACAAATGTGTTCATCATAGATACAATGTAGACTCTGTCTATGAAAGCTTGTGCTACATACTTTTTTTCCTCCCAGTTAGACTTCCAGTGAGAATCTCAAAGCTGTGAGATTCCTTGGTATTTATAGTATATGCCAGAGATGCCTAATCCCCATGTCTTGTAGAATTGGGGGACCCAGACGTGCAGAAGAACATCACTGATAACTTGACATGGAATTTTTCGAGAAGGCTTCTGAAGAAGGGACAGGTTGCAGGGAAATGTATATTCAAGAAAGCATGACCTGAATGTTTTTCCTATTCAGGGAGTTGAAGATGCCTTTTACACACTGGTGAGGGAGATCCGTCAATATCGGATGAAAAGACTCAATAGCAGTGAAGATAGGAATCAAGGCTGCATGGGGCTGTCATGCCTTGTGATGTGATTAGGTGAGCTGAGACTTTTTAATCTGTGTTTTGCAAATATGAGATATTTGGGGAGGAAATCTCATGTTTTTCAAGGATAGGTTCATAATTCTTCCTAGTTCATGTTCTGTAAAGTGTGCATTAGTGGCTAGTGAGTTGAAAGCTGTTGACCACCTGGAAAAAATACAGCTGAGTGCCTTGTGGAGATGTGGGTTTTTATGTCTTATCTTGGAAGCTGAGGAGGCACTGAGTAAACTTCTACAGTGCTCAGATGTTCAAAGAGGCTTTTGGCATCCCTTCCATAATAAGCAGAGAATGTTGTTTCAAGATGCTGCAGGTTGTTGAAGACAATATAATGGAGAGCAGATCTCTGCAGCTTCTCTTACTTTTTTTTAAATATTCCTTTAGCAATCTGAATAGAGCACTTCTAAAGACAGCAGTAACAGAACTCCTGCAGTCTGCTGGATTTCTGGAATTTCGCTCTGCTCTGATTGTTATTCCGAGAATGCCTTAAATCAGAGGTGGGCAGAAGTGGGATGCATGTGGCTCTTGGATCCCACCTTTATGGCCTCCAGAGCCCCACACCATTCCCCCAAAGCCCTTCTGCCTCCCTAGTTGTTGTTTTTTTACAAAACTGTTTTTTTAGGCACTTCCTCCCCTCCAAACTGTGCAGAAACCTCTCAACACCTGAAAGTATGCAAAAGTATCTCTTATCCCCACAAGCACCCCAGAACCTCCTTTCAAGTACATTCATTTTTCTCTGCAATATCTCTCAAAATGTTGAAGGGAGGTGAGACAACATCACTTTCAGCTACCATTTTGAGAGGGATTACAGATGAAGACAAAGGTATTTGAGCTTGCTGAAGGGAGTGTGGACGGGGGGAGACTGACTCTTGGTCCCATTTGCAAGTGCTGACCCCTGCCGTAAAGGTTACTTAGATTCAGTGGGTTCATTTTATTGGAAATGTCCACTGTATGTATAGCTCTTCTTGTATTGTGTTGGGACATTCTCAACCACACTCGCTAGTATTATGGAGCGTGTAGCTGAATGAAACTAAGAGGACATATTTATTTATTTCAGATGCCTGACAAACCTGTCCAAAGTGCAGCTAGAGGATGAACCTTAATTCCACTGTGTTTCGTTTCATGATGATGCTTGGCCAGTATCCTGGTGCCTGTTGACCAGTACTAAATTTTTCTATCAGCACCAGAAGAGAATGTCTCTGAACATCTACCTCTTTTCTCAGCTGAGCAAGCAAAGAAAATCTCATCTGTTATGTAAAGAGATTCCCCCTCTTTTTTTTCCTTGGGTGGGTTTAACCAGAGGAACTGATTATGTGTGAAACCCTAGAAGACAAATACTATGAAAGCATCTCTTTTCTTTCTGGAAGAAAAGCTGGAGGAAATTATAATCAGACTGTATGAAAGTCCACTACTTAGCACTGTGTGTTAATACTGTGCTTGACTTCCTAGACAACATTTTCAAATAGGGAAGTACTTGCTACACTCCTTTACACTGTGTATCCAAAATGTTCTTATAGCACATCAACTTACTGCACCTACTTTGGCCTCTTGAACCTTTTTTTTAAATATATATATAGCAAAGGGAAAGATTCTTGGTAACCAAGTGCCTGTTTTGAAAGAGAGGCCAAATGTTGTCCTAGTCTGGCAGGTTGCAACGGTGTTTGGGATCTTAGTAGGCCCATATTGAATAGGTGCCTCAGACCATTGTTCTGTCTAACATAGCACCATCTGGTTTTCTTCTTTACCAGTTCTGGTGCATGATCCTTCTTAATAGGACTTGCCAGAGATTTAATATGGGACTTCCTGCACGCAGAATGCAAGCTCTACAGTTAAGCTGTCTCCCACCTCCACTTGTGAGTAATGCACAAGGACTTCTCTTCACCACTGACTGAAAGGCACTTTGATCTGTATCACCCTGTATGGGGAGACTGGCAGTCAGCTGCTCTTCTTGAATGTTAAATACATTCCATTTAGCTTTTTTTACTGTGCTTGAAGCCTTTGGTGCTTCCTACCAAGGCCAGTTAACAGCTGTGGATGCTACAATACCAAGTATTCCAATGCCAACCATGCATCATGGCTCTGTGAGGGCCTAGTAGGGAAAAATGAGTGGTCCCAACTATCTATGCACTTGTGTTTTTGTTTTGTTTTTAATTAAATATCTGCATTCATCTTTGTCAGGCACAGCCTCTTTATTTTTAACCTATGAAAAATAGTATAATGTGGGAGAACACTGCATTGCCATATTATACTGTGAAAGCTTTGTCCAGGAGACTGCTATGCTGTCATGCTAGAAGTAAAGAGGAAGAGTAGAACAGAATTGCAGAAACATAAAGTAGATTTAATAGTCAAAACTGTTTGATACTGTTTGGAGGAAGAAATTAATTTCTTTTGTACGTGTAACTTGGAGCTAGATTTTTCATTATGCTGTGCTTCCCCAGACTATTATTCTGTGCCTGAACATGACCTGTGGATTTCTTTCCTATATTGCTGGGAAGCAGTTGACTGAATAGATAAGCACTGTTTATTTGAAATATATAAGGCTTGATTCTGATTGTCATGTGTGTACACCATTATCTTGTGAGTGGCAAGCATTATCTTATGGTTAGCATGTGTGAAGTGCCTCCTTTCAGAAGGATACTAGCTGCGATGGTGTGAAGTCACATACGAAAGCACCTTTTGTAGATGGTGGTTTCCCTGTCTCAATTTCTCTTTTGCTGTCTCTTTCCCTCTCTCTGCCTTTCTCTCCCCCAAAATATTTTTCTACATTTTAATTACTGCATTTGTACTTATAATACTCAGGCCAGACTGCAGTAGAAATGGCATCCAGTGTTGTAAGTTCTTTATTGGTGGTTCTGTTACATTGACATTTTACTGCACATGCACCAAGGCAAAAACCACTGGGTGACCACCAAGGAAAAGAGATGGCAGACTACTGTTTTGTAAATCTTGTCTCACTAGATCATGTATCGTTTCAAACAAATATTTCTGATGGTTTTAAGCAGCATTAGGTGAAGGCATACAGTATTGGGAGAATTGTTAATGTGCCTTATATCTGGTTGAACTAGTAAAAATCAAATCCAGATCTCAAGGCATTGCATAACTCTCTTTGGCAATAGACTGATAGAAGCTGAAGAATAACGAAGTGTCTGTGTTGTTGTTAGTCCATTTTTTTGTGTTATGCTCCACTCTAGGCATCACCAGGAGTTCAAGTCTTCTGTATTGACATGACTTCTTTGTGCATTAATAGTTCCATGGCAGCTAAAAATATAGCAGTATTTGTTGCATGTCTGCCTGGCATGCAGCTGTTCAAATGAAAGGAGTACTACTGGAGAAAAGGAGGCACTTTTCATAGTATTTACATAAACTCTAGTAAATTTTAAGTCCCTGTAACCTTAGAATCTCCCTTTGCTGGCATGTGCAGTACAAACTTGTGATTGCAGAAGCCTAGAGATTAAGTGTCATGTTTGGCTGTCTTGTCTGCATGTTAGCAAATGAAACTGCATCTGAGAAGCACACATTAAGGTATTAGCCAATTTTACACCTGTTACACATTCTGAAACTAGTTCCTGTGAATGATACTCTTTTACCACATCCTAGTGCAAGTCAGTTGGTAGGATGAAAGTGATCACGGTCATCTGGTTTTCTTACTCTTTTATGCTGTGATGGAATTATCCATCAAAGCAATTATACCCTCAGTGGCCTTGGTGCAGCTTTGAAGACCATAAAAATACAGAGTGGAAAAAACAACACATTTTCCTTTTATTGGTATCCCTGGCATTTCGTTCTCCCTTGGATGTGGAGGATGCTGAAATGGATAGACTTAGCCAGAAGTAATGAGTGCTTAACCACAGTATTCAAAGGATATTTCTTCATATACAGGCTTCCCCAACTCTTATCTGACAGACTGGGGACAGAAGCACTGACAGAAAACAGAATTGATTGAAAAGCAAAACCCATTACTGTTGGGAGCATGAAGGACTCAACAGGCTAACTACAGACCAACTGCGCACATGCTGCTTGCAAAGTCTCTCAGGCAGCTTAGCACCTCCCCCCTCCACCAGCTTCCTTTGCAAGCAGCACATGTGTGCAAGCAGTTCCAAGAGAGCCCCCATAGGCAAGAACTCACAAAAAAGGGGACCCCTCGCCAAATTAATGGAACATGCTTAATTTGGAAGCATCAAAAGAGGAAGTCAAAAATGGATATCACAAAGTGGGAGCTTCTTGTAGTAAAAAAATAATCAGTCAATGATCTACCTGTCATTCCCCAGTACAACTTGCACTGCCATATTCTCAAGAACTATTACTAAGGTCTATGAATAACCCTGGGCATGGACAGAAGCATTTGAAAAACATCAGGAATAATAGGCCATTTTGACAGTAGAGAGAAGGAAGACTAGGTCTAATTGAAACACCTTTGGGGCCTTTCCGCATTACACTGTTATAGTGCTATTATTCCACCTTCAGCATTCTATGGCATCCTCAGATTTGTAGTTTAGGAAGGAGCATTTAGAATTCTCAGCCAGAGAGCTCCTGGTCCTCAGTAAGCTACAAACTCAGAATTCCACAGGATGTTGAAAGTGGAATAATAGCACTATAACAGTGTAGTGTGGAAAGGCCCTTGGTCTTGGAATGCACATTATCTAAAAAGAAGAGATGGATGGTTCCTCCCTCAGAAATTATTTTGTCCATATGAAAAAATCAATTGATCAAGATTTTTCCTTTATAGTCCAGGCTACTGTTTGAAAGCAGCTTGAAGTACCTTTTCCTACCTAATGAATTTGAGTTCTGGGGTGTTTCAGTGGAATAAAATGTTGTGTTCTTAATTTTCTGTTAATATATAAGGCACCAGAATGTTACTAGACCCTTTGGCATTGACCAGGAAAAACACAGTGTACTTAAACTAATCTTACCATATCATGCTCTGTTCCTGTGCACAGATCAAGAAGGTAAACATGCTTGTACCTATGAGCAGATTTGCAAGATGTTGTGTCTGGTTGTGTCTGTTTATTGGTGCCACATCTCTGAGGTGAAGCCCTTTTATGTTCTGGAATCTAGTAATCTTTTCTCATTTCTTTTTATTTGGATAGCAGATAAAGTGACTTGTCTGAGTAATGCTCTGACTCATAGTTAATGATGGTGCCATAGTTTTGCTTTTGGTAACCATCAAGCTCATTTCCAGGTCTCATATGATGGAATACCACAGCTAATATTGCCAGACACAGCATCATCAAAGCCCTAATATCAGTTCCATTGTAATGTAATAATTCTCAGTTTGTTTTGGCAATATTCCTGAAATATACACATATAATTCTTTTGTGTATATGTGTACCTGTGCTGAATACTTGGATTGCAAGTAGTTTTCTGTAAGATCCAATCCCACCTCATGTTCTAGAATGTGGTGGTGTGTGCATGAGTCTTTTTTGCCTCTAAATTACTGGAGTCTGTGTCCCACTCCAATGCTGAGCTCCTTTGTGAATTAGTGTGAGTGTGGGATCTGGAATGTGGGATCTCCAAGGTCTCTGGAAATCTATGAGTAATGGTAATAGAATCTGACTTATTCTGAACCCTGTGCTGTTCATTCAAGCCATATCAGGCCTTTGCTGCATCAAAGTTCTTTCTGAAGGTTAAGAAGTGAGTGAACACTTGCTGCCTTTCTATCTTCTTGCTATCCATTTGCTTTGGACAAGCCACATAGAAATTTGTGTCCCAAATTTCCTGTTTTCCTTTAATCTAAAGAATTCTTTCCCTTCCTTCCTTCCTTCCTTCCTTCCTTCCTTCCTTCCTTCCTTCCTTCCTTCCTTCCTTCCTTCGGAATTCTTTCCTAAAAGTATATGTTGTTCCACTGAAGTAGAATTTCTCAGACTGTATAGTCCCATGCGTTACGTGGGGTGAAACTTCCTGAGTAACAGATACCATGAGGTTTAGTGTTGTACCACGACTAGAATGTCAGACTTGTGGAAACTTGGGCTCAAATCTACATTCCTCCACAGTGCTTTCTTGGATCAGTCATACTCTCAGTCCAACCTGCCTTTTTGTCACAAACCCAGAGGAGGTCTCACAATTTGGGTTCCTCAGAAGAAGGGTGGCATGTAATAAATTGATTTCTCTTACATCCCGAAAGCAAGAAAGGGCGTACAAAGCTGCAGGTTGTCCCTTGTTCATCACTGGTAAACTGATTAGTGGAAGAGTGTTAAGTCTTCTGTTATGTGTCCAAACCTCCCACTTTTGAAAATTGGAAGAGACATAATGGATCCAATATGGTTTCAGAAATGTCTTCTGGGTTGGTTGTGGTCACAGCTGACCATCCTTATCTCTGGAGACAATGACTTGTTAAACTTCATTGTCTGGCCCACTTCTGTAACGTGAGTCACTAACACCATACTGTTGCAGAAGGAAGTTTACTAGCTAGGTAATCCGGATTTCCTGATGTGAGCTAGCTAGCTGTTGGACTTCCATTTTTAGTGACATATGCTAGTGCCCTACCAACAAGACAAGGCACAGCATAAGTTCTTCATTCCTGGTTTCTTTGTCATGTTTTTGATATTTTCTGTGATTTTCTATTTTTAACATGCCTGTCATAGAAGCTCGAAAGAATAAAGGCACAAAAGAATAGTCCTTTAAAGGGAAGTATCAAAGGAAGACAGGCTTTGCTGAAAATGTATGTTTATTCATCTGTGTTGTAAATGCTTGGTTTTTTTATTTTATTAGCTGTGTGAAAAAAGCAAGAAAAGTGCTATGCAGGAAGTATTGTATTGGCTTTCTAAGAAGAACTCTAATCAGGCAAAAAGTTAATAGCAAATGTACAGTGGAATATGCCCTGGATGCATAGCATTGTCAGAAATACTTGTGTAAGCAAACAGTTATCCCTACTGCAGCTGTGATATACAGATTGGCTTACACTGATATAAGGAGTCAAAATTCAGCAAATAACATCTACCGGTGTTTACTTCTCCTTAAGTACACTGGCTGGTGGTTTTCAGTGTCATGCTGGGGAAACTCAATTGTCTAGTTATTTGATAGGGACAAGTGTGAATTAGACAAGGACTGTTGCTTCAAAGGGGTGTGTTGCAGAGCTCATTTCTGTTGGGGTGCCAAACTACTCTATTTGTGTATTTGGACTATTTGTGAATGTATGTTAACATGGGCTCTGACCTGATTTTGTTCATTGTTTTCCAGACTTCTGATCTGAGTCACAGTTTGTCTTCATGAATTAAAATTGAACACCACTCATATCTGAAAAATTGTAAAATTTTATTTATTATTTCTGTATGTTACCTTTCGTAAGTCTAAATAGCTCAAGACATCATATGGTTCCTTATCCTTGTTCTGTTTTATCATCACCACAGCCTTGTAAGATAAGTTGAACCAAGGGGTAATGACTAGCCTAAGGTCACCCAACGAACATCATAACTGAGTAAAAATTTGAATTCTGTGTCACTACAACCTGCACTACAACCTGTGTTTTTGCATTATTGCTGTTGCTATTTGTTTATATAGTGCCATCAATATACATGGTGCTTTTACAAGTAAAACAACAAAAAAACAGTCAGCCCTGCCAAAGGCATACAATCTCAAATCTACACATGCACACACACACACACACACATACACACAAGCAAAGGATGGAATAATGCAAATAATGATTTGTTGCTGTATACTTGTCTCCTCTGGAGAGGTAATTCTGGTAAGTATAATTTTTTAATTTAGCTATTTATTTCGTTTATATGCCATTTTTCTCCCAGATTAGAACCCAAGGCGGCTCACAAAAGGAATCAATAATAACCCATCGTTAAATGTTAAACTAATTAAAATTACATTGAAACTGTATAACGTTATTTAAAAAGCAAACAACAGTTAAAAAATAAAGCACACACCCCAATAGGAAACCTCCATGAACATGATTATATATCAAAAACCAGATCAAACAAAAAATGGCTTGATTGGCCTTGAGTAGTATCCATCTTGAATTGGAGGGATTGTGCTTCAGGTAGCAAAGTGTATTGGGCTGATGCTGTCCCTTGGTTCTGTCTAGGCCCAACATAACACTGTTCCTACAACTTGTCACCATAGGACTTATTCCACACTGAAGCCATCTGTGTTGCCTTCTGAACTCATTCCAGTTTGTCTGTGTCCTTAAAATGGAGATGGATACAGTTACTCCAGACAAGCTCTGACTGGGGCAAGACAAAGTGGAATGTTTATGAATCATAGCTGTGGTTCTGTTAACACAGCCTAAAATCCTACTAGCCTCTCTTGCAGCTGTATTGCATTGCTGACTCATGTTCAGTTGGGGATTGACTATAATCCCAAGATCTTTGTTGCATATAGAGTACTTACCTATTCAGCTGTCTTCCATACTGTATCTCTTCATTTGATTCCTCTGAAGTTTTCTAATTAGCAGGGAGGAAGCATTTGTTTGAATGGAGAACTTGGGTCTGGATGTAGAAAAGTCATGCTGCTACTGGTCTTCCCAGTTGATGTGGAAAGTGGTCCCTGAATACTTGTTAAAAGGAGATTTTTTTTACACTGCAACTCTTATTATTCTCACTGGTGAAGTAAATCTCTTGCTACCCTGTCCCAGAGTCCAAGAGGAAGCGTTTCCCTAGAAGTGCCTGAGATGAGGATGTCCTCAGTCACCTTCTTGTTTCCAGCCAGGAACGTGTGCCTTGTCTGAATAGCCCTGGCCAAGTAAAAGTGCCTGAGTGCTCATTTCCTGTGTTGCCTTCAGCCTGAGAATTTCTTCTCAGTCAAAAAGCCAATAGCAGCTGGAGGCAATCCATGAAATGAGCAGGAGCCTATAGTCATTGAGGTTAAGACATTTGCTGTTTTTGATCTGTAGTACTTCTGTAGGAAGCTGCACATCTAAACAGGAATCGATTACACAGTTTTGAGTGTGGAAAAACTGCTTCTGTCCAAAGAACAAAATATGATTTTGATAGCAGTCTTATTACAAAGAGAGAGTCAACAAGCCTCAGAAAGTTGTCAGCTCCTGTCACACATTCTGTGCTCACCATTTTCCTGCTGACCCTACTCTTAGAGGCTTAGTTGTCTCATCTGATCTTTTGGATAAAAGAAGGCACAAGGGCTCAAAAGAGAAGTAACATTTCCATAAAGCCTGAAGGTCATTCCTGGTTTCAGATGCAAATTTAATACCCTTGACATTCAATACAGAAAGATTAGAAGCAAATGTAGCTTTTACAGATAGCTATAAAGAGCCCTGCATATTCAAAGGAGGGATTGCTAATGTTAAGAAAACACACTTCTAGCCTAGAACAGCATACTGGGTTTGGCTGAAGAACTTGGTTAAATTATTTAGAGATGTTTTATTGTCTGGACACTGTCTGGCTTCATGACTGTACGTCAGGAGTCAAGAAACATTTCAGGGAATTCGAATAAATAATGTGTTCTGCCTTAGAAAGAATGAAGCAGACTATTCATTTTTCATACTGTCAGTCCTTGCAATCCTTGCACTTCCAGAGTAATCATCCTGCCTCTTTCACAGAATTTTGGAGGGCTCAGATTACAATGTCTTCCATGTGTAATACTCTCCTATTTTCTCATTGTGGAATTAACAAAGAATCTGGACATCAAGTTGAGATAGAACTGGAATTAACAGAGCCTGCTTGGCCATGGAAATCCACTGGGTGACCTTGGGGACATCATACGCTCTCAGCCCCAGCAATCCCATGATAGTTTTGCCTTAGGGTTGCCCTAAGTCAGAAATTACTTGAAGGCAAACAGCAACAAGACACTGTTAAAATGAAGCTGAATATAAATTTAAATCTTCCCATCCAAAAACCAGCCTCTTTGCCTAGTGTGTGTGTGTGGAGGGGGCATGCATGGACATGCATCATCAAGTTATCTGTTGACTTATATGGCAACCTCATGAATTTCACAGGAATAGGCCAGGAATACTCAGAGATGGTTTGCCATTGGCTTCCTCCAAATTACAGCATGCAGCATCTGCTATTTGTTGGTACACACAAGTACTAACTAGGCTTGATCCTGCTTAGCTTCCAAGATCAGATAGAATCTGGTGCCTATAGGTTATTTAGGAATATACAGTCATCCCTCCACATTCTCTAGGGTTAGGGGCACAGTACCCTTGTGAAAGTGGAAAAACTGTGAGTAACTCTGCCCTTTCAAACCATATTTAACCCACAAAAAAAAAAAAAGTATGATCACCATATTCAATCCACCATGGCTTCCTTTGAGGCATCAGGGTTCCTTCACAAGTCAGAAGTGGGTGGCTGGTGGGGCTTACAGCCACCTCCGCTGCTGCCCACAACATTTTTAAGAGGGACTTACAAGCCTTGTTCACAGTTACTCAGCCTCACAAGACTTGCAGTCCCTATTAAAAATGGCATAGGGAGGCAGCAGAGGTGACAGCAAATAATCCATGAATAATCAAATCCGCAAAAGTGAAACTTGCAAATGTGGAGGGTTGACTGTACTCCTTTGCCTAGTACCACCTATGCATATAACCCACCATCACAACAGCTCCCATTTTTTTTATTCCCACAAAAAATCATTAAGGTGGAAAAGACATGAGACCGATACAGAGCCTTTGCACTGGGAACACTAGTACATTGGGAAGTACTGTGAATGTTTGGCTACTTTCTAGCCTGATAACTGTTCTAACCACAGGCCTTTGTTGTAGGAAAAAAAGGAAACTAAATTCTGAAGGTCCTTTAGAGCTTTGCTACAAATTAGGATGAAGTCTTTCGAGGCAGCTGCCTCAAGCAGCAGATCCAAGAAGGAGGGAGGTCTCAGCTGCAAGATGGTACAAAAGAGTATATCTGCGAGTTTGTCCCACACTATCCTGGAGTGCATTGGGAGGCACTGTTCCCTTGCCTACGCTAAAGCAAGATTTAATTGGCAAGCCAGCCAGAATTCTATATGCAGACTTTGGCAGGTGTGTGTATTTTTCTCTTTGTCATGGACAGTTTAGAGTTTCTCAGCTGTGTGAAACATTTAGACGAGCAACATGAAACAATAGCCTCCTGGACACATATTAGCAGGATAGACTTCCAATGTCAGTCATTCAGTTTTTGAGGGAAGTGATTTCAGGTGTTGATTCATGTCTAAGCCTATTTCAGTGTTTAGGTTTTTGTTGTCAAATATTTTGAACCTTTTCTTCCTCTCTCTATTTATAGTTATGCCAGGCCTGCAAAACATGTGCCCTACCTGCCTTGGTTGGATGGTAACCCATCAAATTCATAAATCATTTGGGGAAAAGAAAAGAACAGTTATCAAGCAACTGTCAAATGCAAGGCATGGTTGCTGGGCTTTGTTCAGCTTGATGAGTCACCAGTTGTGTCTGTGCACATTATTATATTAATTATACTGTAGACCTCTTTGAACAGGGTCCTTTATGACATGTGCTGTGCCTATCACAACGGATCACTGAGCTTGGCTTGAACAATAAGAGATTCCCCAGTAGTAACCATCATATAATGAAATTTTTATTTCTGTTAAATACCAGAGATAATGGATGCAATGTGTAACAGTTAATAGCATGGCAAATAATAATCACTTTATTCTTTCTGAAAATTGGATCTACAGATGATGGGATGTTTGGGGGCCAAAAATTATCTAACAATGAGCACTCACCTTTTTCTGAAGACACCCAAGTTGACCTGAGTTTTATATTGCTCTGCCTTGCTTTATTTTGGCACAAATCATAATGTTGATTGGCTTAGTCTATTTCCTTTGCTCCCAACGAGCTGATCCCACTTCCTGCTTTTGACTATTAAAGGCTTGGTTCTATCTTAAAAGCTCTGTCCTGTTTCCTTAATAAGAAATCATATTTTGCTGGAAGCACAGCCTTTTCCATTGTGGCCCCAGGAATGCTGAACAATTTCATGCAAAGGATGTGATTGTGCATTTCACTGCTAGCTTTTTAGCGGCTGGGTGACATTCATTAAGATTAACTAAGATTTGGTTTGAGTTGGGGAAGGGGTGGATTAGTGGTCATTGTAATTGCTTATGCTTTTTAATATTGTCACTGTCTTCTCAAACTGCTCGGTGAAAAGCTGTGTATGTAGAGGACTGTGCACTCTAAGGAGTGGAAGGTAGAAGTTTGGAATTTCTGGAGTTGGCCAGGAGTAGCGATAGTTAGCTCTCGCATTTATCTGATGCGTGTATTATATCTCTCTAAGGGATAAATAACATAGTGACTGGCCATTTGTTATTTAGTCAAGTAGACTTGTAGCTACTAATAGTAATAACAACAACAACACAGCTTTCATAGTTGCAGTTTCTCTAGCAAGCTGTGTGATATCAGCTCACCATGGAGATAAGAGAGCTTCTATCTCAGGATGCTTAGGAAGTTGTTCCCTTGTTAGGCTGGGGTGATGTTCTCTCCTTTCTGTCTGTGAAAGTGTCAGCACTTTCCAGAACAAAGGAAAAATATGTTTAAAGATGAAGAAAAACCAGATTGTTTGATCTCATTCTGAGAGGATACAATCAGCCATCATTCAGTCCAGGACCTCAGCCCATTGAGACAGTGGCTAGTTCATTTTGGGGATTCCAGTGAACAGCAGCTGTGAAGGACGACTGTTTTGTTCAGCAGGAGGGATGTGAGCTAACTTTGCCTTTAGGTGTGGTTACTGCATCTCACTTAACACCTTTGTGTCATCAATACACCATTGTTTTTGTGAACCTGTGATTTTGCTTTATTTTGACAGACCTTTGAGTTGGTAAGTAGATCAGTGCCCCAGAATCACTGCAGTGATTGGCCCTGGATTTTTGAAAAATGGTATACATTATGATTATACTTGATTACAAAATGAAACACTCTCTTCTATTTGGTTCATATTACTGCATGACATATTTCCATTTGCCATATACCTTTGCTTCAAAGGGCTACAGTCCTCATCACTGTTCTGGGCCAATGCAGACAGAATTTAGGATTTCCCTTTTTTGGACTACAGTTCCCAGAATCCCCCAGGAAGCATGCACTAGTCCACAAAAAGCTGTTTCAAACTGGAGGGTGCAAAAAAAGAAAAAGAAAAGTTAAGCTGCATTAGGGAGGGATCCATGCAGAACGTATCCAATACAATGTGGTACAAATTTAGAGTAGCACATTCATTGAACAGGAAAGCTGTGTTAATCTGAGTTCTATCCAAGGGACAAAAATGCCAGTAGCTGCTGCCAAGTCAAAAGCGCCCAGGCCTAGACACAATATTGTCTCATTTGTGGGGGGATCTGAGGCTTTGCATTTTCTGCCTGCTTCCCTCTCTGTCTGTTAACCCCAAGCCTGCAGCTTCACCTGTTGCAACTTTGCCTGGCTGCTGCTTTAAATAGTCTGTTGCTTACTTCTCCATTCCTTTTAGAGAAGGAGAGTAGGGTTACATGAACACAGATAAATAGTAAAATGAGTGTTGCCTGTCTGTGTAGCCTCACTCTTCCACTTGCCTGCTCTACCGTCAGTTTCTCAGGACTCTTCTGAGGGTAGTAGAAAAAATGCCGCAGGTGAAAATGCCAGGTAGGTCTGTGCCCTCACCTCAAAGGCTTGGAGCCCTGAGCAGCTGGGCCACCTTCCTATCCATAATGAGGCAGATCTCAGTAGCCAAATGTGAAGAACTAGCTTCACAGAACAGCTCCTTATGGGAATTTTGTGGTGGGAGAGAACCAAAAAGCAGGCAGGGGAAGCGAAAAAAAGAGCTTGAATAACAGGCTAGCCAGGCTGCTAGCTTTCTTAAATTAACAGTCCTGTTAGAGTGTTAGTCTGTTTTGCCACAGACAGGAAACACATGGGCTGAAAATCAGATCAGCAGAATTGCCCTCACGCTGGTGTTAAAAATGCATAGATCAGATAAAAAGTGTGCAGAAGCACCCCCAGACTTTG
This sequence comes from Ctenosaura bakeri, assembly GCA_948474755.1. Lineage (NCBI taxonomy): Eukaryota > Metazoa > Chordata > Lepidosauria > Squamata > Iguanidae > Ctenosaura > Ctenosaura bakeri. The sequence goes on from CAOLHI010001457.1 coordinate 84,018, forward strand.
GTGTTTGCCAGACATGGGCTACATTGATGGGATTTTAACTTTTAACGGCTTCTTCAGATATTGTTTGCAGCAGAGGAATTGATCCTTTGCCAGATTGTTCAGTCATGCACAATGGCTATGTCTAAAGAGGATGAGAAAACCCCATTTCTAAATGCCCTGAATAACCTGTCAAGAAAAATTATATGCCAGTGGTAGAACAGCAGTGCATGGTAAGGAGTTTGGAACAGAACTTTGAGATTAGATTTACTCATTTTTTTCATAATAATAATAATAATAATAATAATAATAATAATAATAATAATAGCTACTTACATATTAAAAGCAAACATTCTTGGATGATTTTCGTGGTTATGTCAATGATCTTTCCATTTGCACTTATTTTTGTGCTCATACAGTGACATTCTCTACTAGAGACAGCACCAGTAAATGATACTTTACTAATATCTCTAATTTTCTCTTTGTACAATATTTCAAAATTGTTTCTAAAGTGCTCACCCCATCTTTGTATTGGGATACAAAGGCACATTTCCTTTAAATAATAATAAAAAAGTGCACAGATCATAGTTAAATATTTTGTTTATGTTATTGCTATATGAAAAGGTTTTCTGTCATCCAAGTAGTTTTTCTCATCTCCCCACCCACAACTTTCAAGACAATGTTAATAGTGCAATAGTTTCCCTCTGAGTAAGATAGTTATATTTAACAGATACAACTCAGTTCCAGTGTTCACTTTTGCAAACTCTTCCTTTAAAAAAGAGAAAGAGAAATCTGGGAAGTTTCGCTTCTGCAGTCTTTATAATATGCAAAGTTTTGCTTCCATTTTACTTAATTTTAATGTATTAAATTTTGTAATCGACATTAAAATTACACTGTACTGTTCTTAGTTACACAACATAATGTTCTAACATTACAGCAATAAAGAGGTAAAAGCAAGCAAGAAGTGAGATGAGATGGATCTGAGAACAGAATCACACATTTTTAGTGCAGAATGAAAAGCTTGGAAATGCTCCTGTTTTGATGGCAGAGGGACCAACTCAGTCCAGTAACTGCAGATAATTATAGGCTGAAATTACATATGTTAAAATGGCATGTGGACTGTTTGTGTTATCACTATCACAGAAAACACCAAAAGCTACTCTACTGTATTGTTCCTCTTCTTCAAATCTGGGTTATAACTGGCAGAATATGTAAATATTTCACAAATTATTCAAATTATGCAAATCACTCTGATTAAGCAAATTATCTGTTTCATTTTCTGCCAGTATTGCATCAGCCTTCATATCTTTTTTTTCCCCAGTTACAACTGATTTGAGAGAACTACTAAAGAGTAATGTTTAAAGTGCAGGATTTGGAATAGGGAGACCAAGTTCAAACTGGTCATGGAATTTACCGTGTGACATGTGACCAGGTGACATTAGGACACTGCTACTTCTCAACAAACCTATCTCAAAATTAATAGAGAGAGGGGAGCCATTTAAAGTGTGGATGAGCATTGCTGGTGCAGTACAAATAAATGGACAACAATACTAATGTGAACAATCTTAATGTTCAGTCATGCACATTCCAGGGGTACTCTCATCAGATTTCTATTAGTTTTTGTCATCATTTTTTCATTGGTGACAAAAACTACAGATCTATAAAAAAAAAAATTCACAGAAGGCCCCTTACAGTGACTTTCATCTGATTTACAGAGCAAGATGCAAAGGAAAATCAGGACAAATATCAATAATGAAGAGAGAAAAGCATGGATTTCCTTTAGAGATACAGATTAAATATTTTAGTATATTAAAAAAAGCCTAGTTTAACTTTCTTTCACCTATTCAGCTTTTCATCACAGTGTACATGCTAAGCATTTAATCTATGCTAGGATGTCTCTGCTCTCACCTGATCACTGTTTCTTAATACCAGTTAGGGAAATGGTAACTTTTTCTATTTTTTATATTTCCATACCTATTTGCCTCACTAATTATGTCCCATCCCAATCATGTATATGAATATCTGCCAACAAAGGCAACACTCCATGCCTCTGATGAACCTGTTGTCTTTGCTGCAAAAGACTAACAGCTTCCCCCTTGGAAGCTTGAAAAGGGCTTTCTTTTGTGTAAGAAAAAAATTAAAAGCAAGTGCCAGTTCAGTGTGGTAGATCTGTTCCCTCCCTTAACACCTTCTTTGTACTTCTCCTCAATATAAATAGTTTCTGTGTCCTCACCTTTGTTGTTGCTCTTTTATTTCCTTGGTAGAGTTTATATTGCAGAGGTAAATGGTATTCCTAATAAATACATACACACACACACATATATATATAAAATAAAAGATATATGCACATTTAACTTACTTGGGCATATGTGTGGATAAACAGTTCAAATGTCCATGCCATACTCATCCGCCGCTAATAAATGTGGCATTGCTTTGTCATTGGATTTGTTTTGTCAGAATCTGTAGATTCACATGAAGTGTCTACCTTAATAGTCTTCTACCTATCCTTGCCTTTTCCCAGCAGCTTTTTTCCTCAGAGTAATATAATGAGGTGGCCCCCTCAGGAAACAGAGCAGTGGAGCCGTGAAATACACTATTCCACTCCATCCACAGGACCTCTGCTGCCACAGCCTTGCCACCTTTGTTGTGCTCCTAATGTGCCCAACCTCCTTTCTTCCCCCTTCCTGGACTCACCTCTTGCCTCTACGCTTTCCCCTCTCTTGTTCTGTTCACTCTGCCACTGCATCTCCTACTCGTTCACTCACCTTGTGATGCCACATTTCCCTCTCTTATACTTTGGCTCTCCCCATGCTTATATTTCTTGCTTCTTCTATCCTGATGCCTCACCAATCTCCCTCCTTTCTCCTCCCTCTCTCCTGGTCACTCTTTTGCTCCACCTTGCACCCTCGCAATGTGCCCCTCCATTGCTTCTAGCAGTCTATGGCTCACATCACTCACTCTTCCTTTTCACTATACCCTCCCTCACCACACAATGCACCTCTCTCTTGCTTCTTGCACTCTGTCATCTGTACCTCTCACCCTCCCTTTCCTCATGTCTAAAAAGCAAGTTGCACTTGTTTCTTGCAGAACAATTTGACAGAAGAGTGCCTACACATGTTGCCCCATATCTTGGCTCTTACAATGGTTAGAGACTTACTTTTTAAAAATGAAAACTTTAAATTCAGATCAAACGATGGTCCAAACTAGCACTGGGTAGTATGCCTAGAATTTGTCTAAAATCTGGCCAAATACAGGCCTCCTGAAAGTAGCAAGAATTGAGGAAGACACTCTTAAAATGTTCAGAGTGGAAGGTCTAGGACTTTGCTTTGTAACAACACAACTGTTAACAATTTACTTTACACAACACAACTTTAAGGGTAGAGCAAACAGAACAATTAACAATGCCTACTTTATGTCTATCCTTTGCTCCATAGGAATGAATTCTGGTATCCCTCAAAGCATGATTTACTGAGATGCGCTTGTTGAAAGGCCCATGGACTTTCCCCCTACTTTCTCTGCAACTCTTTCCGTCTACCTTCTCTCCTCTTTTCCTTATTCCTCCATCTGTTCCCACTGAGCCTCATCTAGATCAAACATTGAAAATGCAAATTAGAGTTAATGGGAAACATCAGCTTGTAGGGAGACCAATGCTTCAGCTCCTGAACATGAGCTATAGAAAAAAAGGGACAGTCTTTGGCTATATTTGGGAAGTAACAATATGGTGGCCTTTAGTGGTGTAGGTTTGCCATTTGGTGGCTGGGGTGTTCTGGGAGTTATAACTTGGAAATTTTGCAAGTTACTTTTTAAAGTTCTTCCCTAGACACACGTGTGTTAATAGTTACTGTGTATTTATACAGAACTTAACATTTGTAGGCAAGAGTCTCATCCCCTTCCCGTATGTGTGCTTTGAGTATTTTTGGACTTGTGGAGGCTTGTGGAAGCCAGGAGTCAACAGGCACCTATTACTCTTTCCCATGTATTCATTTGTATCCAAATCACCATATAGATCAGAAAGGGCCATTGCTCATGCAAATCCCATGACATTTAGCAGTAGAATTAAAAGGCCTGCACATCAGAAACTGTGGAAGTGGCTCCAAAGAAGGAGTTTTTAACTATTTTTCCCCCAGTTCTCCAAATAGTGTCTAATGTAACTGGGCAAACACAACTGTGCATGTTTCTTTATACTTATGGACAAGAGGTAAGTCCTTAATCAAGTGTTCTATTTTGTGTTCTGATGACATTTTCTATTTATTTCAATCTCAAACAGCACAGGCGAAACGTGAGTATTACTAGACCTTTCTTGTGGCACCTGCTGCTTTGTCAAGCAGTTGATCATTGAAATATCCACTAGACAAATGATCATAGCAGCCCTAAGATTGCCTATTTCTCAACAGCATTTCCAAGGAGCTATTGATACACCAGAGGATAAAGGCTTGCATGGGGCATGGGACAAGAATATTGTAACAGGGGCAGCATGGAGGCTGGCTTCTATCCTCACAAGTCTGGCAGAAATCCAAGACTTTTTGGTGTAGCATCAAGCTGGCTTGTTTGGGGGGAGAGCTTCTGAATCCCCAAAGCAGGAGTGGAATGCAGACTTAAGTGCCAGTCATGCACAAATACCCAACAACTGTCCTAATGTCCGAGAGTCTTTCCCCATCCGCCCATTGCTCAAAATTTGCCCCTATATTGAGTTGCCCCAATAGTACATCCACAAGCTAGGAAGCTACCCTCTTCCCTGCAACCATTCTTGAGTTTCCTTTATATGAAGAGTGAGGACTTGTTGGCCCTTCAGATAGTTTGGATTACAACTCCAGAATATCATATTTTTGGTTGCTGGGTTGAGTTTGATAGACGTTTTAGGCCAAAACATTTGGAGAGCTAAAAGTTCTGTACTTTGCCTTTAAAACTCCACAGTGGTTGGCTGTCCTATAGAGTGCATATTTAATCAGTTCCAAGGGATTCACAAGAGCTGGATTAGATATCACTGTCAGCTTTATTCAGTTGTGTCCCTAAGCATAAAAACTAGAGCCCAGTTCATTTCCAAATCCCAAATTTCTGTAAGCTGAACCTCCAACAGCAGCCTATATAGTGGCTTGACAAGCAGCAAGGACGGTGAATGATTAATTTGCCTGGTGATAGGTTCATTTTGATCCTAAGCTCATGCATTTGACTTTTAGCTCCTTCCTCCTTGAGCTCCTGATGGATTGTTGCACCTGAGCACAATGCTGGGCATTGACAAAGATTGCCCTGTTGAGAAATGGTTTTCTTTCTTGGTTGCCTGGCTGCTGCTGGGTGTAAGCTGAGCATGAGCCACTTTGTCCAGTAGCCCTTGTGTGCAAAAGATGTTGGTGCTGAGGGAACAGGGTTGCTTCATTTTTTTATGGAACTTAAGATTCAAATCCATGGCTGCTTTGACAAAACATATTGAGAATGATGCTAAGTGGGAGTTCAGAGGACACCTCTTAGGCACCTTCTGATCTGGAGTGGGTATGGAGTTCATACATTCCAAGTTCTCTCCCCATGTGCACTGTTTGTCTGTGAAGTGGCATTGCATGCATCTGTCCTTAGCATGGCCTTACGCATTCTCATTCCATTATCATTACATCCTGTGCTTATTGTGTGTCTTCCATATGCATCTCTCTGCTGAACTATATAGTTTCCTTCATGTCAACCACAACAGTTATTCTTTGACACAGTGTTATCTCCAGACAGAAAGTGCTCCATCTGTTTGGTCTTGTCCATCACCTCTATGGTAGTAACCATAGCAGTAGGGGTAGTATTACAGAAGATGATATAGAAGATTTTTATATGTTGTTATAATATATTTACAGCCTTTTGAATGCCCCTAATCTACAATTCTATGCATATTTGCTTGGAAACCAGTCCTGTTGAATTCAGTGAGGCTTTTCTTATGGACATGCATGCACAGAATCAGGCTATGAATCTGTAAATACCCCATTCCAGAAATTGCCTTGATGCCATTTGAGCAGAAGAAGCTGTCCTAACTAATGCCATAGCCTGAAATGTCATGTAGCAGCCTTATTTGAAAAGTGATAACCTACTCTTTGGAGGTCTGGCTCCCCAGCTATCTATGAGCTTTCCATAGTCTGAAAATTTGGTTCACTGAGGAGTAACAACTGTGACTTTTGCACTTTCCTCCATCATACTTTCACCACACACTAAGTGGATTTATATAATGGCAGAAGACTGCTGTCTTACACTCAAACTCTGATCTCCAGAGAAAAGGGTTAAAACTACTGTGAGGAATTGCAATACAGGTAAGACCCTTTTTCCTGTTTCATTTATCTTTTCACTGGCTTGTAGTCTAGCCTACTGTGAAGTTGACAGTCCTCTGTCAGGCTGCTCTGATGGCATGCACAGTTGTTGAGTGGAGAAATTAAATCCATCCATCTCTACTCAGCATCACTGCCCTTACCACTGTTCTTAGAGGCAAATCTGTGTTGCAGAATGAGAGGCACAAGCATTTCCAGGCTGTGGAAAAAATGTAGGTGACGATCTTTCAGAATCCAGAGGAGAGTGAGAATGTGGTGGTCATCCAAATATTGTTGAACTGCAATTCCCAGCATTCTTCACCATTGGCTATGCAGTTTAATGGTATCAAGAAGTCCACACAAATGGAAACCTGATCTAGAGCAAGGAGTAGGTATCTAAGAGATGCTTGCCAATCTTCATCTCCATCATCCATTCATCATCCATCCATTCATCTGTTGTTTGTCATGTGTGTTTCATCTCTCCCCATTTTCAGTCTTTAGCTAAAGGTTTTTAGTTTGAAGCAACTGATATCACTGTTTAAAGTCCTGGGGAGCACGTGCCATTAAAAATAGACTCCCTTGAGGTAGATGAATCAATGATATTGCTCATTATATTTAAGTCCCTTACTTTTGTGCTTTGTAGCCCTATTACTGTACTTTCCATTAGTTAAGTTGTCCCTGAACTGTAGTGCAGGTAGGAGTCCAGTTCATAGCATATGTGGTCACTTTTTTAGCCCTTCAGTTTCCTGTAATATACTCAAAGACCACAAGGGCCTATGCTCTGGGTACATAAGGGCTGACATATTGAGTCATACAATCAACCCACCTTCCCAGAATGATAATAGGACTGGACTGGTGATGTACTCCTTTCTTCTAACAGAAACGGATGATGCCATGCGCTCCTTTGCGGAGAAGGTCTTTGCCTCAGAGGTGAAAGAAGAAGGCCAGCATGAAATCTCTCCCTTTGATGCAGAAGAAGTCTGCCCTATTTCAGACAAAGAAATGAAAGACCACATGATCCAGGAGGAGACTGAAAGTGATTCTGGAAAACGGTGAGAACAAAGAAGGTGTAGCATGTGCTAGGATGTGTGGAAAATATGAGCTAGAATCCTGTTGGTGGCATTTGCTGGTGTAACCTAGGATTAATCCTTAAACAGATTAACTGAAATCATAGCTTTTGTTCTCCTTTAAAAAAAAAGTGATCAAGTATCTTTGCTTATTTATATAAGTATATACACTCCCATTATTTGTCCATGAGGAAACAGCACTAGAGTGGAATATTTCTCTGTGATAACATGGATGGGCAATCCCCATGTAGTAACAGGGATAACACATGGGTAGTTTAAAATTACAAACACTTCAGGAAATCATTAGTTTAACTAGCCTATAATATCTTAAATTGATTCCCTTGTAGCTGAGTGCAGAAATTTGGTTCCTATTTCTCTGCAGAATTAGTGATGCCTAACCCTTTCTCAGAATCAGTGTGGTTTGCTTCCATGTAGAAGTGTTTTTGAATATATAATACAAGATTAATGAGGAAGCTATAAGTTTCAGTGACATCCAAAGATACATAGTTACTAGAAACAATTAGAGAAATGAATATAAGTTTGCAGTTTGTATTCCTTTCCTGTCCCTCAAAAGTCCTAACATAATATCTACCAACACAGTTAAAATGCCAGAAGTTAAAGGTAACCAAGGCAAAGAAATAATAGCCATGGGAAGTATTCTGAATAAACCGAATACATACATACATACATACATGCATACATACATACATATGTAAATACAGGGGCCAGCTACCAAAGCATGCACCAAACTAGTAGAGTTTGTGTTGTGAATTCCCTTTTCTCTTGTATCCTAGGAAGAAGAGACTCTTGAAGCTGAAAACCATTGCATTGGTTGTTCCTCTTGTAGGAAAGTCTTCAACTAAATTGTCTTCCTTGGATGAAGTTATGTCTACCAATGCTCTGTACCAAGCTGTGCCTAAATTCCAACGTGTTCAGATCACAGGGGACTATGCTGCTGGGGTAAGTAATTAGAGATGTCACTTTCTTCTGTTCGGGGTATTCTCCTGACACTTCTTCCTTCTAAGAAGGCTACCCAGATGATTCCAACATGGAACTCCTGCTAGTGACTTTTCAGTGACAACAGTGAAATGTCCTATTTATATATGTTAGTGTCTAGATATGCTTCCATGCAGGAGGCATGTAGTAGGAACTATTTTTATGTCAAAACATGCCATTTTTAGGAGGTTAAAAAAGTTAAGTGTGTGTGTGGGGAGATGCACCCTTGCAAGGTCAAACAAATACAGCTCAGTTGGCCACCCTAGAGCAGAACAGCTGTGTTGTTGTTGTAGTTGTAGTATGCTGTCAAGTTGTTTCTGATGTGTGGTGACCTAAAGTGGACTTACATGAGGCTTTCTTGGCAAAATTTGTTCAGAGAGGGTTTGCCATTCCCTTCCTTTGAGGCTGAGAGAATGTGACTTGGCCAAGGTCACCCAGTGGGTTTCCACAGCTTGAGTGGGGATTCCAAACTGCTATATCACACCGGCTCTTTGAAATCTCTAAAAGGTGCTGCTGCAGAGTGAATGTGAGAGAAGGATAGTTTTGATTCTCTTTATTGCAGAAGTTGTATACTAAAGGAACTCATAGTCTCCAATGGACTGAAACCCAAATCCTGTACATTCTGCCAGAGTCTCACTAAGTGAACAAAGCCAGAGGAAAGAATTTAGAAAAATTACTTTTTGAACTACATCTTCCAGAATCATCCAGACAGCTTGGGGGGGAGGTATTCTAAGAGCTAAAGTCCAAAAAAAAGGAGCCTTCCAAGCTCTGATATAAGTCATGTAACTTGTTACTGATTAGGTAGGAGTTAACATCTGTTAGGTGCCTGTGAAAATCATTTAACTGTCCATATATGACCACATTAGGAATGGATGTACTGTGTCCCATGAACAAAATATTACATTTATATAGCACTGGGAAACTGTGATTAAATACATGCACACACAGCTTTACCTTGGGAAATGGTGATAGACATTGTTTTTGCAAAACAAACAGATATCAAAAGCACATATATTGGGCTCAAAGCCTGAATATGTAAGAAAGCCCATGGCAAACCATCACTAGTTCCCAGTTTCCATGACACATGGGAAGCAAAAAAGGTTTATAGGCTCTCCTATGATGCACCCAGGCTGCTTGGGTATTGGCTATCTGTGGATATACTTTCACTGACCTAACCTGAACCCCTCCAAGAGATAAATCACATCTTAGGATAGATTTGCTGGATCAAGAGATATTGATGAAACTGAAGCAGGACCATTCTGGTGCTCAAAATAGCTCCAACAGTTGGGTCTTCCTGTCATGGCCCCCGATCAGCTTTCATTGCCACTTTCAGGCTGCGGGTCATTGGAAGAGATGGAGGGGCAAGAATATATTGCTGTATTCTGTCCTTCCCTTGAACAATCTTCGCTTCCTCATACCCTCCAACATTTCACAGATGAAATCTGGGACGTGTGACTTCCCAACACATCAAGAGTATGGTGAAGATGGCAAAAGTTATTACTGAGGAAGAGCACACAAGCTGAGAAAGTCTGTAGCAGTTTGCTTTTGCTTGAAAACTATTAGAAAGGGCAAGATCCACTCCCTCCTCTCTTCTCTTCCCTCCTCTTTCCTCCTCCCTCCTGAGTTAATTGAAAGCCTAACACACTAGAATGCTTCTCTGCTTCTACCCTTTGAACTCAGTTTACAGCAATTGAAATAAGCCCAGAGGAAGGGGGAAAGTGGGAGGAGGAAAGAGAAACTGGGGTATTTTAAAACCTGCTGAAAAAATGGGATGACAGAAGATTAGTCAGGACTATGCAGCATTGCAAAGTGTTTGCTGTTTTCCCAGAATGTATAAAATGTTCCTTTGTTTAAACTGCAACTCCCAGAACCAACAGTAAGGCCATTGATCATGCCAGTTGGGGGATTCTGGGAGCTATAATTTTTAAAGGATTTTTTCCCAAGCTCTGCATTTTTACTTTTTCTTCCTTTCTTCTCCTCCTTTTTTAAAAACTTTCAAGAGCAGCAAAGTTCTCATGAGTGGCAGCCTCCCACTGTCCTTATTAAGCACATTGTTCTAGATTGTTGTTTCAATCCAGGGCAATATGTGAATAAGACAATAATAGTTGACAGCTAAAAGGGATCCTCCATTGCTCAATGCTTCTGCTTCTGCTGTTGATGGTGGGAAGACTGAATATATGCCAGCACAGCTAAAGCATGGAGTCCCTGATATTTACTGGTACTGTGCCTGCCCTGCCCTCCTAGCTGATACTATTGCTCTACTTTTCCAAATGAGATCAGCTAGGATAGAACAGTGCATAAGGATCTAATATTACCCCACAGTGGTTTTCAGTTACATATATTTTGGAATGTATGAGTGTTTATCCCTATCTTCTCAGTTCTGCAGAGCTAGTGATTTTGACAAATGCTTCTACAGGTGACAGTGGAGGACTTTGAATTGGTCTGCAGAGGCCTATACCGTGCCCTATGTATTCGAGAGAAGTACATGCAGAAATCCTACCAGCGTTTCCCCAAGACTCCCTCCCAGTTTCTGCGCAACATTGAGAATGAAGTGTGGAAACCCAATGATTCGCTGGGGCCAGGTAATCACAGATAGTCCATGCAAACTGAATTGAATGGCCACAAATGGTTGAATGATGTCTTAGGAAGCTCAACCTGTCCCTTATGTAAGTGTTTGCCCAAATAGCAGGCATCTAGTTAACTAAAGATACTGTGAGTGGAATTACCTGCTACTTTATTAAGAATGTGTCTATGCAGAGAATGAGTACTGTGCCAGGCATTGTGGGAGAACCTTTCTGCCATGGCTAAAGTCTGGTGTACATAGCTGAGGATAATTTTCCAGGTGGCATTGTGGAAATCTGATTTTCTCCCTCCATCTTTGCTAACACTTTTAGCTTAGCAGGTTGTCTCTTCTAGTGTTCATTATAGGATCTTCTGCCAGTGCATTGGGCTCTTCTAGACTGGACTGAAGAAGTAGAACTTCTTGCAATATGACTCCTTTGGTTTTGCTGGTTGTTGTCACCTCCCTGTCCCTGTTTATAGGGGCTGCTTGTAGCAGCACCCCATTTTCATATTACAACACTTTTCTTTGTGCTGGATAATTTCTATGTTTTCCTATGTTACAAAGTGTTGGTGTTGTTAATTGCTGCAAGTTAACTTTGACTTACAACAACCCTATAAATGAGACTCACCCTCTCATCAATAGCCCTGCTCAGGTCTTGGAGATTCAGGACCATGGCTTCCTTCAATGAGTCTGTACAACAGTAATGTTGTTTTCCTTTTTCTATGGCTTTCTACTTTGTCAAGCATCATTGGTTTTTCTCATGAATCATGTCTTTTCATGACATGTCCAAAGTACGACAATCTCAGTTTAGTCATCTTGGTTTCTAGGGAGAGGGTGGGGTTGATTTGGTGTAGAGCCCATTCCTTTGTCCTTTCAGCAGTCCAGAGTATCTCTAGAACTCTTTTTTAGCACCATATTTCCAATGAATTGATTTTCTTCCTATCATCTTTCTTCACTGTCCAGCTTTCATGGCCACACACAGAAATTGGAAATACAGTGGCATGGACAATCCTGACTTTAGTATTCAATTATGTATCTTTACATTTCAGGATCTTGTCTACTTCCTTCATAGCTACCCTTCCTAGTTTTCTTCTAATTTCTTGATTGCAATCCTTGATTGATTAATGACAGAGCCAAAGTATGAGAAGTCTTTCAATATCTCATTGTCTTCTTCGTTGTCTACTTTAAAGTTATGTAGGTCATCTGTGGTCATTATTTTTGTTTTCTTAATGCTCAGCTAAATGAAATACTTGCACTTCTATGCACAGGTTCATGTTTGCTCATAATAGGAGCTGAAGAAATTGTTTTATGCAAAAGCATTGTCCATGTACATCGAGCATAGTTTAGTTCATTACAATTGACAGTGGCACTCCAAGATCCTAATCAGAGGTCTTTCCTGTCACCTTCTACCACTTCGTTTTTTAAACTGTAGAAATGTGGGATTGAACCCAGGGCTTTGTGTGTACACCCACCATCAAGTTGGTCCCTTCCCAATCATGCTGTATTCCACTGGTTTTTACGAATACTTTTAATCTTTTATTTTTGATTCATTAAGGCTGGTTTTAAGGTTCCATATGTTAGCATAATGGAATCAGGACCTTAAACGTCCTAGAGTGATAGGTCTCAGTCCAATTGTTACTTCCAACCAGAGCAGAGCTTTGAATCAGTGGAACTCACATGCTGATTTTCCACGTTCCCATCAATGGACTACTCTGCCTGGAACTAACAGTTGGATTTACCCCACTATATTGAATTTTGAATTAATCTAAACATGTTTTATAAATAAAATAAAACAAAACTTATACCATATAGAATGCTGTCTGTATAGTTAGAATATTTTAATAAGGATGTTGTAGGTGACCTGGATGTAGGGAACAAAACAGAAGAAGTTGTTTCATCACATCAGATTATTTATCTGTCTGGTCTGGTATTGTCTATTGGCCACTCTCACAGGTAGTGGCTCCTGGCAGATGCTTTCTTCAACACCTGGTACCTGCATTTTAAACTGAGGAATGCTGGAAACTGAAGCTGTTCTGCATCTGAATCAAACCTTAATGATATAAGCTAGACTTCCCCTGCTCACTAGTACCTTCCATATACAAACAGACAAAGGAAGTGTAAATCAAAAGAAAGTATTATATGAAATCCAAAAAGCATAGGAATAAATCATCTTCTACAGAGAGGAGTTATTCTCTCTGTTCCCTCTATTTCTCTGGATAATTGTAGTATAACGGAGAACAGGATTATCTAACAATAAGGTGAGACATTCAACTCTGTAGGTATATCAAATGGTATATTACTAGGAAATAGCTTACCATACATAGTAGTCTTAACAACAACCAGATATATTTTTTAATATTTATTTATTTATTTGCTCAGTCCAAAGACCATTGCAATCCAACAAGTACAAAAAATAAAAATAAAAAAAAAATCCAAGATCTCTTCAAAACAGATCGCCCTCATCACATAATAAAACAACGCCATAAACATCTTCATAATAAAATGAAAACAAAATTAAAACATAGATTACATATTCTCATATAAGATTGCATACATTACATAATTACAATTTACAAATACCATCTCTTACCCTACAAGACTCTGATGCTTTTTATCTGGTATGAGCTCTAAAAAGTTTTCTCCTGCCCTAGCAGCCTTCACTGCAAATGCAGCGACCTTTCTAATCACATGTTGATTTGTTGATTGTACTAAAAAAGCAAGTTTCTCCTTTGCTGTCCAGTATTTCATTTTCCTTAAGAAAGGCGCTAAATAACTTTCCCTTGTCTCAGAGTATATCTGACATTCAAGTAAATAATGAGCTAAATCTTCTAACAGCAGCTCACCACATATGCACAGCCTTTCTTGGACTGGGATGTTACAAAATCTACCCCATTTCATCATTGTATCCATTTGTTCAAAACGTAAGCGTGTAAAGGCTCTGCGAGCTTCCATGGACAGTGAGAGTGTCAGATATTTTTCAAATTTATGTTCTAATTTCAGTTTAGTTAGCCATTTAGTTGATCTACAAGATGTTAGGGCAGCAATATCTAACTGAGCATTCACATTGGACACTCCTTGTTTAACCATCTTTTTAGTATCAGACAACCTTGGATTTAATAGCTGATATGAAAAACCAAAGGTTAATAACATATTTGAAAAATTCTGTAGCCAAAATGTTCCTTGCTGACAAGTTTTTTGTTCTTCTAAGCAAATCTTGGGGAGCCTATCTTCTGTTAAACTACTTATTCTACACCAGAGATTTACCATCCTGGAATATATTAGGCCCTCAATCCTATCCATCCCAAGTTCAGATCTGACTAAATAAGCCGGAGTAAATTTAAAAACACCTAAGATCATACGCAGGAATTGGGATCGGATATTTTCAATTTTTGCAAGATTTGTAAAGCCCCAAATTTCAGCCCCAAAAATGAGTGCTGGAATAACTTTTGCTTTAAAAATATTTATAATAGGGCGTAAAGAACCTGGGTACCTATAGATTAGTAATCTATTTAAGGACTGCAAACTGGCCATAGCTTACATTTCACTTTTCCTTATTTGTTGCACCCAGGAGCCTAATGATGAAAAATGGATACCAAGATAGCAATAGGATTTACTTGCTCTAATTCTTTTGAGTTGATAAGCCATCTGTATTGTTTCCTTTTTCTACCAAAGACTACCACCTTTGACTTATCATTATTAATGATCAGGTCATTTTCTATGCAATATATATTAAGATGTCTAAGTAATCTTCTCAGACCAACTTGTGATGTTGAAAGGAGAATCATATCATCTGCATACAATAAGATCTTAATTGCTTTGTTTTAAATTTTTGGCATATGAAACTTGTATTTATGAAGAGAGGTAACAATATCATTAATATAAAAGTTAAAAAGAAATGGAGCTAAAATACAGTCTTGTCGTACCCCTTTATATGTGGGGATAGTATCTGTTAAAGCCAGGCTGGCTCCTGCTCTAACCTTCAAAGAGGTTTCAGTATAAAGTGATTTCAAAAGTGCTAAAAGTCTCTGATCTATATTTGTCTTTGACAGCTTATCCCATAAACGATACCTGTTTATGGTGTCAAAAGCTGCACTTAAGTCAATAAAAGCTGCAAAAAGTTGACTGCCTTGTTTTAAATACTTTGTTATCAGATGGTGTAATATAAAACAATTGTCCAATACAGATCTCCCTTTTCTAAAGCCTGCCTGTTCTTCGGCTAAGATGGAATTTGCTTCTGCCCAATCCTCTAGTTTATGAAGAAGATGTTTTGCATACATTTTAGCAGGAATGCTAATCAGGCTAATTGGTCGATAGTTCTTCGGATCATAAAGATTTCCTTTTTTAAATATTGGCACTACTGCACTAGCTTTCCAGTCTTTTGGGATACAACCAGTGTTATTTATGTGGGTGAATAGCCCTGCCAAAACTGGTGCCCACCAGTCTACATTGCATTTAAATAATTCGGCAGGCAAAAGTTCAATACCGGGGGCCTTATTATCCTTTGCTGACTGAATAATGGATTTAATCTCTGATATTGTTACTGGGAACCACCCTGAAAGTAAATTAAAATCTTGTATCCCGGCAACTCTATCAGAAGATTTTTTCTCATCTTCTTTAAAAAGCTCTAAGTAAAACCTTTCCCAACTTGAAGCAGAAATAGGGATGTCAAACATAACTTTTGACCCTTTAAGTCTATCTATGACGAAATGCCAAAAATGAGTTGAATTTAATTGTAATGCCGCTCCTTCTAGATCAGCCCAGAATTGTTCCTGAAACTGGGCCTTCTTTACTGAAATTAGTTTTTTATAATTACTTCTGAGTTTCAGCATCAGATTCAAATCCATTTGGTCATTCATGTCATGTGCTTTACGGATACATTTTCTCAATTCTTTTCTCAGTACACTGCATTCTGTATCAAACCATGAGGGCTTCCTTTGCTGCTATTCTTTTAAATTCTGGTTAAATTTTAGGAAAGGTCTCAGATTCTTACATATATCCTGATAAGCCCCCAATACCTCCCTAATATTGGCTTCTGAAGATGACACTATATTATTCAATGATCTTCCCTGCATAGAATTATAGAAATCTTTTAGGTTGCTCACATTAACTTTTTGCCATTTCAATCTCCTTTCTCCCTGAGCTTCCAGCCTCTGGACTAACCATTGGTCTGCAGAAGTCACTATCCTCTCATCAACTTTGGCTACTAGATTTATAATAATGGGTTGATGATCACTTTCTTCTCTGTGGTTCACAATAATGCCAGAAAACTGTTGGGCTTCAGCTCTGGTAATGCAGATATAATCCAAAGTACTAGCAGAGCTTTTTGAGAAGTAGGTGAAAGGATATGGATCATTAAAGTTATTACTACCTAAGATCTGCAGACCAAACATGTATGTTATCCTAAACAGGTTAATGCCAGCCTCATTTATTTTCTCATCCCTGGAACTCCATTGAGACAGATCCTCTAAACCAGTCAACTCATCTCCCACAATTCCACATTGTTCTGACACCTTTAATAAAGATGTTCCTAGTCTGGCATTAAAATCTCCCAATAAAATAAACAATGCACTTGGAAACCTTGTAGCTAACTCCTCTAATAAATGTTCTAAGTGTATCCATACATTAGCAGAAAAATATTGTGAAGAAATTGGGGGTATATGAACATTTACTAAAATAAACACAGTACTCCTTGCCTCAAGTTTTACCACCAAAAAATTGTTGGAAAATACCTCGGTAACCACCAAGTCTTGTATCCAACCTAGATCTTCCTTAATCAAGAGAGCTAAACCTCCTATGGCTCTACCTCTGATGTTTGTTTTTTGTGCTGGTTTAGCCCATGCTTTAAAACCTGGGATTATTAACTCCTGTTTATCAGTAAGCCAAGTTTCCTGAAGAGCTATCACAGAATGTCTAGACAAATACTCTCTAATGTCACCATCACATACCCTTCCCTTCCATCCAGCTATGTTCCAAGACATAATTTAATACACTTATCAAAGGAGTCATTGATGTCAGTAATCATCTTTTTTGCAACCTCTGTAAGCGGGACCATTTTAGCTGGTATGAGGGAACAATAACTGTCGTTGATCCCAATTGGACCGAAAAACTCACTATACACTGGGTTGCAAGGGAGTGAATACAATGATAAAGGGACCCCAAGCTGTGCCTGGTAATTAATAGCTATTCAGTCTGTTTTAACTGTCCTAACTGTCTGGTTAACAGGCTGGATATCTTCATCATCTAGATAAACAAGCTCATCTTTAAAGGGACCCAATTTACTAACGTTAGAACTTATCGGATGGATAACAACTAAATCAGGGGATTTTACCCCACAAGGACCTGGTACACTTCCCAACTCCTCAGCATCCAGGAATCTCATTTTAACCCAATTATTGTTATCCAGAAGGGTGTTAGAAGAAATCTTAGATAACACAGAGGCTTCTCCCTCTACTTGAGTCACAAGAAGTGGGGGTGCCCGATGATTTATCTCTACTGAGACAACCTGATTACTCCCATTTTTTCTTGTATACATACACTCTACACCTCCTGGCTCTACTACCATTGGGCAGATCTTCTGGACATCAGATCCAATATTAGCAGCTATCTGCTGCTTGAGAGTAACTTGGCTCTCTTTAGAGACCACTAAGCATTTTGGAGCAACAGATGAATTATGCTCTAAACAATTTCTCAGCCGATCAAGTCTGTCCAGTATCTCTTTTTGAACACAAGAAGGCCAAGACCAAAATGAACATATAAGAGCATTCTCCTCTAAATCAAATGGCTCCATCCTTTCACAAAGGGTCTGACAAGTATCCAGGTTAGCCTGACAAGTTGTATTAGCAAGGGAGTCCAAACTCCTAGAATTGGAATGACTACGATCATTTAAATCAATCAGATTAGCAATGTTGTGACCAGATATGATATTCTTACTTGACCTTAAATTATAAGAATGCTGGAACAGTGGTAATGGGGGGCTTGGTTTTCAAAAAATCTTGCAATCTCAATACCCAAGTTTAAAAAAGCATCCTTAGCCTTATATATTACATTAGCAATAGCGGTATTTCTAAAGGTAATTGCAGCACGAACTTTGATGCCATTGTAATAAAAATATTCCACTAAAACTACATCCTTAGGTTTCAATACACCTGGTATAACCTCATTATTAATAGCTAAAAAATGAGAAATACGATTCTGTAGTGTAAGGAAACCCAATGGCTTAGGATAATTTAGGAAAAACAGCTTTTGAGGGATTAGAACCAGATTCCAATCAGTATGTATATCTTTGTATCTTGTTGTTGCATCCTTTTGAGGGTCTTTTGAATAAGAATCTGATTTTATCCCCAGAGGTTGAGCATTATCTGTGGTAGACTTCCTGTTGAGGCAAAGGACTTCATCCCAAGGATCTAACAGCTCTTCCCCCATAGAGCCCTTATCAACTAGAGGATTTTTAGGTGTCTCTAGACCAGATATATGCACTCATTGAAACATATTTAAACCATTAACAATAAAGAGAATCTGGTTTAACAAAGAGAATCTTAAAACTGTGTTAAAACCAGCACCATCTAAAGCATTCATGAACACTATAGCAGTGGGGCACGGGGGCTCCAGCCATCCCCCAAGAAGAACCTTTATATCAACGGATGTTTCACTGATAATGGATGGAAAAAACCTTTCCCTGCAAGTAGGCAAAATTAATAACAATTTGCCTGCCAATGTTGAGTCTCCCCAATCTTAAAAATAGTTCCAAGGTCTCTGAGTATACTCTATACTCATACAGATGGGAGTCAAAGTTAGCTAGAACAAAGGCAAATATATTAGCACATGTTCATATTTTAACTTTCAAGAGCTAAATTAAAAATGTGTATAATGTGAACTGTGGGACTGTAGGTCCCAGTGAGAATTCTGGTGTATTGCCTGATGTCCAAGGGCATGTTTGTGTATATTGAATCAAGTACATTTCATAGAAATTCGAGAGCTGGAAAACCTAACACAGAATGAAATTAAATGTACATCTTATGCTGTGGAGTATTTCCTGACCCTAATGAATCCCATTGTCTTCCCAGTTCCAGATTTCCCCCAGACAGAACCAGACAGATTGGATGGTATAATTTCTTTTTGTTGGGACAAAAAACAAATGAACACCCCTCCCCCAAAAAACCCCTTAATGGCCGAAATCAGTAGATCCATTGGGACAATTTTTGTCCCAGGCATGTTTTTGTCTGGGACAAAACAATCTGTATATAGTAAGTGGCTGAAAGATCACAGCCCACCAAACCTCCACATCAGCCAGTAAATCATACTCTTTAAGAATAAAGAAAATCCTAGAACTTTGACAAAGTCAGCACCATCAGTTGACAATGTCATAGATTGCTCACACTTTAGGTCTCATTCTGTACAGACCTGGGGTTGCCATATACCAGGGAGCTTATAGCCAATTTTATAGTTCAAGTTCTATTTCTACCAGTTTCTCAGAGAGGTAGAATATAATTACCATGGACAAATAGGTGCAACAGAAGCATACTGTAGACCTCAAATTCTTTCCTTTCCTTATCTATACCCTGAGTGCTCCTTTTCTTGATTGTAGTGTTCACCTCAGTTGTGAAAGAAGAAGATCCTTTCCGATCTGACAATCTCCCTGAGAATCTGGGCTACCATGCAGAAATGAAGGATGGTGTGGTGTACATCTATGCTGACAAAGCAGCCGCTGCCAGGGGTGAGCCCAAGGACCTGCCCTATCCTAACCTGGAGGTCTTCATTGATGACATGAACTTCCTGCTGGCCCTTATAGCTCAGGGGCCTGTGTAAGTGTCCTAGAGAGCCTTACCCCTGGCATGGCCCATCCACATAGAAACTCGGCCAGCCTAGGAGATTTTGGTGTCTCAGGCAGAAAATCCAAAGGGCACCCACCCTGAAATTAAAAAAACAAAAACCACCAAACTTATGCTGCATTCTGTCTCACAGTGGTATCTACCCAGCATGAAAATGAAGTAACAATTGAGCTACTCCAGGGCAACGTGTATATATCCCTACTTTAAAGATATCTACTATTTCTGGTCACTCTGGAGTATGACCTATATTCAGTTGCCATATGATAGCAGCAACCATAATATTGGCTGACAGATGTTTGTTCCACTGGCAGACACTGTTGCTGGTAGTGAACTTATATTCTGTTTCTTATTCTGTATGAGATTTATAAGAGATGATGTTCTTCCCCTTGATTGTTGCAGTAAAACCTATACACATCGACGCCTTAAATTCCTTTCCTCCAAGTTCAGCTTGCATGAGATGTTGAATGAGATGGAAGAGTTGAAAGAGCTGAAGAAAAACCCCCATCGGGACTTCTATAATTGCCGGAAGGTGAGGGATCAGCACTAGGCATTGATCCTTAGAACAGAAGGCATAGCGATATCCGGTCATTCAGTGAGGTAGAAGAGAACATGTGCTGTTGCAAAACTCCATAGACAGAAGTACAGTAGCAGAAAAGAGGAAGATAGACGTGAGGATCAGTGAGCACCATGCATGCAGACCCATGTGCCGTGTGCAAGCACACGCATTCCCAGTAACAACTCATGCACAGTGTGCCTCTGCAGCCTTTGCTGAAAATTGTCATTCTGCATCAGAGAGAAACATCAAACTTATTTCATATGGGAATTTATATATAAGAGACCAATGGTTATGATTTTTAAAGAAAATGTATCTGATGCAACTGCTTTTTGCTGAACAAGAGACATTAACCCACCTAACCCAGTGTGGCTTATGCCATCTAGTATTTGAAAAATCAGGTACTCAGTCCTGCTACCTCAGATCTCTAACCCTTTCCATTTATTTCCCTCAGTGTCTTCATACGTAAACTGCTTCCTTCTTTTCTATCCCTCACATGATTTTGAATTCAGTATGGTTCGTGATTCTCTAAACAAAATCACAGTGTGTTTAAAGTCAGACTTCAAAGTCAGAATTTATCAGAATCTCCTCCAATATGTCATGAATTGTTGGGAAGGAGTAGCCACCATAGTCTGGGCTGACCAGTATTTTCACCTACAGGTTGACACACACATTCATGCTGCAGCTTGCATGAACCAGAAGCACCTGCTGCGATTTATTAAGAAGTCATACCGGGTCGATACTGACAGAGTGGTGTACAAATCCAAGGACAAGTCATTAACACTGAAGCAGCTCTTTCAGGAACTCAAACTTGACCCATATGACCTGACGGTGGACTCACTTGATGTTCATGCAGTGAGTTCTGCTTTTTATTCCCAATGCAGGAGACTTACCTTCTGCTCTCCCTCTATATTTTCTTTTATTTATTGGAAGTCTGTAGCTAATCTATCATTCTCTGTGTTCAACAAGTCTTCCTTGCTGTGTGTACATCATCATAATTATGTTCATTCCTAACATAGGGCCGCCAAACTTTCCAGCGCTTTGACACATTTAATGCCAAGTATAACCCTGTGGGTGCCAGTGAGTTGCGTGATCTCTACCTCAAGACTGAAAATGCCATCAATGGTGACTACTTTGCTACCATCATCAAGGTTAGGCCATATGGTATGCAAGTGTTGTTGTCTGTGTGACTGATAATCTGAGGGCAAGGACAGCTTCTGGAGGCAGACCATTCATATGTTACTCCTTTCCCCTTTGGTTTCTCCTAGGAGGTTGGTTCTGACCTGGAGGATGCCAAATACCAGTATGCAGAGCCACGACTATCCATCTATGGGCGTTCGCCAGAAGAGTGGCCCAAATTAGCTAGATGGTTCAATGAACACCGTGTTTATTCACCCCAAATGAAATGGATGATCCAGGTGCCCAGAATCTAGTAAGTACCACAGGGAAGAGGAGGGGGATGACATTTACAAATAGCATATTAGAGGTACTGGCCCAGTTAACTCTTGCTGAATTTCAGTAGTTTGTTATTGAGATTCTGTGAAAAATTCAACAAGTTTCCTAAGTATTTATAGATAATTTACATATACAAACTGCATACATGTGGATGAAATTGATGTATTACCATCTAAAAGCTACTTGGTGGGTGCTGTCTTGACACACTCAATTATGATCAAGAAGCAGCCATAATCGTGCAGATGAAGAGACAAGGTTGTTCAAGTGGGTTGGCCTGTTCTGACTCACCAGCAACAGGGTCTTAGAAACAGACTTTCTGGCATATAGTTTGAGAATCCCCTAGCCAGCATGACCATTGGCTGGAGGTTCTTCCTTTCCTGAACCCAACTTAGACATCTGGCATTTCTCACTCCATCTGTCTTTGTTGCAGAATTCTGAGCATCACTCTGCTTGCACAGGAGATGAATATAATGATCTTGTGGTTACAGCAATCCTTTCCTCTCTTTTATATAATTCTGCAGAGTATTGTTTTCATCAGCTTTTTATTTGTATTTGATGATGTAGATCAGTGGTTCTCAACCTGTGGGTCATGACCCCTTTGGGGGTCAAACGACCCTTTCACAGGGGTCGCCTAAGACCATCGGAAAACACATATTTCCGATGGTCTTAGGCTCCAGTCCCTCCTCGGTGGTGGTGCGCAAGCGCGAGCCACGCACTCGCATCCTCCTGCCCCCTGTTCAGAAGGAACTGAAATCGCTCCCCTTCTCTGCTACCGGGAGAACCTCCAGTCTGACGGGCCAGCTTGGGGGGGCGGTGGCAGGCCCCCTCCTCACCACGGCCCCCGCCCCACTCTCACTGCTGTAAACTGAGTTCAAAGTCCACAAATAATTGATCTTCGTTGTGCTCTTGCAAAGACTGCCCCGAGAATTTCTGATCTGGTGAGAAAGAAGCAATCTCAACCTTCGCACTGACGTTGGCTTTTTACGCATACTGTTGCAAAATGTAGCAATGTAGTTTACTGTTGTTATATTAAGACCGTTACCCATGCTACACCATGCTTCAAGACAAAATTTCATTTATTTGTAATTAGAAATAAATATTTCACAATATATAATTACATATTGCTTTTGTGATTAATCACTATGCTTTAATTATGTTCAATTTGTAGCAAATTGTTGTAACATCCTGCATATCAGATATCTACATTACAATTCATAACAGTAGCAAAATTAGTTATGAAGTAGCAATGAAAATAATTTTATGGTTGGGGGTCACCAGAACATGAAGAACTGTATTAAAGGGTCGTGGCATTAGGAAGGTTGAGAACCACTGATGTAGATTGTTTCCCTGCTGGTTGTATAGCATCCTCACTTTTGGTTTAAATTTCTCTTTGATTTCTCAGATTTTGTGGAGGAGATCTCTTGCAGTGGTGTACCTAGTATATTTGACACCCAGTGTGAATCATTTTTCAACACACCCTTCCTCCGTACAACAAAATTATTTCCAATATTAATCATGAAATGAAACAAATAATAATTTTGGCCAGAAAAGAAATGCGGATAGTGAAAATTCTCTTCTATTGAACTTTGTATATACAATCATGCCAGTAAAAATAAATAAACTGTAACCCTACTTGCAATCCTTTCTTGGAACCTGAAATATATATTGGGTATTTCCAATGTATATTGGATATGTCCTTACTTTATTTCCCATATTTTATTAGAAGATTTTAGTTAGAATAAGAGTGGATTCTTTCTCTGTAGCTTGAAACAGCTCTATTGGTATGCCATCTGTTCCTGGTATGCCAAGTGCCTTGAGTGAAGCTTCTACTTCACTTTCTAAAATGGGCAGTTCATCTTCAAATGGTTCTTCTGCGAATGAATCTGTCATCTTTTCATCTCTTTTATATAGTTCTTCTGTATATTGTTTCCATTGTCTTTTTATTTCTACTTGGTCATGTAATATGCTCTCCTACAGGTTGTATAGCATCTCCACTTCTGTTTTAAATTTCCATTTGATTTCTTGGATCATGTGGAAGAGGTCTCTTGTTCTTCCTTTTTTGTTTTCACCTTTAATTTCTCTGTATTTATTATTATAGTAATTCTCCTTGTCTCTGTACACAAGCTGCTGAACAATTGTATTCAGAGTTCTAATTCTATTTTGCTTCTTTTCTGTCCTTAATCGCGTGAAGTGTTTAATCTATCATCAGTGGAGGCTTTTTTTTCTATTTGGCTGCAGATAGTGTCTTTTTGCATTCCTCCTTGACATTGTCCCTGGCTTAGACCCAGAGTTCTTCTGGCTTCTGGTCAATTAGGCTCAATAGCACAAATCTATTTTTCACATTATCTTTAAATTCTACAGAGATATATTTCAGGTTGTATTTTGGCACAGTGGTTGGTTTAGTACTTTTCTTTAGTTTAACTCTAATTTTTAATATCAGCAATGTTTAGTCTGTGCCACAATCTGCTCCCGTTCTTGTTTTTGGAGAGAGAATGGAGCTTCCCCTCTTCTGCTTTTAATTGTGTAGTCTATTTGATGTCCATGTATACATTCTACTTACATTTTTCTTTCTTCAAAATATTTTATATTGTTGATGTGAAAGCTGAGCTGACATAGTTCTGTCTTTCTTGCTTCCCCTCCTCAGTGATGTGTTTAGGGAGAAAAACTTTCTGCCTCACTTTGGGAAGATGCTGGAGAACATATTTTTGCCAGTGTTTCAGGCTACAGTCAACCCACAGGACAATAAAGAGCTGAGTATTTTTCTACGCCATGTAAGTACTGCTGCTGTAGAGACAACTGAGCAGAGGATATAAGTCTAAAGTTAGTGTAAAAAATCCTTTGAAAATGCATGACAGAGAACGTGGCTAGTACAGCATCAGAAAGCCAGTCAGGCTAAATATGAATCTAGGAGTATACCCTAGATCCGATCTGGCCAATGATTTACCTCTCTGAGATTCCCATCCCTGAAAATCACATCTAACAGATACATATAAATATATGTATCTCTTATGGTTCTTTTATATAAATAAAAGAACATCAGGCTTTTGGTGTTTCCTTTTTTTTTAATTAGAACCCTAAGATCCAACAGTTAGAGCCTGGTGAAAAAAGTGTGAATTTAATGACTTAGAATTAAATAATAAGCTAACACATTCTCAGTCTAGGAATAGTTTTGAGCACCAAAACTGAACAGGACTTATAGATCTTTCACACGGAAGTCCATTTTTTTTTTTTTACCCCCAAGCTTTCTTAATTCCTTCATCTTAATTTAGCTGGGAAACTGTCATCTTGCTGCTGCTGTTGCTGCTGTTATTACACAACTGAGAATCAGAAGCCTTCAGTAATCAACTACCAATAATACTGAAATTTACCAACATATCTCAGTTTACCTTATGCTTACCTGTGCTGTGTAAGAGGCCATATGTGGATTCCAGTTTCAGCCTATCCTCATCTTGAACAAAGGTGGCCTTTTGAACTTAATGGCTGGGTTATGGGAACAAAGAGATCCTTTGCTTTGAGCTGATGAGGATTGGGAATCACACCTTTCACAGAATCAACTGTTCAATTTGCAGATTACTGGTTTTGACAGCGTAGATGATGAGTCCAAACACAGTGGGCACATGTTCAGTACCAAGAGCCCGAAGCCCAATGAGTGGAACCATGAGAAGAATCCATCCTACACATATTATGTGTACTACATGTATGCCAATATCATGGTACTCAATAACCTTCGACGGTGAGTCTCTGTCTGGGCAGTGGAGTTACTTTGTGATGCTCTAAGCCTTGGTAGGAATATCTCTTCTAGCCTTGCTGATAACTTGAGCAAGAGCGTATTATACTTCTAGAACTTGTTTGCATGAATCTTTTCCCCTAGTTAATCTGAGCCCTGGGAGGCACCTTTCCAAGTTTTGCCTAGATTTATAGTGTTGCCTGGCAGAAGGAAGGAATTCAGATAATAAGGTCAAGACTGTTGAGATCATCCCTCTGATATTTATATGCTTTCCTCCATGTGGGTGCTTATACACCAGACATGTGCAACTGAACCTGACTGCTGCTAGGAAAGGGAGAAAAGAGAGAGAGAGAGAAAGAAAGAAAGAAAGAAAGAAAGAAAGAAAGAAAGAAAGAAAGAAAGAAAGAAAGAAAAGAGCGAGCAGATAAGCAAGCTTGAGGAAGGGGCAATTTTGTGCAAGGAAAAAGAAGTAGCAGAAGGAATAGTATATAAAGACTTCCTTTGCTTTCTGATCTAAACGGCTCTCTAAATGTCTTAAGTCATACTGTGAGGTTCCAAATGTTGTTGACTCATACATCTGTAGCTCTGTGGAGAGAAAATATATTTGGGTTAGCTGTGTTGGCAATGCAGCAAAATACAACAAAATCCAAAATCTGCAAAACAGCGATACCTTTATGCAGAAAATACATCATGCAAAAGATGTTGAAAAACATAAGGGTTTATAGTCTGGGCTTATCAAGGAAAAATATGAGGAGGATTGAGATATCTTGGGAAAGGTTAGAGATGGCTGGAAAGAGAATGGTAGATTGTAGAAGAACATTGATAAAAAATACTAAGTGTACAAATACAGTATCCAGCAAGGGAAGAAAGGAAGTGCTAAGGTTCACTAACTATTTCAATTGCAAAGAAGTTTTATTGCATATAATATTGGCACAGTGAATAACAAATCAATAAGCACATGGATATTTTAATATTTCAAATATGTTTTGGATATACAGATACTATATGTTTTTCGATGTAACTACACTATTGTTGAGGTAGATGATTTTCTTTTGTATTTTAATAAAAAAAATACAAGAGAAAAAAAGTGAATGTGGCAGAGTCACAAGCCTATGTTGTCTATCAGATGTTGTTTCTGTTGTAGTTCAGTTTGTCTGGAGGGATCTCAGGGCAGACGAATGCCACTCCCCTTCTTGGCCATGTAGCAACTGGGGATTTAAAGGACAATAAAGGCAGGTAATAAAATTTCAACTCCATTAGGAGTAGAGAAGTAACTTCCCTTGAGAATGAGATTGCCCCTGTCCTGTGCAAAGCCAATTGCCCCTTTCTTAGGCACAGAACATTGAATTTCTCAAGAAGTCCCTATAGAAAAGCAACTGTGGGGAGAAAAACAACTGTTGGAAGGCTATGTGGAGTGGAGAACCAACTATTACAAGATGTGACATTCACCCTCCCTCTCACTTCTCCATTCTAAATTTCCATCTCCTGAAACTACATTATCTTTTTTAATAGTGGCCCTGGGGTTTAGTTATATACCCAGCATTTGCAGTGGTTCAGAATGACAGAGGTTTTAGTCTAAAACATCTGGAGGGCAGCAGCTTGACTACTGATATAAACTCATACATACAGCGTCTTGGCATAAATCAAGTCTTGAAATCCATCTTTGTCTTGTTGCTTTTCTGTCAATGTCCTTTTAAAATGGAAGGGAAAGCAGGAGGGGGCACTGGGTGCTTCCAGATGAGGCTTTTTGTCACATAGTCACTCTGCCTCATTCATGGAATTGTATTGACAACAGAGCAAGCATCATCATTTTCATCCACAAACTTCCCATATTTCCCCACTGCTTCTTCCATCTTGTTTTTCTTTTCATAAATAAGCCTCTAAGGAGGAAAAAAAATGGACAGTGGACAGCGCATTTTGATTGGTTCTGCTAAAAGCCCTTTGTCTGGAAATACCCACAATATTTAGTAAAGTCTCACCGGTGCAAACCTCAAAAGGTGCAATCATAGAATCATAGAATCCATAGAGCTAGAAGATACCACAGGAGCCATTGAGTCCAACTCCCTGCCATGTAAGAATACACCATCAAAGCATTTTTGGCAGATGGCCATCCAGCTTGTGTTTAAAAACCTCCAAAGAAAGAGATTCCACTTCACTCTGAGGCAGCACTGTGGAACTGCTCTTACCATCAGGAAGTTCTTCCTAATTTTTAGATGGAATTTCTTTTCCTGAAGTTGAAGTCGTTTCTCTGTGTCTTAGTCTGTGGAGCACCAGAAAACAAGCTTGTTCCATCTTCCGTATGACATCCCTTCAAATATTTAAACTCAGCTATCATGTCACCTCTTAACTTTCTCTTCTTCAGGCTACACATACCTAGTCAAATTTCTCCTTACCCTATGGGCTAATCCCCTGTAAATATAGTTAAGTATCTATGAAATTCAGCATGATAACAGTATGTTGGGTCCCTGCTAAGAGGTATCTTTCTGGAGTCATCTGATTGTGCTTTCCTTACAAAAGACTAGATACTCTGTGCTAAAGGCTGTCTTGTCACTCTCAGGGAACGTGGCATGAACACTTTCCTGTTTCGTCCTCATTGTGGAGAAGCTGGTGCCATCACCCATCTGCTGGCTGCCTTCATGACTGCAGATAACATCTCCCATGGTTTGAACCTGAAGAAGGTGAGCTGTAACATGCATGGGAATAGCATTCTCTTGGGCCTGCATATTGTACATGCTCTTTAGATGTTCATGGTCAACTGCTCATGTTACATTGGAGACTTCATATGGAGAGGTTAAATACTTTACCCACAGCCCCAGGAAAAAAAAAACCTAAACACTGAAGCCATCTCTGGAAGTTGTAAATAATGACCCATTCAGTCCTTTCTGTGAGCATCCCTTTATACCACAAATTATGGGAGAAGCTGATGTAACCTCTTCCATGGACAGTTTATGTTTCTTTAGTGTTAAGATCCCACTGTGGATCTTTGCGTGGGGACCTAGCTGGGAAGGTCAATGCTTTGTACTTCCAGGAGATGCAGAGCTGTTACCACACTCTACATTCTCACTCTGCGAGATGTGCTAGTTTCATAACTGAACATATTTATGGCTGGAAAACATCTTTGTAAGAATGTTGGCTGGAAGCATGTTGTTAGATCAGGATGACCTCAGGCATGGTCAGGTCATAAGTTCAGAGAGGATTAGGTGGGAAAACCCAATGTTAATGGGTTTGTAATCATCCTTTCAAGACTTCAGGCTACATGCACACCTGAATACAATGGAAGGTGAATGTCCAGGTGAAGCAATTAGAGACTATTCTGTGATGTTGCCCTACAGAAATCTTTCTGAAACCCCCTGCCGACCAGATATTAAGAGATTGTCATGACTCCCATTAGTGTTTTGCCACTTAGAGTTAAGAGAATCTGCCCATTCTAGACTCCTTCATCAACCTCATGAGAAAGCAATCACCACTCCATGCACCCTCTTTCAAGGTAGGAAATAGGGTATATCCAGCCCCAGAAAACTGTAGTACGTTGGGCATATTATGCTGCATGTGGTATCCCAGACTCCTGTTCTTCCGTGCTACCCTCAGCCACTCCACTTTGACCTCCTCCTTAAGGACTGGTAACTATAACCCTTTTCACCAGTCTCTCTCTATCCAACATTTCTTGCCTAACTTTCTGATAGCCTTCTTAAGAGTGTCTGATTTCTTGTGTGTTTGTTAATTCTAAATAAAATGCTTTTTAAATCTTTTATCTGGAGTTTTCTCTACAGTTAGTCCTAGCATACACAGGTGAAAAGATCCTGTCTTCATCCTCTTCTTGCAGGCCTAGCATTGTGGGTGGACTTTGGAAGGGATTAGAGGTTGTTCACCTAGTTTGATATGATCCAATCCTGCTGTTTACCTTTGCAGACTCCTGTGCTACAGTATCTGTACTACCTAGCCCAGGTTCCTATTGCCATGTCTCCACTCAGCAACAACAGTCTCTTCCTTGAATATGCTAAGAACCCACTTCTCAATTTCCACCAGAAGGGACTGATGGTGTCACTGTCCACTGATGACCCAATGCAGTTCCACTACACCAAGGTAAGAAGTTGGATCCTTTCCTAGGGTAGATATTTGCTCTGAAGTTGAAACAAGGGTTGTTGCAGATTTTGCAATAGTTTCAGTATTGTGCTTCACTGTGATTTCATTCCCCAGGAACCTCTCATGGAAGAGTATGCCATTGCTGCCCAAGTCTTCAAACTCAGCACCTGTGACATGTGTGAGATTGCACGTAACAGTGTCCTCCAAAGTGGTCTTTCTCATGAGGTATGATGTTCTCCTAGAAGTTACTTTAATGAGATGTATGTGAGGCTATCCTTGCAAAGTTTTTGGAAACTAGAGCTAGTGAAAAATAAAGAAGATAATTTTTGGGGGGTCTGGTGGGCAATTTATAGACCATATTTCACTGGTCCTGAACCAACTGGACTGGTGCTTTTAAATTCAGTTCAAGGTGGTGGCTTTGACCCGCAAAGGTTAACAGCTTGGGGCTAAGATTTCTGAAAGACCACTTCCTCCTATATGAGCCTGCCTGTAACTTACAAATTTCAGCAAAGGCCCTGTTGCATGTCCCACCATCTTGAGAAGTTTGATGGGTAGATGAGACAAGGCATTTTGTGTAAAAACAGACTTGAATATGGACCTTAGTCCCAAAGAACTCACCTTCACCTTCATCTT
Source organism: Ctenosaura bakeri (assembly GCA_948474755.1). Classification (NCBI taxonomy): domain Eukaryota; kingdom Metazoa; phylum Chordata; class Lepidosauria; order Squamata; family Iguanidae; genus Ctenosaura; species Ctenosaura bakeri. The sequence goes on from CAOLHI010001457.1 coordinate 114,171, forward strand.
TACTCAGTTTCCAACTGACAGTCACAACTGTGTTATTTTATCAGACCTTTGGTTGTTTTTAAATTTTGTTTTTAAAAAAACAGTTGTGCCTGTATTGTAATTTTTTATTCATCATTTTGGGGATCACTGTTTGGCAGAAAAGTAATTTTTAAACACAAGAAACAAAAATAATAATAATAATGAATCAACAGTTTGACTGACTGCCATTGTGCTAAATGGTTGGGAATGGAACAAGGGTCTGAGGGCAAGAAAATGAGGAGAAATTAAAAAGGAGGGGGAACAATAGGATGCTCCTTTTCTTAATGTGGTATCAGGGAGAAACAAAGGAGATGAATGTAATTCATTGCCTCACTTCCACAGGAGAAACTCCATATACTGGGAAAGAATTACCAACAGGAGGGGCCACAGGGGAATGACATCCACAAGACCAACGTGGCTCAGATCCGCATGGCCTACCGCTATGAGACATGGTGCTATGAGCTCAACCTTATTGCTGAAGGGCTGAAAACTACTGAATAGGAGGCTCTCAGTGGAGGCTTTTACCACGTCAAATTCCTGCCAGAACCTCAGAGAAGGCTTTCAAAAAGAAGAAATCACAAGGCCGTGCAAAAGGGATGGGAGAAAGTCGGGTTAGAGTCCTGTCTCTGTTCCTTCAGACAACATGCATATGTTCAAAATGAAAATAACGTGTGTAGTGTGTTTAATAAGGCCTTTGTGCTTCTCTATTCTGCAAGAAGGAGTTTATCCAGCTTCCTAGGTAAAAGCTCCTAGCTCCTCTCTTCTCATGAATCCATTAGAGGTGCCTGTCTGAAAAAGAACTCGAGAACCTTGTTCCTATCTCATAACACTCATTCAATGATTTTAGCAGAACTAGCAGCCATATTGAGCAACAGAGGTCTGTTCTGTTGGTGATTGGGACATAGCAGAATGACATTTCCAGGCCTCTTCTACCAGCAATTTGTAGTACAAGAAGCTAAGACAGGGCTTACTCCTTACTCTCAGATGGGAGGGGGCTGGAAACATCATCTTCCTGTGCCTTTGGCACCGTCGGAACAGGCTGCTGTCACTCAGTATGGCTGCTGGCTGTTAGATCTGGGGTGCCATGATTGTAAACATGGCTACTGAACAGTTACAAATATATACATCTAGCATGCCAGCCCACATGAATGAGGCTGTCCAGGGGCTGTGTTACCCTGATTTCTGGGGTCCCTTGGGGGACACCTCAATGTGGTCCACGTGATGGGGAATGGAAACTAGCCGGAGCATAAGCAATAGCAATGCGAGAGGCAGGGTAACCTAATGGGGTCATTTACTCAGTTTTTACAGGGTCAGGCCAAGCCAAAAACCAAACAAAAATGTCCAATAAATGATTTTATTGAAGGAAGGTCTCACGCAGCAACACAATCGCTCACACACTCATTCAAGACCTATTAAGAAGCAAAAGAGAGGAAACTGCATAGGGGAATATTGAAGAGGTGTAGCTGAGGTGATACTGCACCTTTGTCCTGAAGTCCTTGGTTCAGGAATAACAGCAAAGAAGTGGGGACCAGCACGGAGAGGGCTGAGGGGATCACTCAACGGATGGAGAAACAGTCTGCTGGGATGACTGGGAGTGATCCAAAGAACTGCTCAAAAATTGGGACTATTTGTAGGGGGAGAAGTACCTGGAGGACTAATCCTTTCCCGGGGAGAACAATGGGTGTTGGAGTGATAATGAAGCTCCACCATGGTAATTTTCTTCGTGTGATGGGATTGCAAGGTGTTGCCAAAGTCTCAGGATCTTCGGCTGTGTTTTGTGGTGTGACTTCTGGTAAATGGTCCTCGCCTGATGGAATATTTGCTCAACTTGAGGCAGACACTCTAATCCCCTCAAGTCGGTGTCTCAGGGGCTGTGGACCCTTTGTTTATTGTGGGTTTACACATCTTGAGGTCTCCTAGGGCTACGTGATGGGTTTTTTTTACTGGCCTGACCTGGTTTTCGGTCTTTTGACCCTGCTTGCCTATGTGTCCCTTTGGGGGATCTCTCTGGCACACATAATCATATTTTAATATCAAAATTGTAGACCCTGGGATAGGGTTTCTTTCTCGGAGTAACAGCTGCATCTAAAATTTTCACTTAAATGGTTAAAACAATTACATCTTTGATAGCTATCAATTTTTGTGGCAGCTTAAAGACTAATTTATTTCAGGCAAATATTTTGTGGGCTACAGCCCACTTCATTGCATTTAGGGATGTGTCCTGTAGTCTGTGAAGCTTATCTAATATATAAAAGTCAAAGTTTGTCTGTTTGCCTGTGTCAGGCAGAGAAGACCTCATATGATTGACTGGGTCAGGCAAAAAGACCTCATATGATTGGCTCCCTGAGAAATTCTATGAAATCTTGGGGTTTGCAGTTTGGAGAGGGGCCTTTAGAATTCTCAGTCAGAGAGCTCTTGATCTTAGCTGGTTGCTATGGAGATGAGGCCTAGCAGCAAAGAGGAGGTGGTATATTCCCTCAGGAAACCAACCTCTGTATGTTAATAACTCTGAATACAGATTGGCTTGGGGAATATGGGGAAAAGTTACAGGTACTGGACAAGACAGTTTGGGGAATCAGAGACACAGGATCTCAAATCTTTCTAACAAGTATTGCCTATGAGATAATAAAATCCCAGGCAACACTGGGTATATATGCTAGTGCTGAAATAAATTCATCTTTAAGGTATCACAAAATTTCTTTTTTATAAACTTGAAAGAGAATCTCTCTGAAAATTAGCTTTGACCATTCTTTCCCCTGGTATTCATCCCATCCCAGTATTTTGCTTTCTGGGTTTATCTCAAGGACATGAAATCAAGCAAGCTTTGCCTCATTGCTCCAGTTCAAGGAGAACATTCTCTTGCCATGACCTTGTCATGCCCCATTTAAGAGGCAAAATGGGGGTGGAGGTACACCATTTCAACAAATTTTCAAGCTATGTTTGGTTGAATCCATGAATGCAGAATCTGTGGATATGGAGGGCCAACTGTAACTCTCTAGTGAAGGTACACCCATGAAATGCAAAGGGTACATAAAAATACTAGACTCTGCTTTCCATATTTCATGGCTTATACAGCCTGTCATTTACAATTTCTTCTCTATATCCACCTTCCAACTGAAGATAATATTTCATACCTCTGATGAAACATAGTGCACTACAATAAATATTTCAGATTCTAAATGCCTGTTAATTTTGCTGCAACATCTATCATGCTTCATCAAAGGCAGCTGATATTTAATAATTACATAGTGCCACCTACTGACTGTGGAGAGAGTTGCCTACACAGGACAGATTGCCTGAGTTCGCTTGATTGCTAGAAGCTTTGTATTAGATCTGAAAAAATGCTGAAATCCAAAAATATTCATAGATAAACAGTCCATTGTAATGTGATTGTTGGCCACATAATATTGATCACACGAAAGAGCAATGGCTTCAAATTTCAGGAAAAGAGATTCCATCTAAACATTAGGAAGAACTTCCTGATGGTGAGAGCAGCTCGATAGTGGAATATGCCTTCTTTGGCAGTTTTTAAACAGAGGTTGGATGGCTATCTGTTGGGAATGCTTTAATGGTATATTCCTGCATGGCAGGGGTCTGGATTCAATGGCACTTGTGGTGTCTGCCAACTACAATTCTATGACCAGATTCTCACAAGCTATGAGTCAGAAGCAATATGTTGTTGTTCCAACTTATGCTGACCCTAAAGAGAAGTTATCATGGGGTTTTCTTGGCAAGATTGGTTCAGAGAGGGTTTGCCTTTGCTTTTGTCTGATTCTGAGAGCATGTGACTTGCCCAAGGTCACCCAAGTGGATTTCCTTGCTGGAGCGGGGATTTGAACTGTGGTCTCCAGAGTCTGCTCAAACCACTACACCACATCAGCTCTCCAGAAGCAATATAGACTTCTGTAGTTAGTTAACCCTTCTCTTTCTGGTAATGAAGGCATAACAAAGGTAACAGAACTAGTGGGGACAACAGCTTTGAGGGAGGAGATGTAACAAGTAATATTTTCTAGGGTTGTTTTTATTTTAAAGGGTATTTTAGAGGCATTTTGAGTGGAATTTGTCATTTTATGTCATTTCATGATGCATGAGGGCCACAATCCTCCATCTCATGGAGTGGCACACTTTGTAATGCCTTGCCTGTGCAATTCTGCCAAGTTACCAGTTTCTCAGGCATACAAGCCTGCTGGAAAAGGCAGATACACACTGCCATTTAGTGGTGAGAAAAGAGCCTGGAGTACCTAGGAATAATCCAGCAAACAGCAGCTGCCTCCCTCTTCAATCTCTGGCAAGTATCTTGGTGATCTAGGAGGGAAATGGCTGCTCTTTTTCTCCTAGATGCTTTTGATGGAAGACAGAGCAGCTGCCTGCCCTTTGAAGCAGGCTTTCAGGGAAAGAGGGAGTTAAGCAAAGAGATACTGGATAGCTCCTTGTGCTATGGCGATCACCAATAGGATCTAGCTAAGGTGCTGGGGTTTTTTGTTTTTTTTTTAAGCACCAAAAAACAGAGCAATGGAACAAGAAGCAACATGATCTGTTTATAATGGTAATGGTAATGAAATTCCTTTTGGGGGCTTTGCAATGTTTCATAGGAAAATATTTTCAGAAGTAACTTTCAAAATACAGGGGCCACAGGCGACAAACTGGGGAAACTTCCAGAGACCTTTTCACTCTGTCTGTCTGTCGATCGATCAACTGTCTGTCTGTCTGTCTATCTGTCTATCTGATTTATATCCCACCTTTCCACTATGGATTGTAAGTGACTTACAATATAAGAACAGCACTGTGATTGTACATTAGCTGCTATGGCTGCATCTTACAGAACCCTGGGGTTGGTACTATACTTTTTGGGCTAAGAATTCTAAATACCTCTCCCTGAATTACAAATCCCAGGATTCCATAGGATGGAACCATGGCAGTTAAAGTAGATGTGTAGTATTACAATTGTGTAATATGAAAAAGCCTCTGATGCTTGAAGAGAAAGGTGTTCCACCTTCTGACCATGAATATTTTGGTTTTTCAATTGAGCCGTAATGAGTTTTCTGTATAATTAAAAAAAAACTGCTCTGGCCTCCCAATGTGTAATTGGGGGGGACAATCCGGTGGGCCTATGCTATTCTTCAAGGTACTTTTGTGCACCTAGTGAGCCACCAGTTATCTTTAACTGTGCTGAGGACATGACATTACACTCCCTGTTTATTTATTTGTACAAAGTGTTCAGGCTTTCATTGCAATAGATGTAATCCTGTGAATGAAAAATGCAGCAGAAATAGGAAGCTGCCCTCTTGGTTAATGGTGATGAACATCATATCAAACTGCAGTTGCACACCTCCGCAACACTTCATTGTTTGTAAGGTCTGTATCTTACTTTCTGACACAATTAAAAGACAAGCCGAAACTAATTTAGAAAGGACAAAATTAGCCTAGTAGCCTTGTTATATTATAGAAACATGAAGAGCAAAAGTACAGGGGCATCTCAGAGACTGAACAGGCATATTGCATTTCTCTGTACATAAAAATTAATTTCATCTGGTAAAGAGGAATCTGATAATATGAGTGGTTGCCAGAGCTTGGAAAAGTGTTTTGACTACAGCTCAGAGAATCCTGCAGCCAGCATGGCCAGTTATCTGAAAAAAAACTAACTTTTTCAGGCCCTGGCTGTTGCCCAAAATAAACCAAATTGTTTTGGCTGTATAAATAACCACTTTTCTTGTATTAATCGAGGCAGGACAGGAAGGAGAATAGGCCTCTCCTAGGTCTGGTGTTGCAGGCCTGCCTTTGTGACTCATAGTTTTGCAAAACAACTTTGGGATGTGGCCATAGCCAGAGAAGTGCAACTCTGCTAGCTAGTCATGCATTTTACATTAACCTGTGACATCTCACATCCTTGTTCTAAACAGTTATTTTTCCTACCACAATGTCCTTCTGTTAAGAGTTTGCAGCCATTTGCTTCTAACTAGTTTGCCCATTTGCTGACTTGACCAGTAGGTGAAATTATGCTTTATATCCTGGTGGCTTCTAATGTGATAATAGGAAAGAGTGTGAAAGGGCTCTTCCAGTCCCAGTGCTGCCTGCTCCTTTCACACCTACACATCCAAGGGTGGGGTGCCTGGTCCACACTGAGTACCATGATGCTATACCATCTAAGGATGAGTGTGCTGAGTCTGTAAGGTGTGTCACCAGCGGGTGTGAACAACAAAACTGCATATCAGTGGAAGAGTTTTTTAGCCAACTCCAGCTTTGGCAACAAATGTGCAAATTTCCAGCTTGTGTTGTTTCTCATGGACATGCTGTTGGCACTTAAGTGCATCTCAGATATAATGATTCTCTAAGATGCCATAGGATTAGTACATATTTTTCCTGAGATTGCACTAGCTGAAAAGCCCTGGGGCTTTTTTCAAAAAGAAGGGCTGTGATGTTATTTGCCCAAGAGCTTTCCTCTGTCCTCTATGTCCTACCCCTTCACTTATTATTTATTTTTATTTGTTGTATTTATATGATGCTTTTCTCCCAGAGTGGGACCCAAGGCAGCTTCCAAAAAAGTTAAAAACATTTTAAAATGGAATGGAAATATAAAAATTTGATTCGATATATGGTAACGGCAGCAAGGATTATATATGCGAGATATTGGAAAAATAACAAAACTCCAAAACTGAGTGAATGGCTGATTAAACTAATGGATTTCGCAGAAATAGATAAACTTACAGTTTTATTGAAAGAAAATTATATAGAATCATATTTAAAAAGATGATGGACTTTCATAGACCACACAAGGAATAAGAAAGGTGACTTAATGGTCATCAGTTTTGATATGTAAAGACAAGATTAATTTAAGGTAATAGGGAGAACAGTTACTACTGATTTATTTAAATTGTGATAGAGGTTTAAGATTGGAATGCAGAACAGAACCAATAGATGAAGGATTCGGGAAGTACTCTAATTGTTTTTTATTAGTATTTGTATAAGTCAAGATCTGTTTGGGCACTTGGGGAATAAGGGTGGGGGTGTTGTATTTTTTGCTTTTAATCATTTTCTTTCTTTCTTTGATGTTCTCTTCACTTCTTTTTTTTTGTCTTTCCCTTTTTTCTCTTTCCTTTAGCTTTTAGAGACTTTACTTGTAAATGTTAGATGTTATAATTATGTTGGTGTGTTCTATGTTATATTGGTGTGTTTTATATTGTATTTGTGTTTGTTTTCTAATATACATTATATTAACAAAGACTAATTAAAAAATTAAAACAATTAAAAACATTTTTAAAAAGATAAAATTATAAAAACATAAAAAATTTAGAAACAGCCTGATAAATAAAAAACTCCCCTGCTCCCACATTAAAAGCCTGCTTGAAAAGAAATGTTTTTGCTTGCTGGCAAAAGGAAAGCAGGAAAGGGTGCAGCCTAGCCTCCTGCAGAAGAGAGTTCCACAGGGTGGAAGCAGCCACTGAAAAGGCTCTGTCCCATGTCTTCATCAGGCGAGCATAAGACGGTAGCGAGACTGAGAGAAAGTCTTTCCCTGTGGATCTCAGTGCTCTGGCAGGTTCATATAGGGAGATACAGTCTTTCAAATTGTCTGGACCTAAGCCATATAGGGCTTCATAGGTTATGACCAGCACTTTGATTTCACTGATTTTTGTAAAAATCAATTCATGATCTTCAGTCTTCAGAAAACTGTGCCAGTTGCAACAGCTGTAATCATGTTGTGAGATTTGTTAGTAAACTTTACAAACCGAGCCCAGGTCAATTCTTGGAAACATTTGTTTTGCTTAACAGCACCAAACTGTGAAATGGTATTTTGGTTTATGACTGGAAGTATCCCATGTTTTGTGAATAAAGCACATCATCACACTTGCAACCACAAAAGGGCCATCAGACACATTACACCAAACAGAACTTTTGTATGCTCTTGTCTTGTAAGTTTTCTTAGTCGTCAAGTTCATGGAAATCAAGGAGTGTGTATGCATGAGAAAACAGGATGGAGGAAGACAGGACAGTCAATAATCTCTAAGCCCTGTCTCTCTTTGGCTACTCTATCCCTGCCCTATCCCCCCCACCACAACTTTAGCTGAATGAGAGTCCATGTAACTTCTAAAACTACGACACTGTCTTATATTTATTTTTCCTCAAGAAGACACAGTATGGCTTATTTTCAGGGGATGTCTTATTTTTATTAAGTATGGTACAACAATCTACATTTATTCAAATATAGTTAAGTCGTCTTTATGTATGTCCGGACTTCAACCCGCTCCAGAACGCCCAGAACTGGTGGTTCGCCGTGCTATTGAAAGACCGCTTAAAAGAGGTCTTTCAATAGCACAGCGCACCCCAGTCCATCGCTGCGCTAATGCGCGAGGCTGCAAATCTTCCAGGAGCGGGCTTTAGGCTGGCGAGCTTCTCCGGTTGGTGGAGAGCTACCAACCGGAAAGCGCCATTTTCGTCTCTGGAGAAGTGTGTAGCGCGGGCACGCACTGCTCCAGATCAGCCTGGATCAGCAGGGGGAGCGCGGCAGCCCGGTAAGTATCGGAACGCCCCGTTTTCCCCACAAAGTGCGAAAAAGCCCTGTCTCCCTCTATGCCTCAGCTTGCAGCATGCACCGGGACCTGACAGGGGGAGCCAACCTTGTTGATGGGGCTGCCTGCACCTCTCCGGTGACCTCTGAGATAGCAGCTGTCACAATGGGGCAGATGAGAAGGGCTGCCCGTCTTCTTTACCACTCCGCGCCGGTACGCAGCATAGCCACGCCTATCACCATGTCTTATTTTCGGGGTATGGCTTATATTGCGCAAATGCTTAGAAATCCTGCTATGGCTTATTTTATGGGTATGTCTTATTTTCGGGGAAACAGGGTAGTAGCTGGCAACATAAAAGGTAAGAACACCAAACCTCCAATCACATCATAATGAGATAATTGTTATAACACGCAAATGCTTATGTATTACTGTGCTGAAAAATAACTACATGTATAGTTATGTATTGCATGTGTCTGTATAGTAACTGAGAGCCAGCATGGTGTAGTGGTTTGAGCATTGGGCTGTCCGCACATTCTGTAACCACGGATTCAACCAACCACGACTTGAAAATATTAAAAAAATATATTCCAAAAGGAAACACTGATTTTTGCCATTTTATATAAGCGACACCATTTTACCATACCATTCTACACAATGGGATTTGAGAATGCATGAATTTTGGTATCCACGGGAATCCAGGAACCAATCCCCAGTGGATACCAAGAGCCCACAGTAGTCATTATTATGTTTTCAGTGCTTTTTAAAATTGTCGTAAATTAATGTTTTAATACAGCCATTTATTTGTGTTTTTAAACTTTGTATTACGTTTTGATCTAACTTTTGTTCTTTTTTTAACTTATATGGTATGCCAGCTTGGGTGTCCTATCAAGAGCAGATGGAATATAAACAAAATTAAATAAACAATTTCCTAATTTTAGCACGCACAGATGCACACGTTGGCCATTTCTGCACTAGACTGTTGTAGTGCTATTATTCCACTTTCAATATCCTATGGAATCCCGGAGTTTGCAGTTTGGGGAGGGGAGCTTTAGAATTCTCAGCCAGAGAGCTCTTTGGCCTCAACAAACTACAAACCCCAGAATTCCCCAGGATGTTGAAAGTGGAATAATAGCGCTATAACAGCGCAGTGCAGAAAGGGCCATAGACACAGATTCCATGGAGTTTTGTGTCCCAGGGTCCGTGGCCCCAGGTATGTCAGGAGCTTGGCAGCCACAAGGGACCCTGAAACAGATCAAAGAAAACACGGACCGATCATGAGCGTCGCCCCTGCAAACGGAGGGCAAAGGGCGCAGCGCGGGATCGAACCGGGACAGCCTCCTCCGGAGACCGACAGCGCAACAGACGATAAGCACCGTCCCCGGTGAAGCAGACACCCCCGGCCCACCCCTCCCATGAAGTCCAAGCAAGGGGGCGGGGCGTGACGCCCGAGCGACGGAGGCCCTGTCCAATGGGGGCGCTGCCCAAAAGTGTCAACTCCGGGGAGCGGGTTTGGTCTCTGCTTGCAAAGTTGCGGGCGCGCCGGCGGACGGGCGGGCGAGCCGGAGAGGGAGCCAGAAGCGGAGCCGGGTGGGAGCCTCGGAGCAGAAGCCATGGGAGGCGGTGAGTGGGGGCGGCGGGGAGGTGGTCTCGCTGGGGGCTGGCGGGGCTCGGCCGGGGGCGCGGAAAGAATTCTGCTTCTGCGGGGAGGGCGGGTGCGGGGAGGCGCTCCTGGGCTGCTTCTGCCCAGCGCGGATTTGGGTCGCAGATCCGGCGAAGGGAAGAACAGACTTCGGGCTGGCTTCGGCAAGGCGATTGCCTGGTCCCCGTCCCTTCCCAGCCCGGAGGGATCTTCCGTAGGGAGAGTCTAAGGGGGTCGTTTGGATTGGATCCCCGGGGGGCTTCTGGACCTGATCTTCCTTCTCCAAACTGAACCAGGCTTCCTATGCCCATAAATACCAACCATTTATTCGGAGAAAGTGCCTGGGTGTGTGTGTGTGTGTGTGAGTTAAAAAAAAAAAAAAAAGGTCTCCTGAGCATGTGTCGAATGCCTTTCCCGCAACCTTTCCCTTCTCTTGGACTGGAGAGAGTGTGGCTTTCGGAACTCATGCCCCGAGACAGTGAGTGCGGGTTTGGCGGATGTGTTTGGCAGATGGGCTGGAAGGCGCTGGCAAGCTCTGCTCTCTTCACTCGTTTGCCCGTTGCTTTTAAACGGTTGGCATAAGAATATTGGTAATGTAGCCAAAGGGGTTTTTCTGCTGTGTCTCAGTGTGTGATGGGGAGGGGAGCTACTTGGAAGGGGTTACCAGGGAATTGGACAAATTCATGAAGGCAAAGGCTGTCAGATGCCGTTTCCGCACTAGGCTGTTATAGCGCGATGATTCCACTTTCAACCTCCTCTGGAATCCTGGGGTTTGCAGTTTCGGGAGGGGCCGGCCCCTCCCGAAACTGCAAACCCCAGGATTCCAGAGGAGGTTGAAAGTGGAATCATCGCGCTATAACAGCCTAGTGCAGAAATGGTCAGAGTCATATACACCTTCCAGGCTCATCATCAGCATGCCTCTAAATACCAGTTTCTATGGAAATGGTGGGATATGGCCATAGCCCTCATGAGCAGTTGCCGCTTTGGAAACAGGATGCTGGGCTAAATAGGCCTCTGCGCTGGCCCACAATGGCTCTTATTACATAGAAACGTAGAGTTGGAAGAGACCACAGGGGCCATCCAGTCCAACCCCCTGCCATGCATTACATTAACAACTGATTTTAATGGCTTGAGTTTGAGGTACAACCTGTTCCCATTGGAATGTCGTTGAAGTCTCCTGGCGGTCCCTAAGAATCAGAGCAAATTTTATGAGTTATATGCCTTTGTTGAACGCAACAGTACACGTGTGGTGACCGTGCTGATCCTACATGCGTTCACGCCTCTATAAAAGACAGTTGTATGACTCTGGTGTGTATGTGTGGTGGTGGTGGGAAGAAATGAAAAAGGTACCCAGTTTCTCTGCAAATGCTTTCTGTAGTATCAGGACCTCCAGTGTAAATGCTGTGATCACAACATCATATTCTTTTGTCTGCATGCTTTTCACTATTTGTTTTTTTATCTAATGAAGAAGCCACTGAAGCTTTGAAAGCAGGTCTGATGTATTTTATGCCTTTGGGTTGGCCTAATGAAACGTATCACTATAGGATGGATTGCTGGATTTTTGGTATGGCCCGAACTACAAATTGTAACTGTGAACAGGGGTTTCCTTGCCACTACTTGTCATAGAATGAATGGATCCTTTGCCTGTTTTCCAATTCTCAGGTTGCCAAAGAAGTCCCCCTTGATACTGAATCCAAATTTTTCAGTATTTTACTTTTCTATATTTAGATATGCTTGCATGGATTTTCATGATGTTAGGTGTTAATGTATCAATGTTAAAGTTGGAGAGTGGAACTGCTCAGATTCTCCAAAGTGCTCTCTGAAATACAAACACCAACATTCTCTGGGAAGTAGTTTTCACCTTGGATTAGTAGGAGGTGGCAGCTTTCTGGGTGAAGGCGAGGCCAGAGTCTGACATCTGTGCTGCAAATTCAAAAGCTGGAGAAAAGTCAAAGTGTCTAAATGGTGGATTCCCCTCCTCCCTCCAACAGTGTTTTGAAGTAGTTTCACAGCAAAACCAGGAAATGGAGTAATGGTGTCCTGTGACCTTTTAATATATTTAGGAGAGAATGACAATAGTGCTTTTCCTAATGGAGAAACAAAGGGAAAATGTTGGATAAGGACTTTTAAATGAAGCCACAATAGCCTGGTTGAGGATCAGAATGGACTAGGCTTGTTTTGAGTTGCTAGATTTTTCAGTCTTGTGGGCTTAGACTCTGGGTTGCAAATCCTATAAAAAGTGAAGGAAGGGGAATACTTGAGGCTTTTGGAATCTAGTGTGGGTTTTTTCCCCCTGAAAAATGTATTTACTTAGCATCCCTGAGCCCAGGAATTTGTTTTCAGTACCTTAGTGCTCAAAATCCCTCCAAACAAAAGTCCTCCTGTTCCTTTTTTTCCATCTTTTTTCACTGTAGTGCAACTTAACAATATGCAGTATTTGTATTTACAATACTGAAATTATGCAGTATAATTTGCTGCAGGGTGGGTGGTAGGTGGAGAATAATTTTGTTGTTGCCATTGTTAAACACTGCAAGGCAAAACAAAGAATCTTACGGTACTTTAAGTTTATTAAGTTTATTATGGTGTTAAGTCATAAGATCTGCCAGTGGATCCCAATGTATTTGCTGTCCTCCCGTTTTCAAATGAATGTGAAATGTATTAGCAACTGTGTAGGTCATGAAAAACCACGGATCACTCTTAAAGACATGGCTGTGCCACAATATTTGGTTGTCCTGATGTGTAACCTGTGTTCAGGATCATAAGATACCATTAGGACAGAATACAGAGAAATGGAATGTTTTCCATTTAGCAAGGGGGTCAGGCAAAGCTGCATTGGATCACCCTATCTGTTTAACTTGTATGCTGAACATGTCATACATAAAGCAGGGCTAGATTCAGAGGAAGGAAGCATGAACACTGGAGGAAGGAACACCAACAGTTTATGATATGCAGATGACACCATATTACTAGTAGACTTGGAATGATTACTGAAGAAAGTCAAGGGAGAAAGTGCAAAGGCAGGTTTACAGCTGAACATTAAGAAAACAAAAGTAATGACTAGAGATTATTTACCCTATTTGCTGGTGTATAAGACTCACTTCCCCCCCAAAATATACTGTTTGAGAATAGAGTGTGTCTTATATGCCAATGTGTCTTATACATCAGCAAACAGTGTGTCTTATATGCCGTCAATTATGGTATGTAACTTTAAGCTAGATGATGAAGAGATTGAAATAATTAAAGAATTTCCATACCTTGGTTCAATCTTTAATCTGAATGGAAATAGCACTCAAGAAATCAGAAGACTAGGACATGGAAAAGCAGCAGTGAAAGATTTAGACAAGGTCATGAAATGTCAAGATGTATAATTGACTGTTAAAGTTAGGATTGGTCATGCCTTTGTATTTTGAATTTCTACATACGGTTGTAAAAGCTGGGCAGTGAAGAAAGATGATAGGAAGAAAATAAACTCATTTAAGGTGGTACTGGAGAAGAACTCTACGGATATCTTTCTCCTGACCCACCCACCTCCAAATTTGATGGAAATGTCATTCACCTGACTAAATCGGGGGGGGGGTCAGGAAAAGTTTGTTTGTTTTGCAGAAGAAATCTATTAGTTCCATAAAATGGGTTTCAATTCATTATTCTTACCAGTGTTTTCCAGTTAAGTACTTACTAGATTTTCCATTTAAGTGGTGGTAGTTTCTTCTTTTTAAGCATCTTGAGATGTGAGAAGTTTGCAGCACCTGAGCTGAAGAGGTTTCAAGAATGTGAATAGGACCTAATTTGTGTCTTTTGATGGTCCTAAACTTCACAGGCTGGAGGTTTGAGTCCCACTAATGTAGCTATGTTTTGTTGTTGTGATGTGGCAACAAGTCAGCTTCAGTTTATGGTGACTCTATGAATGTGAGTTCTCCAAGAGACCCTGTTACAAACAGCCCTGCCAGAGGCCTATTTACACTACCGATTGGTAGAACTGTTATTCCAGTCTTAGCTCTCATGGATCTGTCCTATTGTACCTTGGGAGTGGTAGTCTGGTGAGGCATTTGAGAGCTCTGGCTGAGAATTCAAAATGCTTCTCCTTAAACTGCCAGCCCCAGGATTCCACAGGATGGAACCATGACAGTAAAGTGGAATAATAGCAATACAGTTCTTGAAGTGTGAATGAGTCCCAGGTTTTGCAAACTCAGGCCTGTGGCTTCCTTGACTGAGTCAACCCACAGTACTGTGTTCAGTACTAAATATTCCCTTAGGATTAGAAAAGTAACCCTTCAAATGCTAGACATACTGAGGATTCTAGTGTTTGCTGAGCATTTGTTTCGTGGTAGGATTCAGTAGCCTAACAACGCTATTGCCCTAGTAGGATTATTTTAAAAAAATATGGGCATATATATTTTGCCAGTGTTTAATCCAAGGCAATATGATATCAGTTAGGATAAGTGATTTGTTTGCATGTGTGTATTAGTACATGTGTGTATGAAAACTTTTGCTGGAACTTGTTTAGTGTAGGGATTGTTGAGCATTAAGATTTCTAGAAATTCACCTGAAACAAGTTCTCATTCTTTAATATGTGGGGCACTGCAATGAGAGAAGTGGCAGTCCTACACCCTTTCTTCAGAATTAGGGTGTCTAAGGAATATGAGCCAAATCAGCACATAGGTAAGATTCCATTAATTCAGCGGGTTTGCTCTAGTTGGAAATAATACTTAGATTTAGAAATTGGCTTTCTTTCTGTCCCAGTTTTCCTAAACCTCATTTTCCAGATTAGGATGGTCAAGTTGCTTACTGGATTTAGCTCACTCAGAGGAGAGTACCCACCACATAAGGAATTTGATTTAGTATTTTCTTCTTTCTTGCGTGGGTGAAGTAGACAACTACATCTGCTAGTTAGATTGATGACTAAAGCCTGGCTGAATCACTTTTGCTCTGTAGCTGTTCTTGTTGGTACAGCTGTCATGTTGTGGTGACCTGTTAAGAAATGCCCTGTCCAGTATGAGCTCACAGATGGCAGTAGCATGAATTCATGGATGTTTATCTTAAAATTTTTAAAAAGTATACATGTATGTCCTACTTCTTGAACAAATATCATTCTATCAGTTAATTATCACCCCTTCCTTCTGGAAGGTGCTGTGCATTTGTGTCTAGCAGTGGCCTGTGGTCTTGATGGGAAAAAGTGGTTCATTCTGCCACTGGAGTGACACTCTCCCACTTGAACCATGGGCTGCCAGTGCTTATATTTTGAGCACGATATGTGATGATCTTAAAGAAAGCCCTGAGTTCAGCAGCACTTGCTCACAAATAAGCATATAGAATTTTGTATTCTAGGAGCCTTTGGCACGGCATAATCCTAGCACTGTGATTCCTCTTTAACTGTCCTGGCAACATTCTGTGGAATCCTGGGGTTTATAGATTGCTGAGACACTAGAGCAAACTGGCTGAGAATTCTCAGCACCCCTCCTTAATCTAAAATCACAGAATTCCACAGAATGTTATGATGTCAGTTAAAGTAGTTCTATAGTTGTATACTGTGAAAGAGCCTAGGAGTAGGTGATCTTCCTTGGTATTCTTCTATTTATATAATATAAAACACGGATGTACAACAATTTCAGCACTGAGGAACACATCTTTTGCCAGCATGATGGGACATGGGGTCTTTGTGCATGCACACATGGCAATGTACATATAGCGGCTCCTCCACATTCACAACGGTTTGGGGTGCAGAACCCTTGCAAAAGTGGAAAAATCATGAATAACTCCCCCCCCCACTGCTCCCTCTTCCATTCCCTTCCAGGGCTGTGGCACAGGAGCCGTCCTTCTTCATGCCTGGGCCAGAGGGAAGGTAGTGAAAGGAGGGAGCTCCAGAGAGGAGAAGGAAGGAGTGTGTCTACTCCCCCACCATTGCTTTACCTTTTGCTTTGGTGGGAGTTCTCAATGCCAGGGTGGAGGCAAGGAAATGGGAGGTGAGAGCTTGGAAGGGGCGAAGGAAAACTTTTATGCTTTCCCCTCACCATTGCCTTACCTTTTGCCTTGGCATGCTTGCCTTTGTTCTCTGTGTTGGCAAAATGCAAGAGAATGGAAGAAGGAGAATTGAGGGGGTACAGATATCTTGCAAAAGCAAGTAGCTGGGATCACGATTGCAGTCCTAGAAGCAAAATCGCACTGTTTTTCCCACTGCATCCCAGATAGTCAGATGGGCTGCAAGGGAGTGAATCAGTGGAGTCCTGTCACCTTCAGGGACTATGTAAGGAGTAGCCAAAGTCAACAGTGTGGTCTTAAGGCTTCAGGTAGTACATCACAGTAAGTAGCAGTCTATTCATCTCAAAATAATTCAGTTGAAATAATGCTGACACACACTTTATTGTTGTTGGCTGCTTCAAGACATTTCTGACTTATGGCAACCCTAAGGTTAACCAGTACAGTAGCCTGAAAGCATGAGATCCTATCTGATGTTGTAAGCTACACAGGGTCTGCCCTGGTTAGTACTTGGATGGGAGACTTCCTGTGAATATCAGGTGCTGTAGGCTATATTTCAGAGGACGCATCTGGCAAAATAAGCTCTGAATATTCGTTGCCTAAGAAACCCTGTGAAATTTGTGGGATCTCCATAAGTCAACAGGGGACTTATACACATACAGACAAGGTGAACCTATCATGAGACTTTCATTGGTGGAATATGTTCAGAAGGGGTTTGCCCTGGTCTTCATCTAAGGCTGAGAGAGTGTGACTTGCCCAAGGTCACCTAGTGACTTTTCAAAGCCAAGGAAAGACTTGAATGCTAGTCTCCCAGTGCCTTAGTCCAACACTTAAACCACTATGTATTACTTAAGGTATCTGGAATTTATGACCAAAATTTTTGAATTATGGCTTAGGTAGTATAAATACTGTACTTGCAACATGGTACATTTTAATTTAATTATAGCTACCAAACAGTGTGCATGTTTGAGAAACAGGTGAATGACTACATGGGAAATGTGATCTACAGTTGTAACTTTTATGGAGTGATCATTGCAACTTTGTCTTGGGCATTTTCTCATTACACAGTAAGAGTACAATGATTCCACTTTATCTGCCATGGCAACATCCTGTGGAATCCTGTGTAATTCTTGCCCCTTTTAAGAGTTGAGACAGATGTAAATACTTTGATCTCTGTGTTGATCTACTTACTAGAGGGATGGGCAACTACGATGGGACTGGAGGTCACATTTGGGGTTTCAGAGAAATCTGAGGACCACAATTCTTAAATTCCTTTGTATTGTGTTATAATTATTTTAATTCTAATTTTCAAATTTTCAAATATTCTCTCATATATATGTATATGTATGTGGGGGAGAGAGTAACTGAGTGTTGGATTGGGATTCTAGGAAACTGAGGTTTGAATACTTGCTTGGCTATGTAAACCCATTTTTGTGACCTTGGGCATGTTATGCTCTTCAGTGTCAGAGGAGGCATTGACAAAACCACTCTGAATAAATCTTGCGAAGACAACCCATTGATAGGTTTGCCTTCAGATTTCCATAAGCTGGAAATGACTTGAAGATACACAAGAAGAAATGTTGATACAGAAATACCGGTAGATGTGATAATGGTAGATTTTGCCATTACCCCTTTCTTGGCAAAGCTATAAACTTCTGAACAAAATCAAGGCCAAGAGCAGCTGGTTCATCCTGTTTTCAGATAGCTTGCTTGTGTTGCAGACTGCCAATTAGCTGGCATTTTTGAGAACCACAGCATCATTCCTATCCCATGTCCCCTTCTGGTTCTGCAGAGTGTTGAGTAGCTCATCCTAGTAGAAATGCAAAACTACATCTTGCATCTATTGCCCAGAGCAGAGGTAGAGAACTTTTGGTGTTTTGTATTAAAAGCTTCCACAGCCTTCTTCCCATTGCCTATGCTGGCTGGAACTCCTGGTAGTTGAAGCCCAAAATATCTGAAGCATCAAAAATTCCCCACCTTTGGTTTAGAGCAATCTACTTATACCAGTAGAAATGTGGGGGCAAGAAGAAGCAAGTGGTTACTACACATCAGTGAAACAAGCACCCATCTCTGGAAGGAGGCATGTCTGTCCCTAAAGAGATGTTTCATGAAATACGAGGTGAAATAACTGTCTGATATGGTAGAACACCACATGCCGTCATTGTGTTGGGGTTCAGTACCATATTTGTGCCATATTATCACATAACTTATCACATAATTTCCTGGAAACTTGGTATACCCGCTGGCATCAGTATGCAGACCACCACTGATGTAGGACAGCTACAAATTTTTGCTGGAATATTCTGTCGTCTGTCCCAGTGAAACATAATTCTGAATGTGCAATATAAAATGAAAATTATTTGAACTAAATTTATTTATTTATTATGCAGGACTTTGGTAATTTCTGCCCTGGACTGTTACAGTGTTATTATTCCACTTTCAACATCCTATGGAATCCTGGGGTTTGCAGTTTAGGGAGAGGCCTCAAGGCCCCTCCCTAAACTGCAAACCCCAGGATTCCATAAGAATAAGAAAGTGGAATAATAGCACGATAACAGTCTAGTGCAGAAATGGTTTTTGTGTGTATTTTATTTGGGCACAGTGAATTAAGTGTGTCCTGAGTAATACCCAGGCCTTCAGTCTACCTGTTTCTCATTTTCCTTCTCCTGAAAGCAGCCCTGCAACAGGTGCTTATTAGGAGCCTTACCAGGGAGTTGTAATGAAATTCAGGTCATGTTTAGCCTAAATTTATTTAACAAAATTCAGGCCACAAACTGTGGAATTTTGGAATACTTTCCAAAGATTAACTGACTTTGTGGGCAATGTAGAGGAAGGACCCATGAGCTGAGGAAAGAATAAATGTCAAGTAGTAAAAATACTAGATGCAGGCCATGGAAAGTTCTGTGCTTTTGAAATCAATTAAACTGAAGAACAATCTTAAGTGCTTATGTTAGCTGATTTCCACAGGACAAGCTGTGCAATTCATTTTCTGGACTGGGCATGTTCTGAGGAAGGAGCTAAGCAGTAGGAAAAAGTGAAAGAATACGAGTTCTTTGTCTCCAGCATGGGAAGGTCTGTGGCATTTTCTTCTAGGAGAATTTCACAAGGGGCAGTTCTATGCCTGTTTAAACCCCTAAATCCCTGGCTCTATATCGGATGGCAAAGAACGTCAGATACATATCAGTGGTAGGGTACTGGCTAATGATGAGTTCTGGGGGAGGATCAACAGGATAGGAGCCGAAACTAGCTCCAGCCCAATTTAGTGCCCTAGATGAGTCACTCTTCCTGTGCCCACACCTTTGCTAGGGATGAGTTAAACAGGGTGTTTCTTAAGAGATGCCTATTTACTAACAGTGAGTGATATTTTTAGGTAACACTAAACTTTTATTTCTTCTCCCAGATCACCCACGAGGATGAGGCATCATTGAGCCATTTTGATGTCTTTGTAGTCGGTTTGGCTTAAGGTGAAGGCCTCAAATGGTATTGAAATCTTTGCTTGTGTTTTTTGGGTGCATTCTCAAGATCTGTTGGCACAGATTAGTGAACCCTCAATGTGATTATTCCTTCTTATTTCCCATACTCTTAATGTTGAAAGCATAATTAAAGTAGAGATACACCCACCCTTACAGTGCAGTGTCCTTTTATTGTGGATGAACAAGCCCTAGAAAAGATTCATTATGATTTTCCTGGGTTAGAATCTCTACCTTATACATTTTAAATGCTCCCTTGGCAGAGTAGGAAAAATCCACCTTTGACTCTTTGTATACTTTTTATAATTGAGAATAAAAGAAAGTACTGTGTGTTTATTGTGAAACCTCTCAAGTGATCTGAAATCCTATCAGTGAGTATGGAGTTTAGCATGTTAAGTTTAGAACCTAATTCAATAATGATAATAATGATGATGATGATGATGATGATGATGATGATGATATTCATACTTGCTTCTTCCTATGGATTGAGGTAGGGAACAATAACAGATTAAAATATGTCAACAGATTAGATAAAAAATAACATCAGATAAAAAAACAGATAAAAACATATAATACCTGCTAAAAGAACATATATAACCAATACATATTAAAAACAGTTTGTACTTTAAGACTTAAGCCATTTCTGCCCTACACTGCTATAGTACTATTATTCCACTTTCAACGTCCTCTGGAATTCTGGACTTTGTGGTTTACTGGGGCTGAAGAGCTCTCTGGCTGAGAATTCTAAATGCCCCTCCCTAAACTGCAAACCCCAGGATTCCAGAGGATGTTGAAGGTGGAATAATATCACTATAACAGTGTAATGCGGAAATGGTCTTACAATTTAAAAAGCATCTGAGTAGGCCTGCTGGAAGAGCCTGGTCTTTAATGCTGTTTTAAATTCATACCCATATCCAGCTGCCAAATCTCTTCTGGCAGATAATTCCATAGTCTGGGGGTGGCTGAAGAAAAAGTCCTCAGTTGCCATCCCAGTTCTGACTGACTGAAGTAAATGCCCCCAGAGGGTCTGAGCATATGGGGTGGATTATATGGGAGAAGACAATCCTGATGGCATCTTGGACGCAAATCATGTGGGGCTTTAAAGGTAATAACCAATGCTTTGTACTTTGCTTGAAATTAATTGGCAGCCAGTGGCGTGATTTCAATATTGGTATAATACATAGATGTATCAGTAAACAATCTGGTTGCCATGTTCTGAACTAACTGAAGCTTCTGGACTTGGTACAGCGGTAGGCTAACGTACAGTGCACTGCAGAAGTCCAGCCTTGAGGTTACTAGAGTATGCACCACCGTCTTGAGAACTTTTAGCTCTAGGAGGGGGCATAACAGCCGAAACTGATGGTAGACACTCCTGACCATCATATCTGTCTGACCTGTCATTTGGAGTAATAGATCCAGAAACACTCCCAAGCTGTAAACACAGTCTTTCAAGGAGAATGTAAACCCATCCAGGACTAGTTGACACACCTCCAAACCCAGGCTAGGACCCTTGACAGTAAGCATCTCCTCTTTGTCTGTAATCAGCTTTAGTTTGTTTTTCCTCACTCAGCCATTACCATTCAGAGAAAACACAATATCCTTTGCTTAGGCTGTTTTTGAAAGCCCGGAGGAATATATTTGGGTGCCATCAGCATACTGATAGCACTCTGACCCACGCCTCTGGATGATCTCTCCCAGTGGTTTCATGTAGATGTTAAACAGCTTTGAGCTTGAGGGTAGCAGTAAGAAAGGTTAACATTCCGAAAATGAGAGATTAATTTCATTGTTGTTAAGGTGGGAGGGCATGTTTGACATTGTCCAGTTAGTTAAATTAACATTAATTGGTGCATTATGAAATCATTAGTTTGCAAGGTAGATAATGGGATTTATAGAAATGGAGAAGTTGAACTTGCTAATACAAGTTAACTTTTGTTAATGAAAATTCAGGAAGCAGATGTAGCAAGGTGATGTTACATTCATTAATTTTGTTGTCTGTTTCGTGTGATACATGCAGCAAAGGTTCGGGGAAGTAATGAAGGTAGCCCAAGGGCTGGTGTATGCATCATAATTAAGCAACCCAAAAATCTACTCTGAGAGGCTGGCCTTGCTAATTCACTAGTCAAGTCTTAAAACCTCCTATCTCTGTCCTGTTCTCTCCTAAGAATGGACTTATTAGAAACGATTTGAGCAATCCTGTACCTACTTATCTATGAGTCTTGCTCAATTCTGTGGGACTTTATAATTGTAATGTTATATGGAGAAGTGGTAATATTTTGTGTTTCTCTTTGTGACATCTACGCTGATGTTGAATGTCTTGTTCACTACTGCTTTGGTGACTAGGGTCATGTATACCCTAGCACTGGAAGGAAGCTCTTCCAATACCAGGGTTCTTGGGTCTTTGTATTCTAGTATCCAAAGAGCCTGGTGGGTTTGTCAGGAAGGGCAGCCCCTGGAATTGTTTATAACATAACAATGATGTTTTGCATCACCTACCGTCCTTTATCTCTGCTTAGAAAAGGAAACAGTTCAAGACAGTCTAGTAGAAGAAAATTCACTACCGTGAAAATTTTCCTGAGGAAGATGAGAATGGGAGAAAAGCAGTTTTTCCATAGGCACCACCCTCATTCTTGGGGAGAGTCTTCACTCTTTGAAGGGAGGTAGGGTAATGGAGAAATTGCCGCACCCATTCATTAAAAATATGCACCTCATTTTGTTTAGGACCATTTGTGTGTATGTGCATGTGAATTAAAATATTTAAAGACGGGGAACTGAAACACAAGTGAGGCTATGAAGCCTGGCTTTTCCAAATGACAAACACAGATTGAAATTTGTTTGACAGTTTTATTGAGCCCTACAGTGTTGCTTCCTTTTTGAGACAAGCATGTTCTTCCTTCTGTTTCTGAGTGGAACCTACTGCCAGAGAACTTAATCTATATCCAGATGATTGTTTCTGTGATTGTTTCAGTCCGTATCCCATTGATAGATGGACTGTCCCTATCTGTAAGAGCTGCTTTAGTGTATCCTAGTCTGAGCTGAAACACTCTCATTGAACCTGAGTGATCAATGTTGTTGTACGACTGTGATGCAAGCCTTTCATTCATCTAGAAATTTTTGCAACTTGACAAATTTATCACAGGAAGTGTCATTCAGTTCTTGGTCTTGCCTGCTCTGACAACGCTGAGTTATATGCTTTAGTCAGCTGGACCCAACATTTCTGTTCCTTGATTCATCCAGCATTAGTGTTTGGTTTCACTTTTTTTGTGCGGCCACATAAGCACGCAAATGTTCCAATGGGATGATTTCTCAGCTTGATACCAGCTGGACTTAGGATGTTTTGCTGGGTTTGAAGGTCAAAGTAAGAGAAAGGAACCTTGAAGAGCAAGTTGGGCTGACTTGGATATTTGCTAGTTTTCAAAGAGGTAGCTATGTTAGTTTCTTGCAGGATAAACAGAAGGAAGGAAGAGAGATGGGGGGGGGAAGAAAAAAAGAAATGTGGCAGCACCTTTAAAACTAATGGCTTTTTCTTTTTGCATGAGATTTCGTGGATATAAACCCACATCTTTGGGTGCAGTACAGCACATATGAAAATAAAAACCAGTTAGTCTTCATGGTGCCGCCACATTTTCTTTTTCCTCTCACTTCCTTCCTCCTTTTGATGTTTGGGATGATGCAGATAAAAATGTTTCTCTCCAGGTCTAGAAAATTCAGGCAGTGTTGGATATCTTTGAAACAGTGAATAGGAACAGTTCTTTCTGTTGAGGATTACATTCCCTTGGGGGTAACTGTTGGCTGCATCCTTAAAAGCACAGCCTGAAGTCAGCTTGGTAGGGAAACAACCAAAAATAGGCAGAGAGCCCCTACTTTGTTTGGGGCTTTCTTCCCTCTTCTTAGTCTTCCTCTTCTTCCTTCTTGTGTATCATAGTATGGATAATTTTTCATCAAAAACCACAGCTTCCATAATTCAGTTTTGATGGGTCTGGGGGCTTTGGGGGTCTTCTGGAAGTTCAAGTCCAAAAGAGTCTCAAGGCCGTGCTTTTTCCACCCCAGTATAAACCATTCAGCTATAAACCGGAGCCTGGGACGTGATTATAAGCTGCTCAGAATTTTCTAAAGGAAAAGTGGCCTACAAGAATAGTAAACAGAGGAGATGACTTTTGCTTGGTGTTAGAGAGTGAAGAAGCTGGTGCTGGGCCTCCCATACTGAGTGGTGACTAAGCGTTTTTGTTCCCTTGGAGCAGAGCTCAGAGATCTTTGACTAGACAGAGAAGGGGAATGGCACATATGAATCATTCTGCTTACACCATACTTTGCAATACTGTACTCCCAACAAGGGCTGTGATTGCAACCATGAAGAAAGCACCAGGAGCTTGGCAGCTGATTGAAATGGGTACCATGCAGGCAGAAGGAAGCTGCTCAGCTGGCCCCTCTCTCCTATCAGAGGCAATTATCCTCCCACAGGGCCACCGTGTACAGCTGCCTCTAAGTGACTTGTGGAGCCTGCTCAGCATGCCTGTGGTTTTGCCAGAAGACAGTGGCCTTCTCATAGGAAGGAGAAGCTTCTCACTTCATTTATTCTCACTACGGGCGAAACTATATGCTGTGTTATATATGTAGCATTCAGCTGAGCCTCTTTCTTTTATTTTAACCTCTGTGTGTGGGGGACCCAAGTGCAGATTAGTACAATTATGCATGGGTAGCAGAGATTCAGACCTCATCACAGCTGTTTTCCCCTACGTTCATGCACCACCATATGGGGATTTTTTAAAAGAGGGGGACTCCTTTGATGCCTGTAGAGTCCCCTCCTGCACCCTTTTTAAAGCTCCCTTTGCTGGATTGGGTCCACATAAATGAAAAGAAAGAGAGATTTAGCTGGTCCTGCTTTAAATATGCCTTTTCACACAAAGTTATTTGTATGGAGAAGATGCCATGACCCAGCTGGTCTTTTTATGGCAAAATACAGCTTTGTAAATACAGGTTTATGAAATTGTACAAAGCATTCTGATTTAGTACTTTTGTCTTGGTGCACACAAATCACACATCACTACACATATGAATGTACAATTAATGCCACACAGGACTGAAGGCATTATGAATACATAGAATGCTGAAGAAAGAAGACCTGGCAGGGTTGGAATTGGAGCTGGAACAAAATAGTGTGGGCTAAGTGTGCTACCCCATTCCACAGCAACTTTTGTGGACCTCAGTCTCCCCAGACTATCTAGACTGCCCCTTTTCTTACCATAAAACTAAGTTGCCTCTCTCAGAAGACTCCAGAAATTGTGATTCATCTTTTAAATATGCTGTAGAAGTCCTTTTCACTTACTTAAAAAAAACTTTAAAAAAATCTGGCTTTCAAAACCAGATGTGGGCTTCTGGCCACATCTAGGTATTTTGTCCATTTGGGCAATCCACATAGCCCTTGAAAGGCAGACATTTGCCCCCTCCCATCCTGCTGTATTTTCCCATTCTGCAAGCAGTGGGTTAATTACAGCAAGGTCTTTACAGAGTAGGATTTCAAGAAGAAGGAGTGGAATGAGGATAAAAGAAAACCACCACCACATAAGAACTTCTTTGCTCTAGAGAGTCACACAAGATAATTCAGATTACCATAGTGGCCAGAGGATCTGGGAGCTGTACTCCTCAAAAGTTAGTTTTCCAATCTCTGAGCTTCAGTGGTGCATAACTGCCGGTTAGGCAGAGCAAAACTGCAACAGGACCTTCTCTGATTAATTATGAGGCATGTAGAAACTAGCCAGAGGCTGCATATTGAAGGAACTGAAACAAGAATGGTTGACAATCAGTTTCTACTCTGATTGTTCTCAAACACATAGTCAGCTCACATTATACTTTTGTCCTGCAAGCAAGCAGCTGCAATCCCTATTGCCCATGCATAAAGCTAGCAGGCTACAGTTGGATGAGTTGTCCCCAGTCATACTTGGATGGAGAAACAAAAATGCAAACTGGGTGATGATGTAGACAAAACCAAGCCTTAAGCACTTCTCGTAGTTACAGTGGATGAAAAGGGCCTTCCTTCAGCCCTTCCAACTGAAGTCATAGATTGCCTAGTCTGTACCTGTTATCAGTTCTGGACTCTTCACATAGAGGTGCAAACTCCTGAGGGGAGAGAGAGATCAAGAGGGTTGGAGAGCAATTGTTTGTTTCTTGGAGAATATTTGTTTCCTAAAGGTCCTTCTTAAATGAAGTAAAAGCTTTGATCTTAATGTTGTTTGGCACCTTCTCTTCTCTGTTACTTTGCTTAACAATCTGGGAAGCTGCATTGCTTGAGGCAAAGGATCCAGCTTTGAAGGATTGGTTGACAGCATTTCACACCTTGCTTCTGACTTGCCATAGAGAAGGAATGGCGGTCTTGGCCTGTATGGAGAAAATGAAACAGTACTCTTCAGGTGACTGAAGGAAAATTACTCTAAGTTGACACGTGTTATTGCCAAGGAAATAAATATTGTTTCCCACTCTTTCCTCTCTATTTTTACTTCTCTTTTTCAACTTGCTTTATTTATATATCTCTCCCAAATTGGAACTCAGGGCAGTTTACAAATAAAAAGAAATTCAGTGTACTTAAAACATTTTAAAAAGGAATCAACAGTCAAATGTAATTTAATTGTCAGTAATAGTAACTGTCAGTAACATGATATTCAGGACAATTTTAAATATATTCTGGGTGCAATTGTTGAGGATTAGGAGGTTGGTGATAGCTTAACCTTTAGTGTAGTATGTTGAGCTGTAAGATAAAAATGAAGAGGGTAAAGCCCAAGAAGGAATTCATCAAGCTTGCAATGTTACTTTCAGAAAAGTATTTAGTTACTGTTACAGTCCAAGCATTCTATCCTCAATTGTCACCATTATGCTTTAAAAAAAGTAATTAATTTTTTCCCATTTAAAAGCAGCTGCTTTTGCCCTTAAGAGAAAAACAATTTTGTACACTGTTTGGAAAACGGTTACACTTGTTACACTTATTCCTTGTTATGTTGCATCCATTAATGTAACTGTTATGCCTTAGTTATTGCATCTTTCAACCCCTGCAGTAGCACAGTGGATCACAACAGATGGTGTGGATAGGTATTATTTATATCAGGGCAGGGTAGGTTACTATAAGCCTTGACCTTTGATGGCAGTTGGGGAGTTCAGCAACGGTTAGCTTTGTTCTTCTGCAAATGAATACAGCCCTCAAATGGCAGGCAGACTTGCTTGCTCTCAAATGGTTAAGAAAATCATGGCTGCAGCTAAAAAGTGAATTTCAGAAATGGATTTGGAAAGCTAATGCGATTGCAAGGAATCAATTTGTGTGTGTTCTGCTGGCTTCTGCAATTGCCTCCTGGAAACCCAGGACGATGTGTACGTGTGTTAACGCTTTTGTTCTGCCGTTCTGCTGTGATAGCAGGATTGTAGCAAGGGAGGTTCTTGCAGACGCAGGAGCATTTTCATTGGGTGGGCTTGATCTCAACAATGAAGAGAGCAGTGCTAGCCAATAATGCTGGCAGCTCTCTCCTTTTGGAACTCGTGGCTTCAGGAAATTGAATCCTGTTGGGAATTTGTGCATGGAAAACATTTAAAATGCATTCTGGCTCTCACTGCTAGACAGGGGTTAGGAGAACTGCCTGTCATCTGACAAGAGCATTTCTTAGTTGCCCTCTTTTGGATAAAAATGTCAACAAGGATGCTCTTTGTTTGAACCCTGACATTGCTGCAGGTAGCATATTGCCTTTTACTGCTTTGCGAATCCTTCCCCAGAATTTTTTTCACAGATTACACAGTATCAACCATTTGCCATTAGTGCTGGCCAAAAATCCAGCAAAGTGAGACAAACCCCAAATAGTGCTGCAAAATTTGGTAATAAATGTAGTGCCTGCTACATTTCAAGTGTGATTTAAGTCTGAATTGGAGGATAGTACTTTCTGATCCCCTGCATAAGAAATCTTTTCTTTTATAGTTTGCAACTCTTTTTCATAAGAATTACTGAAGTCTGGACATGGTTAAAGGTGTTATTCATAGGAAGTTTAGTTGATTAAGCTTTAAACTAAATCAACTCAATTAGTTTCTAATTTCTAACTTCTGCCAGATACATACATCTAACAATGGAGCCCTGGTGGTGCAGTGGTTAAATGCCAGTACTGCAAGTCACAAGGTTGTGAGTTCGATCCTGCTGGGCTCCAAGGTTGACTCAGCCTTCCATCCTTCCGCAGGTCGGTAAAATGAGTACCCAGCTTGTTGGGGACATGTATAGAAATGTATCAAAATACATGTTATTTGTAAGTTGTTCGCTGCCTCGATCCATATGGAGAGGCGGGATACAAATAAATAATAATAATAATTAAAAAATGACCATTTCCAGGCTGGTTTCTTTCAGATGTGTTGAGCTACAGTTGCCACCATCTTGCATAGCTATCTAATCCTAACAAGTTGGGTAAGGTAAGTGTAAAACAATATTTCTGAAAAAAATATGGCAGAGTAGAAATCTTGAAAGAGGTACTTCTAAGGTTTAAAACCTGAGGTATTAACAATCTGTTGACACAATAATCAAATATGCTCCTTTTAAAAAATCAATCTAAAATGCTTTAGTATACTAATCTGACTAAATAATCAGTTGAATTTTGTGACTGTACTACTGTTGTGCGGAATAGTAACAGCAGCCAACGGAGTGCTCAAAACCAGCTTTTAATTGCCATCACTTTTGCTGCTCTCAGTTACCAATAACTGAGCAAGAAGGACGAATCTCACAATACAACAAATCTCACAAATTTCACAATATTAAAAGTGAAAAGGCCAGGTTACATGACTGTGGTATGAATTTGAATGCCTAGTGAAATGGCGGGGCAGCCATGCCCCATTATTTTTGGCATAGGCTAATGCTGGTGATCCATTTGCTTTCTAGAAATATTAATACAAATCTGTTTCAGTTTGTGAAAATTCAACTGGGATTGCTGGTAAAGAAAATATAGTCTGGAATGCATGGAACAGCAGGAAAAAAAAAATGTGTTCATTTCTTGCCAAGTCCTTGCCAAAAGCAAAGAACTTTCTGGAACTACCATAATTGCTCCTGTCTGTGAGATAGTAATTTTCTTAATTAAGGGATCAAGCTATGAAAACTTGAACGATTCCTTCATGATATTTTAGAAGGCTTTTGTCTTGAAAACGTAACTTCAGAAAACAGCAACCCACCTAACACAAGAAATACAAAAAACACTGTGGCAGCGGTCCTTTTTCGTATGAGAGGGGACCTGCAGCATTTGTTTAGCTGACCCAGATTTCTCTGGCTGACCCAGTTTACTTTGTCTTTGGCAATGTCAGAGGCAGTTCTGAATCAGGAGGGCATCCCAGGTGCCTTATCCATTCAGTGAGAGGTGCACCATTCAACACTTCTTCATTCATTCAAAATTGTCTTGAAACTGAAAGAGTTATTTGAATAGATAAGATACTTCTTTATATAAGAGTTAGCTCAGTGGTGTCAACAGCAGTGGTGGACAGTGTTCAGGCTTGATGGATGTACTAGGTTTGTTTGCTTGTTTAGAGCAGGATTGTGTGTGTGTTTGAAAGACACACATAGAATTGTGGAATGAGATGTCTCTGAGCATGTCTCTGAGCCCATGAACTTGTTTTGGTATCAAAACTGAAGCTGCAGTCTTTTTACATACAAATTCGCTCCTGCTCTTCTCCCAAACTTTCTAGATTACAGCAATCTAATTTAGAGGGGAACCCAACCTTTTCGTTGTTACTGCTGTTACACATTAGGAAGTCTGAACCCCTTGCTGATCTCCTGCAGACCACCTAGAGTAGTACTTCTTTACGATCCAATGTGAGGGACCAGTAATTCCTTCCCTCCCCTGTGCATATGTCAGGCATATTTGATGTACCATATTTGTGCCATATTATTATTAACCTCACATAATTTCCTGGAAACTTGCCGTGAGCTGGCAGTTGATGGCTCATGGACTAGCACTGGTCCACAAACCACCACTTTGAGTAGTAGTAATTTAAAGAAATGCCAGTAGATCACACTTTACATTCTGCTTATTCTTAGTCCACACTGATTGGCGACAAATTTCTAAAATTTCAGATATCAGTCTTTCCCAGTTCTACCTAGGTATTAATTTTTTCTTTCATATACTGAGCTGTGGTTCCTTCCCAACTGGCAAGTTTATTATAGTTCAGGGAACTTTTTAGAATACAGTTAAGGCTTTCCACATGCAAATAACTCTAGAAAATGTGTGTATGTGCCTTCAAGCCACCTGTCAACTTACAGCAACCTTATACTGGTAAATTTCATAGTTATCTCTTAGGCAAGTAATAAACAGAGGTGGTCTTGCCAGTTTCTTTCTCTGAATCATAGCTTGGTATTTGTTTGCAGTCTTCTATCCAGGTACTAACCAGGGCTGACCATGCTTAGCTTCAGACAGTATCTGATGCCTTTAGGGTTGGGAGAAGCAAAAACCCTGTACTAGCTCAGAAAGAGATAGACTGCTTATGATTTTATTCCTTGCCTTTTTTGTGGGGGGATCTTTTGTTTTGATCTGTGTCTAATAGCAGCTTGAATTCACCCAGGTCCAGGTGTGAAAGGAGTTTGCAGGCTGGTTCAGTAAAAAATTCAATCTCAAATGTATGATCTTTTAGAAAGAAGGTTGTTGGTTCTGTGTGACTCCAGAGAACTTTTTTAATTCTGTTGCCATTTGCTGTTGTTCAGTGTGTCCTATTGAAGGACGTACCAGTGAACTATGACTTTTGATAGTGTTTCAGAGAATCTGAAGTGAATTCTTTTGGAGACACGGCTGACAAGTTGTGACAGCAACTAGTCTATACAGAAATAAAGGTTGGGCCAGCTGCTTTCTGCTAAGCACCTTACCAGAACACAAGAAAGTAGACTTTTCCAAGACAAAAGTCACCTGCCTTGATGACAGCTACAGATACTGGGTCTGCAAGCCTGTGCAAGTTCAAACACAAGCGCTGTTTTCTTCCCTTTGGGTGTGGAGACTTAATAGACGCCCGTACAGGGCTGTGCCTCAAAGCAAGAGGAATAGCCAGCTTTTTGATTTGGTTATTTTTCAGAGACAAAAGGAATGAGACATCTTTAAGAAACTTATCAAGTTCTAGGAGCAACATACTAAAGACAAGTGGAAGCGCTTGCCCCGAAAGAAGTGAAAGAACTTAGTGAGTAGCTTCACTTCTCAACTTATGGTGACCCCATGAATTTTCCATAGGGTTTTCTTAAGCAAGGAAATCACTCAGAGATCATTTTGCCAGTTCCTTCCTTTGAAATCGTACCATTCTGTTCAAGTACTAACCATGCCTGATCCTGCTTTCTCTCCAAGATCAGATGGGATCTGGTGCTCTGATACTATGAAGTATATCAGAGTGGGGAATCTTTGTGCCTACAATTCCCATCCTCCTTTACCATTGGCCATGTTGGGTGGGGCTGGTGGCAGTTGTAAGCCAAAACATCTGGACCCTCATTATTAAATTTTAGTTACAAGGAAGAATGGTAAATATGGTCTTCCTTTTTTGTTTTAAACAGACAATTTATATTTTTAAAAGCTGCTAGACATCGCGGGGGGAGGACAATACTGTTAAACTGGCAAGGGTTATACCCTTGTTATAATGCTATTATTCCACTTTCAACATCCTGTGGAATCCTGGGTACAGGTATCCTAGAGTCATTATTATAAAAACGTGCCATCTTGGAGATGATGGCCATACTAGAAGGTTGCTGACCTAGGAATCCAATATGTAATATGTATGTACAGTGTTGGACTATAGGTTCCCACATCCCCATTGGTCTTGCTGCCTGGGGGAATCTGAGACAGTCCAAAGAATCTATGGTCCACAGAAGTAATAGTCCAAACTCTTCTGACTTCTCTGCCTAGGGGCTAGGCAGAGGAGAGGAACACTAGGGTTGGGAGACAGTGACAGCTTGCTTTTACCTTGGGTGGCAAAAGACTGGCTGAGATTCTAGAACAGCTACATAGTTAAATATATTAGAATAAAGTTCCTTAATAAGCAGCAGTAGGTGATTGTCTATATTGATGTTATTCAGTTTATACCACAGCAAGTTTCTGTCAATTGAATCAAAAGCTGCTGCTAAATCGACAAAGGCAACAAATAGGTGTTTGGTTGGGCCCAAAATTCCTTGTTGAGTTAAGAAATAGAGAGTCAAGCAGTGGTCGATGGTACACTGTCCTCTCCTAAAGCCGGCCTGCTTGGGATAAATGATGTGATTAGTAGATTCCCTCTCCTCTAATTTATTTAACAGGTGTTTGCTGTATAACTTGGAGTCAATATCCAAAAGACTAATTGGTCGATAGTTACCAGGGTCTTGCTTGTCACCCTTCTTGTAAATGGGGACAACTATACTCTGTTTCCAACCTTCTGGCATCCTGCCTGTATTGTTAATTTGTATAAATACTTTGGCCAGTATTGGCACCCACCACTCTGAGAAGTGCTTGAATATTTCTGGGGGCATCATATTTTCTCCCGGAGCCTTGTTCAGGGCGAGTAATGCAATCAATTTCTTTATCTCGGCTGTTGATACTGGTGGCCAACATGGTAGTTCGTCGAATTTAGTAACCAGGGTGTATTGATGACCTGAAGATGTTGCTCCATAGAGCCTATTATAGTGGTTAAACCATTGAGATGATGAAATATGTCCGATGATTACCGGTCTAACTGTACGCATGCCGGAAGAAATGACATCCCAGAACAACTTCTCATTCTTTTCCATTGTAGCTTGGGCTAATTGTTTCCATTGTGTTCTAATATACGTATCTTTTTTTTTTTTTGCTTTAGAAGTGCCTTATAAGATCTTCTCATAGAGGCTAGGGTGCCGGGAGCGACAGCCTCCTTATTTCTAGCTACCTTGCGTGAACACGTCATTAGTGCTTTCCGGGCGACTCTACATTCAAAGTCGAACCATCCATTTTGTGCCGTTCTGTTGGGATTAAAATGCTTATGACTGTGCAGGGGATGATCTTTATTGATTTCTATTGATTTTACTAATTTTAATACTAATGTTCACCCTAATATATTTTATGGCTATATAGTTTTTTATATCTCATATATTTTATAATTCCAAATGTCCATATTTTATTGTATTAGTCACTTATTGTATTTTATATGTTTTTAATAT
The DNA here is from genome assembly GCA_948474755.1 of Ctenosaura bakeri. Classification (NCBI taxonomy): domain Eukaryota; kingdom Metazoa; phylum Chordata; class Lepidosauria; order Squamata; family Iguanidae; genus Ctenosaura; species Ctenosaura bakeri. Next base: position 146,907 of record CAOLHI010001457.1, read on the forward strand.
ATGACCTGCTGTAATATTTTAATGTTTTAATTGCACTTTACTTGTATTTGTACTTTTATTATTGATTTTGGTGACATGTATGCAAATAGCCTATGGCTAAAGCATTATATAATATTAAATAAAAAAAATGTAGTTAAATATACCCACTCTCCAAATCTTGAGTTTGCAGCAGCCACAGTGAGCAACAAAGAAATGTTCTCCTGTTGATCAGGATACAGTGCTGGTATTTCCATCCCCTCCTGCAAGCAATCTTCAGTGTGAAGTCAGCAGCAGGGTTCCTGTTGCAATTCCTTCTTGTAATGGAAATGTCTTACAGGAGGGGTTGGAAATACATGTCTTTTGAACTCTGGTCAACAGGAGAACAGATCCCTGTGTCTCACAGCAGCTGCAGCCCAGTAAGTCAGGAGTGGAGGACTTTTAGAATCCTTTGGTATTCCCTACACTTTTGAATATGTACAAATCATAATACAAAACAGTTATGAATACGTAACTCTAGATTATTCATTCATAACTGTGATCATGAATTCTAGCCACTGTTTTTAAAATTCATTTTATGTATTCAAATATTTCTATTCCACTCAATATCATAGCATCTCAGAGAAGTGTATAATCAAATCAGTTCAACTAAATGAAATAATATAAAACAGTAGAAAGTAATTTAAGCAGAGTGAAAGCAACTTACATAATTTGACAGGTCAGAACAAGACAATGGAAACCATTTTAAACAATTTAAATGCACAGCTCATGCACAGATTTGGATAAAATCAATTAGGTCCCAAAGGCTTTAACAAAAACCATGTTTTTACTTAGTGCAAGAATGACACCAGGATTGGCATCAGTCTAAGGGGAGAGTATTTACAACTGGGACACCACTGCCTATCTATGTATCTATCTATCTATATCTAGGGCTTTTGTTTGTTCTAAAGTTCAGCCCAAAACGAAGGTGGATCTTAGAAGATGTAAAGGAATGTTACACAGTGCTTGGGAGTAGGTTGTCCTCACTACCTGCTAAACACAGTCTACCCTCATACACTCTTCTCCACCCATCCACCCACTTACTTATGTACCGATCTACATAATATGTATCTTGCTTTCCAAAAGAATGTTCATGGAGGCTACCAATATATAGTGAGAGGAATGTGAGGGGTGGGACTTGCTAATTAAAACTGAACTTCTCCCCCTTCCCTTTCTACACACTTGCTTTAAGGAACTTGTTTCCAGAGCAGATGGCAGGCCTTCCAAGCCAGCATTCAGTCTGATGGCTTTCTTCAGAAGAGAATTGCTTTGTACAGTTAGTGAAGTTATTGCTAATAAGGTGCTGGTTTGTTGTGAAATATTTGTCTACTTATTTTTAAGGTGGATTATACTAATCACTTGCTTTATGCAGTCTTTCACCCATGACTTTCTTGAATTTGGTTGGGGAATTGCAGATAGGGAAGTGAGCATAGATGGATCTGGGAAGCTGTATGTAAGACATGGTGAGGGAGGTACTTGATAGTATCCCATTTTACCTATCCAGTTTTTTCAGTTGAGGCTGTTCTCTTGGTGACAAAGGCCAAGATGCACAGAGGATGTAGGGTGTGTCAGCAAACATGTCAGCACAACAGGAGTATCTGCAGTTGCTTCTTTGTAATTTTAGCTCTTGAGAGAATATGAAGACACTGAAGGCTGGAGACAGATGTAATATAAAAAGAGATCTTGTATAGAAACTGAAAATGTTACTTTGGACTTTTTTTTTTTACACTGCAGTTGCCAGAATGCCCCCAGCAGCACTGCCACTGTTTCTGTTTGGTGGAGGATTCAGGGACCAGTAGTACAAAAAAGTAAACTTTCTGAAATCTTGTGCGTGCTGTTCAGCTAAGCGCTGAACATGGGTGACTGTCAAACAGTCATGCCAGAAAACTGAATGAGAGTTCAAGATAAGCTCTTCTCATTTACACACTGCTACTTCCACTTCAGCGAGGGACAGTCTATTGTCCTCAAACAGCAGCAGTGGATCATGGCTCTCAGCGGATGAATGAAGGCAAAAAAGAAGACTGAGACAAGGCAGACAGACCTGAATAGTATTGAATTTCCTGGCAAACTTGCTTGACAGTTTGGTCCCAGTGATGGGCTCGCCATGTAGTGTGAGTTATCTTTGGCCATTTCTGCACCACATTGTTATAATGCTATTATTTCACTTTCAACATCCTGTGGAATTCTGGGGTTTGTAGTTTACTGAGGCCGAAGAGCTCTCTGGCTGAGAAATGCCCCTCCCTAAACTGCAAACACTAGGGCCATTTCTGCACTATACTGTTATAGTGCTATTATTCCACTTTCAACATCCTATGGAATCCTGGGGTTAGAATTCTCAGCAAGATTGCTCTGTGGCCTCAGTAAACTACAAACCCCAGAATTCCACAGGATGTTGAAAGTGGAACAATAACGCTATAAGAGTGTAGTGCAGAAATGGCCTAGGATTCCATAGGATGTTGAAAGTAGAAGAATAGCACTATAACAGTGTAGTGTGGAAAGGACCTCTATTTTGTTATTTATGCATTCTCAGTAAGGGATTCTGGAGACAGTTGCTGTTCACCTTGCCTTTTGTATAGTACAGTTATAGTACATTCAGCTAGAGTAGAATCCCATTCTTTTCCCAGCTCAAGTTTTATTGCAGTGTTTACTACAGATATATTGCTGGAATGTAACAGCAAAAGTCTATGTTTTTTTAGCCCTTCTTCACTGTTCTCCCAATGCTGATGCTTGTTTTTAAAAAACCAAATCCCTTGCTGCTAAACAGAGGGCTAAGAGGAAAAGTAGGACTGGCTTGATGTAACACATTGTAAAAAGGAGCTTCTTTGTCAGAGGCTTTAACAGAGGCATGCCTATATGCTTAAGCGTGAGGAAATACTTTCTCTTTCTGCTGAACTCCTTTGGTTGTTATCACATTACACTATTATAGCACTATATTCCATTTTAACTGCCGTGGTTAATATCCTGTAAAATTCTAGGGTTTGTAGTTTAGTGAGGCCCAAAAGCTTTCTGGCTTAGAATTCTAAATGTTCCTCCCTAAACTGCAAATCCTAGGGTCATTTCCACAGGATGTCACTGTCCCACGATGGGGATGCGTTGCTGCCGGTCTGCGAGTCATGTTTTCACACGACATCACCACAGTACCGCTGCCAATGTGTCCCCACCAATTGTGATCGTGCGATATTCCATTACTGGAAAAATTCCAGTACTGGCCCCTGATTGCACAGCGCTCCCATCACTGGTGGCTGTGCAGAAAGGGAGGAAGCGCAATCTAGGCACTTCCTTCCCCAATGCAACACAGTAAATGACCAGCTGCACTGCTGAAGGAAGGCTTGCGCTACCGTTCCACAGGCAGCTGGCCCGGTGCAGAAGGGAGTGTTCATGTCATGCTCCCATCCCTGCAGTGGCACTGCTGGGATCATGATGGGACAATGATGGCGATGAGTAAGGTGCAGAAATGGCCTAGGATTCCATAGGATATTGCCGTGGTAGTTAAAATGGAATAATAGTAATAGTACTATAACAGTGTATTGGTTGCCAGTGCAGCTGATTTGTGGTGAATCATGCCTTGTTTCCAGAAAGCCCCAAATAGAGTTGTGTTTTTAAACAGTAGAACCCCACAGAAAAGTTTAAAAAGCACACAGTGACTCTTGTTTGGCTCTTGTTTTGTGGCTGCATTTGCAAAAGATTTACGGGATTATCTCACTCTTTTTTTTTTAAAGTTCTTCTTCTGGTTGCTTTTGTGTGTCATTCATTGTGTCATGTGCTGGAACCAGCAGAAGTTGAACCAGCTTTGCATGATGCTATTAGTTGACTCATATGGGCTATCAGCTTGTCACTCTCAGGCCCAAGCAGAGAGTAAACTAACAAAGATTCATGTGGATATTTAACCTGTTGTCTTTACCACACCTCTGCTATATGTACATCAGTCTAAGGAGGCTGAGAGAAGTTATTCCACCATGGGACTGTTGCTTCAATGCTGTGAAGACCTCTCTTATTTCTTTTATATGGCTTTTAAACTATGATGATGATTATGATGACAGTATTTATTATTTACTAAACACCTTCAGATGTTTAATGTGCTCCATTCCTCTTATCTCAGAAATCCTTACAAGTGCCTTCTAAAATAGGCCAATACCATGAAGGTTGGTGAGGCTGAGGTTGAAGGTGGAGCTATATAGCAACTTGATAAATGGATGCCTCCAAGCCTATTATTGCAGGGGTAAAGAGAGGGACTGGGTGGGAATTATAGGAGATGGTTGTTGGGAGAAAGTATTCCTTTGTTCTTCGTGTATAAGCCAGTTTTCCCCCTGAAAAAGGCCTACTCCTTAGGTTTACTCCTAGCGTGGAAACTTGTGCCTCATACATGTTGAATTATGACTAAGGAGTGTCTGACAATGGATAGACAGTTTAAAAACCTAACCATCAGCTATTGCATACATGACTTATAGAAAGGGGGAAAAAACCTCTAACTATTACTATCAGAGGTCCATAACTTTGCCTCTAGAGCAAGGGTGGAGACCTTACAGCCCTCCAGATATCGTTTGAACTGCATTTCTCGTCTCTCTGACTATTGGCTATAGCTTAAGGAAGATAGGCCCTTTTTGTATGCCATTTCTCATGTGAAAGGGTCTCTGGAGTGTTGCGCGATTGCGAGGACCATTCCATATGACGTCCTTGCAGTCACATGACGCTGCTGGGGCCAGAAGGCGCTGATCGCGCAATGTATCATTTTTGGCTTCTTGCCGAAAATGATGTGTGGTCGTGTATCACTCTGGGGCCCCACCTTGTGTGCAGAGCCTTTGGAGACATGGCCCTCGTGCTTCCTCCCCCAGCGCAGCCTGGCAAAGTACCCAGCTGTGCTGCGGAAGGGAGAGGTGGAACCCTCACGCTTCCTGCCGGCCAGCAGGGAGCTGCTGCGGAGAAGAAGCAGAGGGGACACGAGTGCCTCTCACAAGAGGCTGCTCGCGTGATCCCCGCACACCCACGCTGGAATCAAGTAAGCTGAGGAAAGGGCCTTAGAATTGAAGAACATCTGGGAAGCTCTGCATTTCCGAGCCACTTGCACCATTTCTTTTGGACTTTAAGAATAACTACTTGCCCAAACTGCTGTCCAGCTTTCACTATCATATATAGAAATTGGAAATATGATGGCACAAATAATCCTGACTTTGATGTTCAATGACCTGTCTTTATGCTTCAAGATCTTGTCTAGTTCTTTTATAGTTGCCTTTCCAAGTCAGGGCCTTTCTGCACTACACTATTATAGTACTATTATTCCACTTTCAATATCTTGTGGAATTCTAGGGTTTGTAGTTTACTGAAGCCAAAGAGTTCTCTGGCTGAGAATTCTAAATGCCTCTTCCTAAACTGCAAGCCTGAGGATTCCATAGGATGTTGAAAGTGGAATAATAACACTATAATAGTGTAGTGCAGAAAGGCCCTTATTTCTGATTTTTTTAAATTGCAGTCTCCATTCTGATTAATGACTGAGCCAAAGTATGGAAAATCTTTGACTGTGTCAAGATCTTCATTGGTACTTTAAAGTTAAATAAATCTTCTATAGTCATTATTTTTGTTTTCTTAATGTTCAGCTATAATCTTGCCTTTGCACTTTTTTCCTTGACTTTCTTCGGTAGTCCCAAGTCTTTGCTATTTTCTGCTAGTAGTATGATGTCATCTGCATATCTTAAAGTGTTGATATTCTTTCCTCCAATTTTAAAGCCTCCTTCCTCCGAATCTAAATCAGCTTTACATATGCTATGTTCAGAGTACAAGTGAAACTGGGAGGTAAAATGCAGCTTTGCCAATTGGAATGGCAGGTATATGTTTCAATGTGGCCCCAAATATTTCCGTAGAAGGAGGTGTCCCATTTTGGCAAATGTCTAATTTCTTGCTTCCATACGCTTTATTGAGAAAAGAGGCTCTTTAAACATGTGGCTGCCATTCGCAACTGATGCAACTGGCCAGTTGATCCATTGCCATGAGGATGATGAATCCACCTAGATTTTACTTCTGCTTCTTCTGCCTCTGCTCTGAGTTGAATGGGCACTCTATTCTCCCCCTATTCAAAACTGCCAGGCTAGCAGGGACAGGTCTCGATTGCTTTCCATTTTCAGTGCCCATGGCCCACCAATCAGACTTTTTACGTTGTAGACCTTGAACTCTGGTCTGTGAATCTGCCAGCTTAGAGGGCAAGGGTAGACAACTGCACAGGAGGTGGGTGCCATTTTATGCAGCAGGCTGCACCAGTTTTGTGCATGCCCAAAATGATGTGATGTCACTTCAGTCTGCCTTTTTTGGCCATTCCCCGCCCCCCCCGTTTCTTGGTGTTTTGGGGAGATTTGGGGGGGGCTTTGCAGGGTTAGGGAAAGAAAAATACTGTATTTTGAGGCAGTTTTGGCCCATTTGAGGAAAAAAAATGCCTGAAAATGCGGCACCAAACTTTTTAAAAAACCTTTCCTTTGGTGGGCTTGGGAGCTGGACAGGTATTTTGGGATATCTCAAGGGCTGCCCCTATGGATCACAAGGGCCACAAGTGGCCTGTAGACCACACTTTTCCCACCCTTGTTAAATACAGTTTTATCTCTTTCTGTTCCCATTTGTTCCTAAGGGTCATGGTTTTGTTACAAAAAATAACTTCTTTGTGTCAGCAACTGAACGGAGAAGAGAGCTCATAGCTGCCTATTGGCCAGCTCATTAAGTGGCCTGCAGACTTCTTTAAAGAAGCATGTGTATAGCTGAATTGTTATTTTCTTATTTTGTTCTGTGGTTTTGATTGTACTTCATTAATGACGTTTGACTCTTGAACGTTTCCCCTCATCTGTAGGGAACTCTGTTCTATAATGCTTAAGAACTCGAGTTTTTACTTTCAATGTCATCCAAATTATGACTCTCCATCATTTGTTCTACTCAGAACCTGGAAAAGTTACTTTTTAAAAACAAGTCCCAAAATCACCTACCCAACATGACCATTAGGGTTTCTGGGTGATGTAGTCACCAAAAGTATTTTTTTTTAAAGTTCTGGTTCTAACTGCCAACAGCATGGCAGAACATCATGTGAGATGATATCAGAAACTGCTTTAGGTTTTTGGTGCCTAGTGTCATCTTGGAGATTCATCATTTGGAAAGGAGAAAGTGGGAAGGAGGTTACCAGTAGATGATAGAAACATAACAGTTAACTTACATGATAAATTCTTCCTTTTTTTACTGCAAGCACTTCAAATTCAGGGGCTTGAAAAATAAAAGAAACATAACTATCAAGATACAGAAATCTGTTTCATCAAGGGAAAGGTTATATGTTAAACCTCTCCCTGATGTCAGCTTGCAGAGAATCTTTTATGTGCGGGAAAACAATAGGTTTTTACAATCTCTACTCCCACTTCCCTTGATGTGGAAATATGACTGATAAAGACTCAGAAAGATCATGTGAGTGTGGAGCTTAGCCTTTAAGCTGTGCCTTTGGGGGAAAGGCAGAGTCTGATTCTGAAAGGAGATGAGGTGATGGACAGTACAAATGACGCAGCTGTGGGTAAGAAAATGACCAGGAATTCTATAAAAAGGCAAAAAATTAGACAGCTACAGGGAGTGATGAGAATATGGGGATATTCAGCTGTGTTCCCATTTGTTGATTGCTTAATTCATAGTTTCTCCCCCACCTCTACCAGTCAGCCTCCCTCTTGCTTCTTCCAAGGATTTTAACAGCTGTTCCATAATCACTTGATGCCAGCCAGTAACTTTGGGGAGTATCCATGCTGTTACTCCTGCTAATCTAGGCTGTGCAGAAGAGTTGTGGAAGAGGACAACTCCCAGATGCTCAGGATGTTTTGAGACAGGCCTATTTATAGTTATTATTTCTGTGTGCAAGGGACGGAGGAGAACCTCTTAAAACTCTAGAAGGAAGTCAGTCCTGGCTGCACGTGGAAGCAGAAGGGCCTGACAGAGTGAGAAGGGGCTTTGCCTGCCCTGTCAGAGTGAGTGTTACAAAATGGTGAGTATGTCCATGTGGACTCTAGCTGCACAGCAAACACTGAGCTCAGATGCCGGTAGAAACTAAAAGATAAGAAATTCTCCACTGACTGGAAGGCTCTGTGTGTCTTTAATGCCCCTACCTTTCAGTCAAGGCTGGATTAACCATGCAGAATACTTACCCAGTTGCTGAGAAACCATGCCAGTAAGCAAAAAAACCTCAGCTACCCTGTATACAAGTCTTTGGTTTCAAATGAAAGCTGGGAAATATTTTATGTTGTTTCCTAAAGTTTTTGAAAGTGTCTTTTGGGACTTTAATCTTTCCTGAATATTCTGTTATTATTCTTGAATAAATGATATCTCTGTAGACGGTGAAAATACTGCTGGTATGAGATACTCTCTTGCCAATTTATTTTTCATGCAGTTTCTGAGTGCTGTAGTTGTCTGCTGGTGGTAGAGATTTGTTTGTGTGAGAAATTCTGCAGCACTTGTCCTGCCTGATGATGACGAAAAATGGTCTTCCCCATGTGTGTGTGTGTTTGTTTGTTTGTTTTGGCATTGACAGCTGTTCATAGCACTGACTGTGGGGCCATCCTGAAAGGGCAACAGCAAAGATGTTGGTGCCAGTGAGTGTCCTGTAGCAAATCCCTCCAATTTGCTATTTTTTCTGCAGTTGCCTTACCTTAGGGATGTGTAGTCCACAGAGCAGATACTCTTGCACCAGTATCAAACTCTGAAGCAACCCTGGGCCTGGGAAGGCACTTGGAGCCAGCTGGACAAAGGGTGGGAAGACATCACATTGCTCTGTCATCGTACAGGTTGTGGAGCGAACAGAACCTCAAGAATCAACCTTGTTAGGTTCAAGCCTCATCTCTGCCACCTGCGCCTGCTTTTGCTGTGGGTTGGTTTCATCACTGTCTCACCCTGTTTTCCTGTTTATGAAACAAAGGCAGCATCAGGCACAAGTGCTGCCTTGCTAATCTTTTCAGTAAGGGTGCTGAGGGTTGAGTCTGAAGAAAAGAAGACCATGAGAAGTGGTAGTATTTCATACACAGTCTAGCATTGTAATCTACCTTCTGTTTTATAAATTGCCAATCATTCAGGTTCTGGCACTGAAGCTCACTGTTTTTTTACAATGAGCACGCTTATTATCAGCCAGCTTTCCCTTGTCATGCTGTCAGCTAATCCTGTGCTCCTGCTGTCTCTAGATTTCTTTACCTTGTGTCCACCATTCCATTTCTTCTAGATATAAGAATGCTGGGAAGACAGAACGTGGATATGGAAAAGTTGCAAAAATGAAGAGTGATAGATTCTTGCATGTATATTTCTACTGAGTTAGAGTGACCAGTCTGACTTAACTTAGCAGCCTCCAGATGTTTTGAACTACAGTGCCTATCATCCCCTTGAGATTCTGGTTTAACTCATATGGATGGTGCCAGGTTGAAGGCACTTGGTCAGCATTGTGAATCTGGGTAGCTTTCTTCGTAGGAGCATGTTATGTATTGAAAAGCCTCTGCTGAAACTTGAATTCAGACTTCTATGCACCTGCTTCCTCATTCTCTTTAGGCTTAGAGACCCTCTGATATGGTCTGTCACTGATTAAGGTTATTTTTGTGTCAATGAAAATTTTCTTGCATGGTGATATTTTTCTGGCTTATATTAAAAGAGACCACAAGGTCCAGTGGAGTGAATAATGGGCTTGATATTAAGATCTACTGATTCTCTACAAGATTGGCTTTGCTGTTTTCCCCTGTGTTGCAGTGTTAAGCACTGTTGCATTAAAAGGTGATAAAAGATGTGTGTTTGGTATGTCCAGGCAAGGCTTTTGTGGTACAATTTTCCTGCCTCATTTGCAGAATTTTATGGGAGGTCCAGATGTTCTCTGCTCCCATTTGTAACCCTCCCATGTTTTCCTACTGCTTCTTCCCTTTTTTCTTCCCACAGAAAATCTGTTCAGGTTTGAAAGATGGTGCACTAATTCTTTTGGTAGTGCTGGGTAGGAGCTGCCCATCTTGTACATCAGGTTTCACTAGGGTGTTCATTTACTGGATTTAGGGGAGTAGAAGTGGGTGAATCATAAAAGGCCAGTCTCTTGCACAGACTGGGAAGTATTAGACTCCTTTTTGTTTCTTAACTTTGATAGAATATTATAATAATAGTGTCTATAGGGTTAGCTCACAAATGAGATTTGGAATTTCTTTTTAGGTGTTGGCCTAAAATAAAATGTGTGAACAGGACCCATGCATGTATTATATTGGTTCACTTTTCAGACACTGAAGTTGGCTGCAGTTGCCAGTCAGATGGATTCTGAGTTGTAAACTGTCATTACTGCTATGCAGTCTGTGGAGAGGCACTTAAATTAACTTTTGGGAGTGAGGGTAGAAATGAATTTTGTGACACCTTAAAGAGTTACAGATTTTGTATGTTGTGATATTGAACATAACTGTTTCCTTCCTCCCCTCTAATGGATATTCTGTCTTCGGCTTTTCCCTGCAGGGTTGTGCCTGGTTGTTCTTTGCCTTCCAATGGAAAAGTTGGATTACTCTGTAAATTGGATTTGACTGAAGATCAACAAAGCCTTAATTCTTGGAATTACAACTCTCTGATATCCAGTTGGGAGGCAGCATGCTGTGATGGGGCTGGAGTAAATGTAGCTTGACTGCCTGCCATGCACCCCATGGGGAGCGTAGACACCAACTTTTCACGTTCTGCTGTGCAAACTCTCTCTCGTAGCCACTGCCGGAATATAAAGCAAAAAATCTCTCAGTGGGAGGGGAGGACAAAAGGGGGCTGCCAAGAGGAAAGGCAGAAACCCAAAGACTTTGGGATCAAATATGGCCATGACAACCATCAGAAACCAACAGGGTTCAGGCACGGCAGGGATGAAGGAGGGCTATCAAATATTCAGAGCTTTGGCTTGGATTTCCGGGAAAATTCTCATCTCTGTTCTGTGACAGAGGAAGAGGATGAGAGACTCCAAGAGGCTTCAGAGAGGCCTGGGGTTGGGCAGCTCCTCAGTGGCATTTTGTCTGAAGGAGAGGCCAATCAGGAATGGCAAGGAGAAAGGCTGCCACCAGGGAACTTCTATACCTCACGGGACCTGTGGAAACAGATAGAAGCTTTTCCATCTGTAGCTTTGGACTTGAAAAGGAATTGTGAAAGCTGTGGTTCTACAGAGAAAGTGCTGACTGTAGCTTTGACAAAGAGCTCAGAGAACATATACTGTGATGTTGAGGGCCAAGAGGAGCAGCCAGCCATTAACCCGGTACCCAAACCACGAAGGACTTTCCGTTACCATTCTGAGAAGGACCACACAGACTGCTCTGATGAAGGCCACAATAAGAGGAAGCCCCATGAACCTCAGTGTAATGGTGGCTGCCCCCCAGCAACTTCCCATGACCCTGCGCAGAAAGTGGCCAGCCGAGGAATCCGAGGAAGATCCAAGAGGTGGGTTATTATTATTTTTTATTTGCATTTATTTATTATATTGTTACCCTTCCTTTGTACCAGTGCTACTCAAGGCTCTAATATGATCTCTCCTATAAATTCTCTAAAGGTACCAGACCCCATCTGGTCTTAAAGTTAAGCGCAATAAATCTTGGTTACTACTTGGATGGGAGACCACTAATGAAAACTGTGTTCTGTAGACTGTGTTTCAGAGAAAGGAACTGGCAAAACCACCTCTGAGTATGCATTGCCTAAGAAAGCCCTATGAAATTTGTGGGGTCATGATAAGTTGACAGGCAATTTGAAGGCACATGCAAATTCTGTTCTTTAGGTAAGGTCAGCTGATGGATTTTGTACCTCATAGCAAGCTGCTGTGCTGATATTCTTGAATAGCGTAGCTTACTCCTGTGTTAGGAAGCAATCATGCATCCCCTTGCTTTCTTACCTCCACACTGTCTTCCAGCTGAAAATCTGTAAGCTTCTGTATAATAAGCACACTTAGAACAAAGTTTTGGTTCATTCAGTTATTTTTGTCCATGAGATATAGTGCAGTATAGGGGAAGAAAAAAAAACACAGGCCAGATCTTTCTTTTCCCACCACTGGTTGACATGCAGAGTAGCACTCAGAGTAAGCTGTCTGCATGTTGTCCTTCATTCAGTACGTGTGCACAATTTGGTATTAAAATTAAATCCAGCACTGTAAAGGTGGAAGTTTTCACTTATGATTATTTATTTAATAAAGAGGAAACCTTACGTTTGTGAAGGTAGGCTTCAAAAATGTTTGGGCAGAACTTTAAGAACTGTGTTTGAATGACAAGCACATTTTCTTCCATAAAACAAATTCTTTATTTGTGAGTACAAAATGTAGCTTTTAGGGCACTAGTTGGGTTACCCTGGTGCAGAATTTTGATTTCCTTCAACACTCAACATATACATACCGGTACCTTTACTGATGAGTGTGCTTGGCTGTCCAATCTTACTGACCTTTGGAATTGGTCATAGTTGTTATGGTGACCGTACCTTCCTCTTGAGGTGTGTAGTTTTTGGAAATTTGAAAGTCATGGGGGCGGGAGACAGCTTTCTGGAGAAAAAAAATTAAAGTGTCATATTAGCACCCTTTATAGATTTAAAGTCATTTTGCTACTTTAGGAATAGAAAATATATTACATGAAATTTTGTTCAGCATAAAGTTATGCTTGTTATATGAAAAGAATCAGACAAGAATTGCAAATCAAGTTTCCTTTTGTAATTTTGTTGTAGCTGTGCAAAAGATGGAATGTGTACAAGGTTCTGAACTACAACAGACTTCTTTGATTTTGCCAGTTCATTAAGAACAGGCAAAAAGTAATAAAGACAGAAGAAGCCATCAGTAGGAATAAAACAGAGAAAATTATTTTTTCTGAGGCATACATCTCCCATCTTTGCAAGGGGCAGATTATGCAGCAAGTGAATATTTTGGGCCAATTACGAAGGTCAGCCAATGTTTATCAAAGGTCATTACCGTCCTTGACTTTCTAGTGTGGGGATCTCCAAATTTTGATTTAGAAACCATGATTAACTTTAGATAAAAGTGGCTTGAATACTTTTTGTTGTCATTGCAATGAAATGGAAAACAAAAGAATCTCTTGAGCCACAACGATGTTGCTTTCCAGCTGTTCTTAATGCAAAACACATGAAGTGGATAGCTAGAGCTAATTCTGGGCAAATGGACTTAAGTGTGTCTACCACTCCATTGGATTATGGCTTTTGGCATTTGAATGTGGGAATGAAAGGAGATGGACTTCTCATCTGTGTCCTCCACATGAATTTGTTCATGAGATAGAACAACCTTTTTCAACTTGGTACTCTCCAGATGTGTTGGATAGTAACTTCTATCATACCCAGCCAGCATGGTCATTTGGAGAACACCAGGTTAGAAAAAGCTGATATGGAATTTAAAAGCTCTGTTGATTCATTCCATTAGTGTGTATGCATGTGTATGAATAGCTCTGAGAGATTCTTTGTTTTGTTGTACATCTGGTCAATGAAAGCTGAACTTCCTCAAAAGGTTTATAGTCAGCCCTCCACATTTGGAGGTTAAACATTCACAGATTTGATTATTTGTGGATTACTGGGGGAAAGGGGATTGGATGGGAGGAGGGAGGGTCTACACATTCACTCACTCGCCCACTCATAGGGGGGAAGAGGAGGGGAGGAGGGAACGTTCATGTACTCACTGACTCATATCCATGGGCGGGCAAGAGGGGAGGGAATGGGACAGGAGGAGGGTGTGTGCATTCACTCACTTGCACAGGTGGGAGGGGTGAAGGGGATGAGATGAAAGAAGGGATAGACCAATCCCTTCACCCTCCTGCCTGTGTGAGTGAGTGAGGGAACACATGTACAACCATGCCCAGCCATTCTATCAGTACAGGTGCTTTTGGGTGTGTGTTAAATATAGTTTGAGGGACGTAATGATATTTGTGGTTTTTCCTCTTTTTGCAAGGGTCCTGTACCCCTAACTCTTGCAAAAACAGAGGGCTGACTGTACAATATTACCTTTGCTAAAATGTCTAGAAAAATCATCTTGTGCTAAAAATCCTCAGAGCATAATGTAAACCTTTCAGTTGGCTCTAGGTAGCACAATAAAGCTGTAACAAGAGATAGGAGCTGGATAGATTATGCTACATTGTTACATGTAAGGCTTAAGAGATGATAAGATCGGCCTTTGCTTTGTTTACAGAAAGTCGTTTGAATTTGAGGACATTCAAGGTTACCGAAACCGGCTAGCTGCCATGGAGTACCAAAAACTCCATGAGGAATTGAATGGTACCACCGATGTCCGTCTCTATTGCACGCAGTCAGAGGACAACCTCTATGAGGACATTATTGGTATGTTTCTAAGTCATTTGAGAAAAACACATTGAAATAATTTGAAGAAAGGTTTTCTGCCATGTTCCTGGCTCTGTGGGTTGCCAAAGTTAAGTTATGGATCACCGTTGATTTGTGTTTAGTGATGGAATATTGTTTCTCTTCTTGAAGGCAGTGGATGGAGGAGAAGGGGTGGAGACTTGTGATATATCTTGCTCCTTTGCTTTCTCTAGCTGTGGTTTGCATGTAAAACAGTAAACTAGGATGCTTGGTTTATCCTGGTTTACTGTCAAGGACTGCTTGTTTCTGCAAACTTTGTTCTTTGTTCACAAATTTTGATGTGTCCGAGATCAATAAACCATGACGCCTAATTCAGATGTAACACAAAAGTCTCAGTTTCTGGTTTATTTATCTGCTTGTATAAGCAGGAAGAGACTGGAGCAGAGCAGAATGAACATGCTTACTTGTACCAGTGTGGAGCCCATTTGTAGTAAACCAGGATAAGCCAGAAATCATGATTTATTATTAAGTATAAGCACCACCTTTCCCAGTCTCCCTCCCCTTTCTCGCTGGCAATAGTTGCATTAAGATGCAGATCTAGTTAGTTCCTTTTTCCCTTTTCCTCCATCTTTTTCTTTCTGCCAGCAAATGTGATGATCTGCTCTCCTTACACCTCTCACTTTCAAGTGGCTTCTTTTGCCTAGATCCTGCTAAGGAGAACCTGTATGAGGATATTAAAGTGAAGCCTCTTTGGAGGATCCCTTCTGCTTGGAAGCTGCCTCCACCCCGCAGTACTATCAAGCCACCCAAGGTAAACGCTCATTTTTAACAACTTCTCTGCTTGGCACTCTTGCCTACAGTTGGGCTCTGTGAATTGGTTCACAAATCTTAGGCTTTATTGTCCAGAAAAAGAATGAAGGAAGCAGAGTAGCTTCAGACATGGTGTGAATATCACCTTCTGACTCCCCGTGGAAGGTGTGGCCTTTTTTCATTGAGAAAGGTTATGCTTTTGTGGTGACATGAAAAGTTGCGAACCTGATGATAGTGGCTTGCTTCTTCACTATTAGTTAATATTAGGTTTATCCAATGAAGAATGAGCATGTGTGTGAATCTGCCCTTAGAAAGCAGGTGCCACTTTAACTGCCTGCAGAAGTCAAAGGGAAGGGGGAAGGGGGAAGGAAGAAGAGGAAAGAGAAAGGTGTGCATCCATGTTGAAAGCCTTTTTTATCAGAGATCTCAGAAAGCTATTGTCTACAAAGAAACAGCGACTTCACCCGTGCAGTAGATTTTCTGCGGGGAAGAGATGCTTTTTCACATGGGGCAAAGCCATATGCACAACATCTACAGGACAACCTTTATATAGATTTGTGGTCTTGTGCTGTCTTTCCTCTGGCAGGTAAAGTCCTTTAACCATAACACGACAGTTTTGTGCAGAAGGTTTTTTTGAGTGTGCTGCGTTTTTAACTTTATTGTTACAGATTTAAAATGATTTTGTACCGGTTTAAATTACTGGTGTTTTTATATGATAGCTATTTTAATTTTTTTAACTTCTGTATCATCAGGTTCTTAATTATATCTTGTTCTAGTGTATGAATGAAGACACATATACATGTGCACAAGTCCTTGTGGGCTACACCTGCTCATTTTTTTTCCAAAATTGGATGTGACTAAAAGGTCACTTCTTATTTTGAAAAAAAAAAATCTATTCTGATACAAAAAGATTTGCCAGCCACTGGTAGCTTTAAAATTGATAATCATGAGTCCAGTGGAGGTTTTTGTGTTCTGGGGTGGGGGGTTGCATGGGTTCACCTGGTGGCCATAGTGAGGGCCAGGTTATGTGAAGGACTGGGCTGTTTTAACACCTGGTAGACTGAAATGGTAGTGATGAGAATGATGATTAATGTGCTGCATGTGGCCCAAAGGGCGCATCTCAGAGAGAAAACCAACTTGCACTGACTTGCTTAGCATCCTGTAGAGTGTGGCCCTGATAAATAAATTGATTTTAAAAGAGAGAGATTTTTCTGTTTATGCTCTTTTCCCCAACCTAACCCAAGAATTATTGTTTTGATTGTTCATCTGTCTTTGTCTCTGCCATAAAAACCAGGCAGTCTGATGGCAAAAGTCTCTTTTACAAATTGTGTCGGCCTGTCTTTATCAAGCTTCCTAGTGAAGCCTTTGCTCATTCCCACTTGTCTCCAACCTCTCTGCCCATTCCCCTTCTCTTTCTTCAGCTCCCCCCAAAACCACACTTTCTTCATCGCAAAACCTTGGAACTGAAGACCACACGGATCTGCCTGCGTGGGAAGCTGGCAAAGGACACGACTCTCCCTGTTACGCTGACCGAATGGAAGTTCTTCAAGGCAGGCGAGGTTGGAAGCAGGAAGCGGAAGAATCTTCCCCGGGTAAGACGACATATTAATACTTTTGTTGCTGGGCAAATGCAATTCTTTCTCCTCTTCCCCATCCCTCTGCAAATGTCACAAACACCTTCTCTATTGTTCCTGTCACAGTGCTAGTGGAGAGGAATACAAATCTTGCCCACTTTCCTATTCCAGAGCAATGTGTGGAAAAGCCCCTTTTTTGGACTACAACTTTCAGAACCTCAGTTCTGGGATTTGTAATGCAGAAAAAAAGGACCTTTCCCTCACACTGTTCCAGAGACTTAAATCCAACACATCTATACTTTCCAATGACACCTTTCTGTTTCATGATCCTTTTCATTATCATTTATCACCCCTGTAACTTGTGTGTGTCTATCAGGCAAGCTTAGGGAACTGCCTGTCCTCCTCTCAGCACACTTACTATCTTAACACTACTAAATATCTAAGTGCATATTGGGTGTGGGGTTTCCCCCCCTTTCAGGCCGCCAAAACTATGTTTGTTTTTACTGCTTGGTGGGTTAGTCTGAAAGAGTGCCATTGATCAGTAGTCATCCAGTGAGCTTCATAGCTAAGTTGGGATTTGATGCTGGATTTATTTAGGTTGAATCTAGCACACTATCATTTCCACTGCGTGTGTCCTTGTTCTGTTTTCTTCTTTGAAAGCTGTGCTTCTTCTCCACTTATACGGCACTGATATATTTCTGAAAGAGTGTGGTGTGTGATGTGGCCCATAAAATGAGTCAGAGCTTCAATTCCACAATGTTCAGGAACTGTAAACTAATTCCAGGTTATCTAATCCATGTAAAGAGCTTAAAAGTGTTTTTGTTTTTTGTTTATTGAGGCCAGCATCATGCTCTTGGAATTTTGGCAGAGGAAACGTTCACTCAGAGCACTGGGTTAGGAGAACATCTGGAACTGAGTTTGGCAGGGATTAAAGTCACCCCTTTGTTTATCTGGGTGCTGTTGTCTTGTTGTGTGTGTGAATCAGACACAAGCCATTTGGGGCAATGTGCAATTCATACAGAGTTAACATGTATTTGCATTGGAAGTTATCATTAAAAAACTCAACAACCAAGAGGGTGTGTTTGGTGGTTTTTACGAAGGCTCAAGGTGACCCCAAGTTCATTTTGTTCTGCCTGGATTTTCTTTAGAGATGCTTATTCCTGACTTTAACATTTAACCTCCAAACTGTTTTGTGGCTTAAAGCTGGTGATCAGCTTGTTAAGAATGAGACTGTTTCATAAAACATGAATATAATTTTCCTGACATACTTCCTGCCGCTCCCTTCTGTGGGTGAGTGTATAGCAAAGATGCGTGCATTGTGGAGTCAGAGAATCATCAGTGATTGATTTTAGGCTGCCTAGTCATTGAAGCAATTAGACTCTGGTCCATTCAGTGCTTTTGATCTATCAGCTTCCAGCTGCTAGTAGTAAATTTTTTTCACAAAACTCAGAGAGGCACATACATTCCAGTTCTTTTAGCTAAGTTCCAGTAAGGAGACACTGTAGAGAAGCAGCCATAGTTCAGACATTGTTGTCTAGCTAAGTATTTGAACAGTAGGAACTCTCAACCCTAGAATCTACTTGAGGACAAAGCCAGCAATGTAGCCTAGTAGGAATGCATTTCTGTTATGAGGAAGAGTAGAATATAGTTGGGGAAGGGGAGGCTAACAGAGATCCCAAGTCAAGTTTGATGTGCTTCAAACAGTTACACATTAGTATTTCTTGCAGCATGCAGAGACTACTAGAAACACTCAGCCAGGAGGAATGATGAAATGTTCCACGTGAGCAACCTTCCTCAGACAAACTGACCTTGCCTAAAGACCCCCAGATTGCTTCCAAAAATGTGGGAGTGATTTGCTCAGAGAGGAAGTGCATATTATTTTCTCACCCTGAACTTGTAGGACTTGGCTGCAGTTGCTGGAGGGATGCCCAAACAAGCCAGGAAAGCATCTCGGTCAACCCTGATCGAGAAGCGTGTACTGTTCTTTCCACCATTCTGATCAGGCCATGCAGACTGGGGGAGTCCAAGAGCTACAGTCCAAATAAATTACTTTCCCAATCTCTGATTCTGACACCATACTTTCAACTCCTGGTGACCCCTTATGGAGTCTTGAAACCTCTACAGACTTCATAACTGTGTCAGTCCTCTGCTATCAGTTGCTCAGAGAAGATGAGCATTTCCATATGCACAACACACATATGGGAGCATTGTAGACAGTTGGAATTCCTTGGTGTATATTTCCCTGTTACTTGGAGACTTGTGCCTTCTTCTGCCGTGTTTTGTATGTTTTAAGCATCAGACTGTTGTGTAAATTGTGCAGCAGCTCTCAGACTAGCAGAATTAAGATCAAGGCTGGGAAAACTTTGGAGGAGCGGAAGAGAGGCAGAAGGAAGCTCATGGCGGAAACACAGTGCTTCCTGCATAAGGGCAGTTGTGCCCTAAGGTCAAGTTACACTCCATGCATGCCGCCCTGGCCCTGGGGCGGCAGGCTGGATCTCTGCAGTTGCTTTTTCCCTCTGTGAGCCTGAATTTGCTTGGGTTCCTTCAGTCAAGGAAAGGGTTGGGACTATGAGCGGATTTACCCAGTGTGTAAGTGTGTTTTTGCATTTATGCATTATTTGCGGTGACCTGAATTCCACCCTGTTGCCTTTACTTGGAATCCTGAATACATTCTTAAAGTCCAGCAAGAGAAGACAAGTCTTCATGCTGCATTGAAAATAGTAAAGCAGTTGATACAAGAGCTCCAGCAGGTTGTGACTTGACATGTTGAGGCAAACTGCTCTCTGCCTGTGGCTTGAGATACCTGACACCTCACATAGAGTTGGATAGGCTGGGCCCCTACTGCCACTCTTTTTTAGCACATGAATGCTTCTGTGAGGGAGAGGTGAAACCAGTCACTCAAAGTGATGTGTATCTAGTATCTTGTGTCTTGCCTGCCTAGGAATTGGGGGCCATCATCCTATGTCTTATCCTCATTCAGGTCTAAAGGTTTGTTTTTATCTTCCTGTCAGGGACCATCTTCCTCAGTCCCATCATAAAGGAATTCTCTGTGCAACACAAATGAACTGATTTTCCTAAAAGCCTTGTCATATAGGTTTCAACATGATTTGGAATATTTTTGGCTTGCTGTGAAAAAATGAGGGGAGAGTAAGAAGGCTAGGTGTATGCTGAGAAAGTAGAGGTCAGCACCATGCGGGAACAAACAATTCCTGTCTTTCTGATCACTTAATGTTTAGGCTAAAGAGGGGTTGCTAATATGCCAAAGGGCAGGATCAAAATTCAAAATGATCTGGACAGATTGGAGAGCTGGGCCAAGGCGAACAAAATGAAATTCAACAGAGAGAAGTATAAGGTCCTACACTTAGGTAGAAAAAACGGAATACAGAAATATAGGATGGGGGACACGTGGCTGGATAGCAGTACGTGTGAAAGGGATCTAGGAGTCTTCATAGACCACAAGCTGAACATGAGTCAGCAGTGTGATGCGGCAGCCAAGAAAGCCAATGCAATTCTCGGCTGCATCAATAGGAGTATGGTGTCTAGATCGAGGGAGGTACTGGTACCACTCTACTCTGCTTTGGTTAGACCTCATCTTGAATACTGTGTCCAGTTCTGGGCACCCCAATTCAAGAAGGATATTGACAAGCTGGAGCAAGTCCAGAGGAGGGCGACCAAAATGGTGAGAGGCCTGGAAGCCATGCCCTATGAGGACAGACTTAGAGAGCTGGGTATGTTTAGTCTGCAGAAGAGAAGGTTAAGAGGGGACATGATAGCCATGTTTAAATATTTGAAGGGATGCCATGTAGAGGAAGGAGAGGGCTTATTTTCTGCTGCTCCAGAGACCAGGACAAGGAGCAATGGATTCAAGCTGCAGGAAAGGAGATTCCACCTGAACCCCAGGAAGAACTTCCTGACAGTCAGGGCTGTCCGGCAGTGGAATCTGCTGTCTCGGAATGTAGTGGAGTCTCCTTCCTTGGAGGTTTTTAAGCAGAGGCTAGATGGCCATCTGTCGGGAGTGCTTTGAGGGTGTTCCTGCATGGCAGGGGGTTGGACTGGATGGCCCCTGTGGTCTCTTCCAACTCTACATTTCTATGATTCTATGATTCTAAAGGCTCCTTTCATTTTGAAGGACTTTTCCAGATTTTTTTTTTCATAGAGACTACAGTTCTCTCAGGTTTTCAAACATATACTACCACTATGCAGTAATGTCCCAGTTTGCACGTGAGGGCAGCCCTGCTGAGGGAGATAACCAGAGTTCTTTGTCTCATGTTCTTGTCAGATATATGCCCCACTTCTGGAGAATGGGGAAGATGTAGCTTCTGAAAGAAAAAGCATAGGAGAAATCAATAAGAATGATGACTATTTAAAATGGTGCGGAATGGCAGAAAATAGAGTGTTGGAGAAGTCTGAGTTCAAAGCCCACTTCAGCCATTAAGTTCCTTATCATGCCTTAGTCTAAGTTAGCTCAGGGAACTGTTATGAGAATAAAAGAGACAGCAGTAAAGCTATATATTGAAAAATACTGTGAGTCAGCCTTTTCCCCAGCAGTCACTCTGTCAAATAATATGGGTCTCACTAGGACAGAACCAAAAGGCCCACTTTTTCTGAGAACACCTATGTGATTACAGGCATTCTGTTACTATATTTGTAAATTATGATAAATTTTAAGGACATATATTAATTTCATAAGTAGTTGAAAATTGTTACAAAAAGCTCTACATCTCACCTAGATTACTTTGACACATGATATACAACTGTGTGGGTAGTAGGCAATAATTGTACAGTTTTTAAACAGTGGGATTTTCATATGTGTGGCTAGATCCTTGAATGGTTGTTCATGTTTTGTGTGCTGTAGCATATCAGGGCTTTCCAGATCCCTGGCTCCTGAATATGCACAGCTTTGCATATCACCAATTAAAAGGCTAAAACAAGATATGTTATGAAATTCTGCTTGTGGGTACCTTAACACACATAGGCTGAAATTGTATATCAGAGTGTAGTGCCACCCATGCAGTTCTGCGTCCTTCCCCATGCTCCTGGGAGCTGTCAAGCCCTGGGAGGGGTTGCTGTTGCTTTTTTCTGCCTGGAGGATGGGGGTTATGATTCAGAGGATGAAACAGCAGCTGGACTCTGCATGGCAGGGGGAACAAGTGTGTGCACATGAAGGGAGTGTAGCTTTTCTTTTCCCAGGAGCCCACAGCTAGCATATCTTCATGGTCTAAATTGCCTCCATCCTCCCTCTTCTTCCTCCTGGCAAGAAGCAGCAGCTGTTCCTGAGACTTGACAGCTGCTAATGGTGGTTCTGGAATGGAGAACAAGGGCAACAGAACAGCCTTGTGTGCCCCATCCAAAAAGGAACATATGCACATGTAAGCCACACTTACGGGCATGCGTATCACTGACAGGATGCCAGCCACATAGCTGAAGACTAGGGATGGGATTTTCTGAATCCGGATCTGAATCCATGGAAGGTTCTGGGAATCCACAAATCTCATGAATCTGGAATTTTTTGAATCCTTTTTTTTTTAAAAAAAGGATTTAAAAAGCAAGAGAAAGAAGAATAATCTTAGGCAAGACACATTTTCTCAGCCTTACAAAAGCCTAGGCAAAGGCAAACCTCCCTCTGAAGAAATGTGGCCAGGACAATTGTCATAGTTTTGCCTCAGGATCTCGCCAGATTGAAAATGACATGAAAGCCCTTTCTACACAGGCAGGAAAATGTGGTTTAAACCCACATTTTCCTGCCTGTGTAAACAGGAGCACTACAGTACAGAGACAATCCAGGTTAAAACTGGATTTTCTTTGCATAACTCCTTATGGCATCTTTTAGTTTGTAGTTTGATGATGCACGAGCACACTTTGGCAGACAAGGCTGTGACACCTTGTAAAACTACAAACCCCAGAACGGTGTATGAAAGAGGTTTGCAAGGGAGCTATGCAAAGGAATCTTTCAGCTGTGAAATCTCAAGCCTGTACCTTCCAGTCAAGTGCTGAACTTAAATATAAAATATTTAATTTAAATATCTTAGAATACATCCCCAGATGTAATTTCTGAAACTGTGAGCAAAGGCCATTATTACTCAAAGGGAAAAACTCATCTACTTGCCATCTCCCTTTGTGTGTCTGGTCTCCCAGGTTTTCAAGCGGCCCAGTCTTCAACAAATTATTTGGTTGGTGGATTTGAAAGATTTGGTTTGCCTATTTTGGCACAGGGATTCAGATTCACGAATCTCAAATCCTTGTCCAGGATTCAAAGATTCGGTTGGCCCATCCTACTCAAAACTGTAGAGACAATAAACCCATTATCTTACATAGTACTTGGAGAAGGCCTCTGATATTGTTTTCTCTGTTAGCCCATAAGACTTGCTTCTTTCTGTTTCTTAGTATGGAATTGGGCCCATTCTATAGATATATACTTTCCCAAGACATGGACCATTTCTGCACTAGACTGTTATAGCGCTATTATTCCACTTTCAACATCCTGTGGAATCCTATGGAACCAAAGGCCTCTTCCTAAACTGCAAACCCCAGGATTCCGTAAGATGTTGAAAGTAGAATAATAGTGCTATAGCAGTCTAGTGCGGAAATGGCCATATAATTCAGCTTGTTCTCTGGATCAATCATTTTATCTTCAGTTCAGGTTTGACTACTGTCCCTGTCAAATTTCCTACCACATGAGTGGTAGGCTTTCTGGTCCTTTCCTGGATATTTGTAATGCATATGACCCCAATTAATTTCTACTGTATTATTTGGATTTTAGCTTGTATTGAAGATACAAGAGATTTTTGACTCCAAACGAGGAAAGAAGCGAGTGAAGCTGGTGGCACCAACAGGAAATTCTGTGGTGAAAGGTACAGAGATTGAGTTGTGTTCATTTCTCCTCACAGATTACCAGTGGGGGCATGACTCTAGTGATAGACAGGCCCTCTGAAACTTTGAGGATTATCCTGAAAGTACCCCAAATCTATGCTCAGTGTTTATTTTTAACTTTAATTCTGTGCTAGAATTATAGAAGAACCAAGTTTTTTTTTAATGTGCATTACCAGCTGCATTTTCCTGTTCCAGCACTGCTCTTCTTTTCCCATATTTGTTGATATACCTTGTAATAGCTGTGTGTTCTTTATATAACCTGCATGCTGCAAATCTGAGTTGTGAATCTGTGATACAGTATTAAACCACTTATGCCAGAGCATCCTCCCTTGGTCCTTTGCCTTGCACAACATATAAGAGAACTCTCTGGAACCATGTAATTAGCTTTGCTTGATTTATTCAAGACCTTGTGCATGTATGGTAGCATATGGTTTTTTCTGGACAGTGTAACTGTGCCCAGTTTTCATTGCCATGGGCTCATAGGGATCATCTGCCTGTCAGTTGCCTTCCAGCATTTCCTATTCCCACTCATCTGGCAAAATCTGATGGAAAATTTCTATCATTTCAGGTGAAACCAATGGGTATGACAGCGAACCAGAGAATCTGCCGAAAAGTGAGTGAGTGAGTCATTAGGGCAGAGCCAGCTTGTGGGGCACAATTATTGCTGCCAGAACATTTTTGGGCATGCTTACTGGGAATGGTTGCATTGTATACAACTTCTGGCCTGTTGGTAGCAAGATCATTTGGGGGCTGTAAGTCCTTTGAGTAATTATAATATGTTGCCTATTTGCTTTACTCACAATGAATGTTGAATGGCTGTTTGTGAGGCTTGGAGAATATTTCTTCCCACACCTGGGGATATTATAGCTTGTTTGGCAGCCCTGTGTACTAAAACTTTGGCATGAGGACTGCATTCCTAGGATCACAGTGAGACTAATAAAAGTTTGGGGTGACTGGCAGGAAGAAAGGCTGAAGGAATGTGGCTCAGAGTAGGGGTGGTGAACTGTAATCCCTGCACCCCACTTTTGTGGTTTCTGAAGCCCCTACCACTCCCCCAAGTCTTCTCCATTTTTAAAGAAAAAAATTGGCACAATTTTTGTGAATTTACCTCCCCCCCAAAAAACCCCCACACAGGACTCTCTCAAAATGCATGAAAAGATATGAAGCTACCACACCCCCTTATGCACCCCAGAAACCTGTATTACCCACAAATACCTCTGTCTTCCTCCGCGGTGTCTCTCAAAAAGGCAACAGGAAGGGAGGCTGCATCACTTCCTACCCCCATTTTGAGAGGGACAGCAGAACAAAAAGAAGGTACTTGGACTTGTTATCGTAGTGGCCCTCATGGGGAATCTGGAAGGAAAAATGGTTCCTGGCCACACAGTCTTTTATTCTTAGTTTAGAGTTTGGAGTCATAATTCTGAAACAATGTTCTTTGAGAGCATATTGAAAGTTGCTTGAGGAAAAGATCAATAAGGAGGAACAAATGGTCCTCTAACATACAGCTTGTCTACCATTATTAATCCTTTGGAGGTGTCATTTTTTTGTCACATCCTGGGGCATGTTCTGTATATGCAAGGCAACAGCAACATATCTGGTCACACATCCCTTCTCAGGGCCTCTCCAGTGCTGCCTCTTGATAACTTTTCTGCTGAAGCTACAGCCCAGTTGTTCCTGTACTGTATTTGCTCCTGCAAGATTGTGAAACGCCCTTTGCTGGGAAGAAAGGAGTAACTGGAGTGAAATTATACAGAATGGTTGGCCCTTCATCCAGGGTTTGCATGTAAACATTGGAGGAAGAACAACTAGAGCAGCAGGCTCCAAACTGGCTCTGCATCATGACTCATCTGCTCTAGTTGGCACCAGTGGCCCTAGACACACCAACATTTCCTGATCTCTGTGCCTGGAAACTGTCAGGAGCAAAGCTCTGCCTGTCGCAAAACAACACGTTACTAGGATCCACCATCAGAAATCCAATTATGATATTTCCCTTACTTGCTTCCTGCAAACAGTCTTGCATGGGCAGTGAGTTTAGCATCCACTTAGATGCTAGAGAGGAGCCTAGTTTAAAATAAAACTACTAGCTTGCTTTATTTGCATCCTGTTAAGCCTGTGTCACTGCAGTATCGTGTTGATACTTATCCTTTGCCACAGCTTGGAAACGGTACTTTTCAGGACTATAGTTCCCAGAATCCTCCAGCCTATATGGTCATATTGGCTAGGGGATTCTGAGAGCTGTAGTCCAACAGGGTAACTCTTATAAGCTTACTTTTACAAAATGACTTACAAAAAATAAACTTGCTCCTACAAAATGAGAGGTTTTGCAGTTTCTCTGGAATGCTTTAGTTGTGGATTCTTGCACTGGCAGAGAGTTAGACTAGGTGACTGTTGAGATCCCTTCCAAAAAGAAGTTCTGTAATACCTTCTCTTGTGATGAAGCGAAGAAAGCCAGTTCTGCCCTGATGCACAATTTTGCTACTGTTTATACGCTTTGTCTTGCTGCTAAGTTGTCCATTGGGTTTTTTGTTTTTTGGTTAGCCTTCCACCAATGACACAACCCCTGAGTTTTTGATGTGCATAAGGGTGCAATCTTACCCTGTCATTAGCTTTGCCATTGACACACTACATGATTGTGGGCAAATCTCTGGCCTTGAAGCCCCATCTCATCAGTGGAATCCATGCTGTTTCCTCTGCTGTAGCAAATAAAGAGTTGCATCTCCATTTTCAGGTCGCCATAAACGCCTCCTGCAAGTACAGGCTCAGTCCAAGAGGAACCCACACTATCAGACACTGGAGCGGGACCTCATTGAGTTCCAGGAGCAGCAGCTTTTTGAGCTCTTTTTGGTGGTGTCCCTACAGAAGAAGCCATCAGAGGCAACCTACACCCCTCAGATTATACAGCAATTTCCTAGCAAGGTGGGTTGCATAGCATAATTTGTATCTGTCCTCACTCTCTGAAGGTAAACTTGCACAAATTTTCTATATGGCAAATTGGCCAAGAGGAAGGTGTCTTTGCTCGTATTTTAATAGAGTTAATGAGTGGCAGTGCAAAGGACAGATGATTACTGTTTCCGCTGGGCCCTTTCCCCTATTCTGATAGAATCAAGTGTCCAGATTCTGGGGGAAAGAGAGGGAATTTGTCACAGATTCACCTGCAGGCTTATCTCTCCAGGAGAAAAAACATTCAGTTATTGCCTACTTTCTCGGATGACACAACTAGCTGTATATATGCCTTGATCTTGAACAACTCTACTTTGCTGATATAGAGTATTCATACACTACTATTGCTCTTAGCCAGAAGGATGAAAAACAAGCAACACATGGCCCTTTCACATTACAGGATTCTGTCGGCAACATCCTGTGGAATCCTTGGGTTTACAGTTTTGGGAGAGGTATTTAGAATTCCTACCCAAGGAGCTCTAGAGCTTCACCAAACCACAAATCCCACAAATCCATAAGTTACTGTCATAGCAGTTAAAGTGGAATCATAGTGCTATCACTATGTAGTGTGAAAGGGCCAGTAGAACTTGTTTCTTGCCCACTACTCAGTATATATACACACTAAGATGAATATCTAGACCAGGAATGGACAACTGTTGTGAGTCAGAGGACCAATTTGCTCTCCCTCAGTCCCTCTGAGCTACACAGACTACCAAAAATGCCAAAACAAGATGAAAACAAAGCCAAACCAAACGTGGCCAGTTTGTGTGTGTGTGTGTGTGTGTGTACATATATATATATAAAATATGCTCCACCCCCATCCTGTTTAAAAGATGAATTACCACTCCTCATACTTCCAGAAAAGGCAAATCATCCTTCAATGTGTCTTCTTTTTCTTCCAGCAGGCCAGTCCAGGTGGCCTGGAAGGTGTCAAGGGATATCATAACAACAAAGGGCACACTGTACTCAACCCTGAAACAGTCAAATAGAGGCACTTAGAAGCAGGCTGTCTAAGCTGTGGGTCTGTAGTTGATGTCCTGTGTATCTCTTACAATAATTCCAGAGTCACAAGTTCTGTCCTTAGGCTGCTGTGCTCCAGATTGACAGGAATGGTCAAGTGCTGACTTAACCCCTGTTTTTCAGTCCAGTGTACTATATGAGGGCAGAGCAGTATGCCAAAAAATCAGGGAATTGCCTTATTTTGTTTCAAGAAAACATTCTCTGGTTTCTAGTACTGCATGGCTGGGTGTGGATATAGGGAAGGAAGTGCAATGAAGTTAACTGTAATCCCCAAAGCTGCACTGACTTCATCCAGGCTGCTGTTGATAACAAACACAGGGAGGGGGAATGAGTTGGCCTACATTGCTCAGAAGACACAATGAGCAATGGCCCACTGCCTCCCGTGTCTGTTGCGCTCTTTGTAGCAGTGCTGACAATGAAGCTGGCGTCTTGCCAGTTTGCTTGCTTTTTCTCAGTCTGGGAGATGTTTTGGTAGGATGTTAACAAGATCAGCAGAGGAGGGTCTTTCAGGCTGGCATCTCACAGGAAGCATTGCCCTCGTAATTACGGAGTGGTGATTATAATGTGGGGATAGTGATTACAACTCTGAAAATAGTTCTGTTTCCAAGCAATCTGCCAGTCACTTCCTTGCGTGGACTCGCCAGCGACGCCATGCTCTGTGGAAACCTTAACTAGTCTTTGTAGCAGCCAGGATATGTCAGGGTGGTAATTTGTTCTGCACTAAAGGCAATGTAGGTAATGCATCACAAAACAGGATGGAGTAGCTAATCTGCATACTTTTGCTATGACATTGATACTGCCAAAACTGGAAGATATTAGGCAGCCCTTGGAAAAAAATGAAACTTTTTTTTTACTGGATATTTAACCAAAAAAATACAGGAAAAAGCAAGTCGTAGAAAAGAAGCCTAAGTGAAAACTGTTGAGGAGGAGGAAGTGAGATTTGGCATAGCCAAAAGCATGGTCTGCCATGTTTGTGCTGCATCCAGCCTGGCTAACTGTGCTTGAAGATAAACATTTCCCTGTCTGTACCTGTTCAGTACTAGGCCTCAGTACCCTTAAGGCACCAGGTCCCGTCTGATCTTGGAAGCTAAACAAGGTCTGCTCTAGTTAGTACTAGGATGAGAGATCACTAAGAAATACCAAGTGCTGTAGGGTATATTTCAGAAAAAGGAACTGACAAAACTGCCTTGTGAATATGCCTTGCCTAAGAAAATCCTATGAAATCTATGAAGTCACCATAGGTCAACAGGTGACTTGAAGACACATACACCTGTTCAGTGACATGATTTTTTTCATCCCTTCTGTAGCCTGACCATCCCTTTCGGCAGCCCAAGGACACTGAAGAGAGGCTGAAGGTCATCCCCAAGTTCTGTTTCCCTGACCCCAAAGACTGGTTCCCAACATCAGACTTAAAAAGGTGAGTGACTGTAAAACAGAGGACTTTTATCTTCTGAGAATCTTGGTCAAGAGCTGGATATTAGTAGGGGAGGAGTACATTTGGGGGCTTGTTTTGTTTTTGTTGTTGAGGGTTCAGTGGTGATGCTGGGAGTAGAAGAGATAATCCCACAAAGATGGAGATATTTGCCTGTTCTCAGTAACAACACCATATGTCCCTTTTCATACAGTTCTGTTACTCCCATAGTGAGTATGTGTGGTAGAATAAGGTGCTAGTTTGAATACAGAAAGTGAGTTTTTAAAAACTTAAATACTATTTTAAAATACATACATATAAAACAACCCATTTGTGATCTTGTTGCTTCCTTGTTACTTTATGCCTTTCTGTTCTTTATTTACTGCTTTGTCACAGTGGCCTAGATATTTTACTGGCCATAAATTCTCCATCATGCTTACTCTTTTCATGCTGCCCCCACAAGGGTGTGGTGAGTAGGTCATTTATTGGCTGCCAGTTATGATCTGTCTATGGCAGGGCTGAGATCCTGGGAGATAATGGGGCTGCAAAATATACACTCTAAACATTCAGAAACTTCTGGACAATCCTTGTGTATGGAGACTGGGAAAAGATCAGTGTTGTTTATGTGCAGTGTTCAGTCAAAAGTTGTGAAGGCAGTGCCCTCTGCAGGCTAGGTTAACTCCTGCCTCTCCTGCTTCATAAATCTGGCAAATGTATTTTTCTTTTGCAGTGAAACCTTTTCCTTTGTACTGACTGGTGAAGATGGCAGCCGCTGGTTCGGCTATTGCAAGAAGCTCTTGGTAAGTAGCTCCAGATCTTTGGGACCGGTGCGGAAACTGTGCCATTTCAGGGGAAGAGTGACTGCTTGTCCACAGTCTCATGAACTGGATAGCTTTCAATGCCATAACAGTTTTTAGCTGCCAAAATATATAACCCAAATGCTATTTCAAGCAATTCTTTGGATTGGCATTTTGAAAACAAAAGGAAAGACAAATCTATTATTTGATGTACAAGTGGGTGCATGTGTGGGGGGGTGAATAAAGGTGATGGATTCATAACAATCAAGTCATCCTGCGTATTCTGTCGCTTTGGACATAACTGTTTTCTCTTGTTGCCTTTTAGCCAGAAGGAAAAGGGAAGCGACTACCTGAGGTATACTGCATGGTAAGCCGCTTAGGCTGCTTCAACCTTTTCTCTAAGGTGAGTGAATGATCTTTGAGTTCACAGCATATACAATTCCTTACACAGTGAAATGCCTTTCTTCTGGGTAGCACTTATTTTATTGCATCTGATGACTTTGGGGGTTGTCTGTCTACCCCAACATTGCCATCTGGTGAAGTCTTCTTCTGTTTATCCCATCACTCTTCCACCAACATGAGGTCTCCTGTTTATCTGACCACTGTGGCATCAAATCTGAGGATTTCCATGTGACCCTCTGCTGCCAACACCATTTGTGGGGAATTTCTAGATGTTCTTGTGGTTCCAGTGTGAGAGTTTTTCTTCTTATAATCTCATCACTGGACACCACCACCCTTAAACCACTGCTGCCACCACAGACATCACTTGAACTCAGCCAGTAGCACTATCGTAGTGTTCCCAGAGTTATATAATACAAAAATAAATAATTATGCAGAAGTTCAACATACAATTAAAGGTTATCATGCATTTCAGCATTTTTAAAATCCTGTGCAAACATCCATTCATTTTTAAAATCCTATCCAAACATAAAATCCTATCCAAACGCTCTTTACTCTCAGCATTCAATATACTCATCTCCTCTCAACTGATACTTACCATATTACATATACTATATTTCACATACTTAAATATCAGTGTGTGATTTTCTTTTTCCATTCTGTTCTTGTTTTGAGAGGGAGACTTCACTTTGTGCAATATGTAGAATATAGTTTAGTGATAGCTGATGGCTTTCATGTGAAGTGGGGTGATGAATCCTTTGTGGATTTCAACCCATACTTTAAAACAGCTGTCCAAAGTGATAAAACCCTATCCACAAAATAGGTTCAATGCTTTAGATGGCTTATTTAAAGTTCAGACAAAAATCAAGAGCAGATTCACTGCCCACTGATACGATTGTCTCCAGCCACCACCGATATAGTCACAGGACATCATTTTTCTTTTTTAAGTTGCCCTCTAGAACTACTTCGACTGATCTTCAAATTCTAAAATGTAATGGGCAAATGGCAAGTTTCAAACAGGTAGAACTTCTTATTTGGAAAAACTATCAGTTTTATTACCAAACTGCTTTCTGCATTATGATCATCCACATGAAATTCATTATGAGCATATATATGAAAGTTTAAAATATTGATGCCTTTAAGGACTTGTTGTACCTGTGCATCCATTTTAAATGTTAGATAGGTTGTTATGAAGAGAAACTAGTAGTATGCACAGTTCTTCATAGGACTAGGGGATTGAACTGTCCTGTTCTGGCCCTAGGGTTATGGTTCTTAACATTTTAGGGATTATGGGCTCCTCTGAAGATTGAAGAAAGCTTTAGAACCCTCTTCAGTTAAATGCACTTAAAAACATTTTTTTCCAAAATAGTAGGAGTGCTAAATGAAAATTAAAAATTGTGCCCAGCACAAATGCATTGAACCTCTAAGTATCAGTGGGACACAGGTTAAGAACACCTGTGCTGCGATGGAATGCTTCCTGCTTCAGAATTTCATCATGCTCCAATGTTACTCAAAGCATGGTAGTGGCTCTTTAGAAAAAATGCCAGCAAAAAATAAACATGTGCTTGGGTCAGAGGGAACTGCAACTAGCTGTGTTGGCTGCGGGATTCTGGGAGATACAGTCCAAAAAAGGAAAATTTTCAAACTGCAAAAGAAATGAAATTTGTGGATAGCATAAAAGAATGGGATGTTTCTGCATTTAAACATACAGTTGTGCCCATGTGCAGTGCACATGGCCAAATCATGATAAGAATTCTGAGAACAAACTGAAAATGTTCTATGTGAACTAAAAAAATGAAAGGTTAGAAATGAAACATGGAAATGATGGAACTGTGGGATGCACAGGGAAATGAGGCTGGATGGCCATCTGTTGAGAGTGCTTTGGTGTGTATTCCCGCATAGCAGAGGGTTGGACTGGATGGCCTCTGTGGTCTCTTACAACTCTCTTATTTTATGATTCTGTGTGTCTTAGATGGGCAGGTAAAGACAAGACTGATTTACTTACATATAAAATAACCTGGAAAAACTACTGTTGCATAGCTACAGAGAAATGTATCTGTTTGAAAAAGTTAGTGCACTATTTCCCCATGTCTGCTGCACATAGTAGGGCATGTCTCTCTTAAAATGGCAGTGTGTGGAAGCCCCATTGAAGGTCAGTTTCATTCCTCTGTAATATTCCTCATTTGAGCTATGACTGAGAACAATGCAGTAACAATAAACCCTTCGTATGCAGATATTAGATGAGGTGGAGAAGAGGCGTGAGATGTCCCCAGCCCTTGTGCACCCTTTCATGCGCAGTGTCATGGAGGCACCATTCCCTGCTCCTGGGCGCACCATCACTGTGAAGAGCTTCCTGCCAGGAGCTGGAAATGAGGTAAAGCAAAGATAATATGTGCTTCCAGGCAGGCGTTTGTCATGAACAACTTTCTACACTCACAGAGTTTTACAGATGTCCAGATGAGATCTTCCACTTGTAATCCTCCCCATGTTTTTGCACTATTGCTTCCATATTTTTTTTCCATAAAGAATCTATTAAGAGTGGAAAGAGTGACTATTTGCACAGTGCCTTCTGATCAGCAGCACTGGGAGTCCTCTGTCTGGAAGCACTCACTGTTGACATCCTAGCAAAGGATCAAGGAATGTTCATTATGATCCCAATGAAGGCTTATTTTGCAGCCTGGAGTACGTGGCTGCCCCTACTCAGAGTGGGGCAGCTGTGTTGAGTAGAAGATTTTTGGCTTTGTAAAAAGGCAGTGCATTGTTACTTATGCATATTACTTTAATTGTTACAAAGAAAGGGAAAGGCTGTTGTAAGATCCTTCTACCTTAGATACTAAAATAGATGTCTGAGGATAATATAGACTTTGAGTTTTGATGCTGGAGGAGGGGTGCCATTTCTTGCTATGCCTCAGGCAACAAAATCTCTTGGGTTGGCTTTGCTAAAGTGTAAGCAATAATGAAATCAGTTCACATATAATGGACTGAATGGACACCCTTCATCTTGCCTTTAGGAAAATCTCTTCAACTCTGCTGAAAGACTGTTTCCCAGTCGTAACAGAGCTGCCAGCAAAAGCTCTGGGTTTTTGTGGGAAACAACCAGAATAAAATACCTCAGCGCTTCCCTGTGACTCCTTTGCTTCTCTTTATTTTCAGGTGATTGAGCTTTGCCGTCCATTGGATTCCCGGTTGGAGCATGTTGACTTTGAATACCTATTTAAGTGTCTCAGTGTGTCTCACTTGATCCAAGTCTTTGCTTCTCTCTTGCTGGAAAGGAGAGTGATCTTTGTTGCTGACAATTTAAGGTGAGACATAAATTATGGTTCTGTTTCCTGGTTTTGAACTATTCATGCTACAAAAAGCTTGCACCTTTTCTTGTTGGTGCATATATAGACTTCAAAAAATATAGCCCTCAGAAAATAAAAGTCTTAAGCAGCTACTCTCAATTTCAGAAACCTTTATAACTGGGATATACTAGCAGCCTTTGGCCAAAAATCATGTTCCACTTAATAGTTTTGTGTAATCGATTAATTGTTTTCACTATATATATTTCCATTATAGCATACACTAATAAATGCTTGTGTTATATTTTCTGTATGCAGCACCTTGTCCAAATGTGGCCATGCTGTGGTTGCAACACTGTACCCATTTACCTGGCAACACACCTATATTCCTGTTCTTCCAACTTCCATGATAGACATTGTCTGCTCACCTACCCCATTCCTTATTGGTATTCTCTCCTGCTCCTTAACCCAGCTTCAGGATCTGCCTATAGAAGAGGTGAGTTCTGGAAAGACTTTGAAATGAAATGCAAGAAGTATTAACATCACAAAAACAACAAGACCAGTATTGCATTAGTGAGGAGGGGAATGAGGATTCATGGTGGTGTTTATAGGACCTACTCATTTAATGAATGTCTTTTTCCTCAACCAGTGAATTGCCCATTCACGTGTTGGTATCATAGTCTTGTTGGATGTTTCTTTTTTCTCTGACACATCTCCTTTTCCAAGGTCCCATTCATATGACCAACATCAGCAGGAGTTTTTAAGAATCTGAAAAGTCTAAATGTTGGTTTGTAGGCCTCTTTCTAATCTTTCTCAGAATATACTGATTTTGTCATTACTGATGTGACTCGATATATGTCCTTCCTTCTTTCTCCAGTGGGCCACAACTGAAGTCAAAGTTGTAAACAATATAGCTTGTCACATTTCTGATTGCTAACCACCAGTGAAAAGGGTGGTAACAGGAAGTATAGCCTTGCTTGATCTTCTCTGTGTCAGCTACAGTGGCTGGGAAAGTTATTTTTCCAAGCTCTGCTGGGTAGGGGATTCTGGCTTTGGTTGTTGTCCAAAAAAGCAAGCATTCTGAGCTCAGGTTAACTATTTCACGCAGTTAACTGTTTCAGCCCCACAATTCCACTACTGTTCAACATTTAACCACACAAAGAAACTTGATCATAAGAGGTTGGGAGTGCT
The DNA here is from genome assembly GCA_948474755.1 of Ctenosaura bakeri. Classification (NCBI taxonomy): domain Eukaryota; kingdom Metazoa; phylum Chordata; class Lepidosauria; order Squamata; family Iguanidae; genus Ctenosaura; species Ctenosaura bakeri. The sequence continues at coordinate 181,477 of CAOLHI010001457.1, forward strand.
TGGGGAATGTAGGCACTTGATGTTGCATAAAACAACAGCATGTCTTTTCTTTTTTCCCCAGGTACTGATTGTTGATCTCTGTGGTGATAAGTTTTTGCAACAAGTAAGTAAAATGGCTTGCCTACTGGCTAGTTTGTAGGCAAGTGGAGATTTTTTTTTTCTTAATGGTTCCATTCTGGCAGGGTGATAAATACAGAAAATAAAACTATAGGCCACATTTGCACATAATAGGAAAGAGCCATAATTAGAACTGTTGACACTTTGTTTGGATTTTAAATATAGGAGAGGAAAGCAAACTAGACTGAGCTGTGATGTTTGTGGAGAGTAGGGACTGATACTGTCACTTGTGCTCTTTCCCTGACTTAAGTGCTGCCTTCCAGAAAACATGTTACTGTCTTTAGTCAGGGGCAAAGATAGGTACGTGGTATCATGTTGGGGTGCCGCCAGCTATGGTTAATGATAGGTTAAAGGGAGAGGCTATTTCTGTGAAAATGTAAATATAATGTAAATATAATTTCAAATGTACTATGTCCCTGATCCAATCCCTATTTGCAGAAACATTTTCAGCCTTAAAAAGGATGATGGGATATCTGAACATGAATATCATGTCTTATGTTGAATTTTTACTTAAATCAAATATTGTTTCTCTTACAATTTATAATTCTGGGGACTGGGAAGAGTCTTTTTTTCTGCTATAAATTAACTGGTGAATTCTCAGCCTCTGGAAAGACCGGATTTCCCTGGGAAATTCCCTTGTTTTCTCTGCACCTTTGATTGGGCTTTAGGTGTTCACAGGTGTTTGTGTGGGAAAGTGCTATTTCCCAACATTGCTGAAATTAGTGGTGTCAAATTACTCATTGGTTTCATTAAGTCATTCATGGTTTAGCATTCAAGAACAAGCCACACAACTCAGCTTGCACACTTGCTCTGTTGTGTCCTCCAGCATGGCTATAGAGAGATTATCAGGACTTTCTTCAGTTTTAGTGTTGTTCCAGCCTAAAACTGTCATTATATTTAACTGAGGTTGGCTGAAACAAACCATCTTAATAAATTAAGGGCCTTTTTGCACTATACTGTTATAGTGCTATTATTCCACTTTCAACATTCTGTGGAATTCTGGGGTTTGTAGTTTACTGAGGCCAAAAAGCTCTCTGGCTGAGAATTCTAAATGCCCCTCCCTAAACCGCAAACCTCAGGATTCCACAGGATGTTGAAAGTAGAATAATAGCACTATAACAGTGTAGTGCAGAAATGGTCTAAGTCTTGAAGTTGGCTTGTTTCTATCAACCATAGTTGAGACTAGGGCACACTTTACTCAGATTCGGACCTTGCAGCCTAGGGTTTACTTAAAGCTGAAATGATAACTTCCAAATTCTTCTTCATGATCATATTGAGTGGGAGAATGTGCAAGCCTAAGGAGATAACTAGGCTTGTTCCAGGCAACATTGAACTGTGGTTTACCATTATGTCCAGAAAAATTCATGCCACAAAGTGCATAGCTTACCTTTTGTCAAGCGTGTAGAAGGAAGGCACATGAACCCAGGCAAAGGGCAAGAGAATGGGAGGAGGCACCCATGAATGGAAGGAATTTTACTTTAAGTAGCAGCTGCTGAACGACGCAGTAGAATTATGATAGAGATAGAGGTTTTAAAACATGTCTTTCCATTTCACAGTCCTGATGAAAATCTTTCCTCACTGCTATTATGAAGCTGTTATTTGTCTAGTAAGAGAAGCTGCTATTGTCCCTATAACTTGGGAATGTAAGGGGGGTAATCCTCTGTTTTTGCTGCCAGTTCTGACTGTGCGATTCCCCCCATGACTGCCATTTACAAACAAAGACATAAACATGTCCAGAACACATGCAGTGTAGCATGTAGTTTGGCTGTTAGAAAGCTCTTGTCTCTCCTTTGTCTCTCCACCTCTATTTTCTACATTTCCTTTCCACAGGACTTTTTTTCTTCATTGTCTAGACAGACAGAGCTTCCTGTGGACAACTGTTCTTAAAATAGCCCCTCACAATTTCAATCTCTACTGGTTTCTGTTGACCCTTACTGGCTGAAAGTGCTGCTCTCACAGGCAGAACAAGCAGAGATTGAGAAACTGGTTAGGGTGACATTCCACAAAGCAGAAGTAAGTGGTGGTGTTGGCCTCTGTGGTTCTAGCACGTGCTCCAAACTAAGAATTACCTTTAGCCTTGGGGGTGTTTGGAAATTTGTTTCCTGTTACAGTAACAAGTATTTTAGTGCCTCAAAAGAGGAACATAGGAAGCAGTTTTATATTGAGTCAGACATTTGGCTATCTAGCCCAGTATTATCAACTCTGACTAGCAGTGGCTCTTTCAGAGGGATTTTTCTCCCCAGTTCTACCTTGAGATGTCAAGGATTGAATCTGGGTCTTCTGCATGCCAAACATTTGTTCCAGCACTGATCCACTGACCCCTCCTTCCATGTTTGTGAGAGAAAGCTACCTCTAGACTGTTGTTGTTGTTGTTTTATATATCCATCAGTGAATGTACTAAATTCCATACTGTGGTCAAATCTTTGTTTGCCCAAGCAAAAGGCATAAAATCAGTGCAAGATTTCCAGACCTCCAAGTCCATTCTCCTGCCAAGATGATGATGATAATAATCATCATCAACAGCAGCAGCAGCTGCAAGAAACAGGCAAGAGAAAGGGAAGGAAAGAAGCGGACTGTGACTTGCAATGCCATAATTTGCATGTGGTCATAAGATGTAATAGCAAGGAAGGACCTGCAGATACTCACATTGGTCATTAAGATTTTTGGTTTCATTTTGAACAGCCTCTGAATTTGTTGGAAACAGGGAAAGAGTGAAAGGAAATAGATTTTGATTCTCTTAAATTGAAATTACAATACCTTCACAAAACAAAGCAAAACAAAAACCCTTGGAACTATCTTTGTGTCGGCATACATGGCATTTTCATAGAGCAGCATAAGCCCAAATCAGGTCTGTGCCTTAAGGAATTTACATGCTAAATATATACAATGCCTGAAGTATGGGGAGAGGGGAGTAAAGAAAAGACAGACATAGATGGATTGCACAAGAGCAAAAGCTGGTACTCTGATTTAGCCTTTATTTAAATTTAGAGTGAAGATGAAGGGATTAGGTCAAATATTTCTTGGAGGAACTGGCTTTTGAGCAGGGCTGTATATTTAGAAAGAGCTGGCAACAAAGTGGTGTGTGTGATATGGGATAGCACAGCAGAATGAGTGATCATTTAAGATTACAGAAACAGGAGCTCATGAAACAGAACTGGAAGTAGTTTGCTGGTCTGCGTTGTGCCTGTGTGGTGAATTGCTTAAGATTCATGCAATCTCATGGTAGCTATAAATGACCTCAAGAGGGACATGAATTATATGATCTTCCAGATGTTGTGGACTGCAACTGTCAGCAGCCCTAGCCAACACAATTGAGGAATGCTGGGAGTTAAAGTTTGGCAACAACTGGAAGGTCACATTCTTTCCACCTCTGTTCTAGTGCATCTTCTGTTGTGCTGTTATTATCTGCACAAACAGTCTTATCTTTCTTCCCTCATTTTTCTTATCTGCATGAGAGCCACCACATGCTCTTTCATATTAGAAGAATTGGTCTTAAGATGTGGACCCATGAACTTCACCAGCTCTTAGATATTTTTAATTTAGTTTAGCTTCTGTATTTTCACATCTGGAAGTGAATATCTGTGGTAATTGTGTCAACTTCTGTAATTTAAAATTCTGGTAATCTGGCAGATGAGCAGTACACTGGTTTTAATTTTTTCCATTCTTTTTTATTCTTTGTGGCTGCAAGGCACGTATGCTTACATTACATTATATTACATGGTAGCTGCTGAAATTAATTCCTACAGTGTTTCATTCCATTTTTGGACACAATTACTTGATCATCATTGTTCGTTTCTCTTCCTGTCTTTGTATTTTAAAGGTTTCAGATGAGGATGAAATTCTACCTCACAAACTCCAAGCTGCACTCACACAGATTTTGGAAGAAAGGAATGAAATCTTGTTTCAAGAGAGGACTTATACACAAGGTGACTAGGTTAAAGAATTATAGCTGGGAATCTTAAATTTATGTTGCTAAACTACTTTTTGGCCTGAAAGTCCCAGTGTCAACTTGACTATTCTTAAAAAGAACAGGAGCCTTTTCAACAGACTTAAAATTGCTTGAAATGACAGAGCAATAATTTCCAAGGGAAATATCCTTTTTAAAATTTTTTTTGATTTTTTATTACTTATAAAGAAAAAACAAAAAAAAGCGACACCACGTTATTACCATAAAAGTGAAAAAGAAAACGTTACAACGAAATAGCTTACATTGTTATTTCTTTCCAGATCCTTTATCATCATATACTTATTCCACATGTTCTTTATCATATTGCTTACATATTTTTGTTACATTCTTAACTCTATCCTTTTCAACTATATTTAACCTATTGCAGTTACTAAATATGATCCTATTACTGAACATATTAATACTAACCCTAACTTTAAATGTAACCTTAAATGAAACCTGAAATGTAAACCCTAACAATAAATGTAAACCCATCCCCCGAGCCAATTATCTTTCAGCTACTCTACTTTCCAAAATTGTAATTCTTCTTGTGGAGGTGTGACACCCTCTTTATTAGGACTTTTTCTACAAATGGCTTCCATATTTCTTCAAAATCATTCCCTTTCGTCATTCCTTTGGGAAATATCCTTTTAAAGACCATGTCCCAAAATTCTAGTATAGCATAGATGGAGTGGGACCAAAATATCCCTGGAAAAAAATGAAGTATGTATGCATGTATTTGTTTATTTGTTTATTTATTGTTGTGGAGTGATTAACACTAATTATAATTTAACTCTGATTTACATATTAACACTGATATAGATACAAAAAAAATTATTCCAATGATTAATACAAAACAATCAGTGCTCCACGCAGAACCAACAAATTGAATTTCCCAATAAATGCAATACTATTTTTACCCACTTCCACTCCCCAAGGAACAAAGTCAATTTTTATTTAAAATCCCTTTCCTTTGATGTGGAGAATTGTATTAATTGTATCTTTTATAATTCTGTACCCCTTCCTTTTGTTAATTGTTTCTATTAATTTCTTCTACTTTCTTAGCCAGTCACCTTCATTCGACTGACCCATATACCCCATTCTTCTTTCTAATATAAAATCAAACATTATCTATATCAAATTATAATGTTCCCATCTTCCCACCTTCCATTTTCCTTCGTCTTTCCAACCATATGCAATAACCACCTGAGGTTTCAGCAACTATTCCTCATTTCTATCCAGACCCTTGGAAAAAAAACAAGTGTCTTTTTTTCTCATAGACAAGGCCATATGACAGTTTGTTGTATGTTTACTTATGAGTTTTTCACAGAATTACATAACATCAAACCACATAAACATGAAGTCCAATAAACATTTCTAATATGAACCAAAAATTATGAACATACTAAGTGAAATAAAATATTAAATAATAATCTTTAAAAAACCTTAAAACATTAATATAAAAATTAACTAATCTAAACAAGTAAACAGTAGCATACTAATCTACAAAAGAGCTCTGACTCCCCTACACCAAGAAGAAAATCAAAATAATATTCTTCCAACCATTACAGATCCAGCTAAGCTAAGCTAAGTCATACCCACATACATTTTTTAGATTCTTATTACTCAAGAAGTCCATAACTGGTTTCCAGTCTTTCAAAAAAAATCTTTATTGGTTTATCTTTTAGAACATGTTAATTTAGCCATTTAGGATAATTCAGTAATTTTAACAATCCAAACCCCTGTTGCAGGTTCTTCAGCCTATTTCCAAGTTTGTGCAAATAATATTCTTACAGTTGTTGTCATGTAACAAAGCAGTCCATATTTATAGTCAAAGACATTTAAGACATTTTAAAATCTGCGAAAGCTATATGACAAATGGGAAGCTTACTATTTATACTCACATTGGTCATTTGCAGACTTAAGGATTTTAGTTTCCTGAAGTGGACAGCAAATAGATGCATCATAAAGATGCATCTGCTTGCAGGCATGGGCCTGGGAAGTCCTAGGCCGTGCATTGTGAAGTGACGTGGCTGTATATGTGTATAGAAAAGAAGAGATTTTCAGAAGAGAAATCTCAGAATGTGATATGATTTCCTCCTTGGTGAATGGAGGTAAGCTCTTTGCAGGGAAAGCAGTGACTGGAAAAAGGTAACCATGCAACATATTACTGGTTCTTCCCAGTGAATGTATAGTGCTGCTTTACAAAAGAGAAGTGGTTGCCTGTGCTCCTAGACATCTCTTTTTCCGGATGTTGTGTTTATGTTAGTTATCTGGTGTTAGAAAGCAATTATTTCATCAGTTATAATGGTTGAGATCCTAAACCAATAGTGAAGATTCCTTATCTCTGTTTCAGTAGTCAGGTATGTAGACTCAGACTCAAACAACGGGTTCTGTGGTTTTGCATAGCTAATGGAGAAGATGTCTGTGTTGGTGTTTCTCCAGATAGGTGATGTGATTCCTTTCTGTTATCTTCTGATAGGTGATGTAACTCTGGACTCTCTAGTATCTGAGGCTTTTGTTCACTTCTTCGTGGAGATTGTGGGGCACTACTCCTTGCACATGCATGTCACTGAGAAAGGGGAGCGGGTATTCCAGCGAGAACCTTTCCGGAAATCCCACACCTCCCGCAATGTGCGCCATTTCCTTGAAATCTTCATGGAGACACAAATGTTTGCTGGTTTCATACAGGACAGAGAGCTCCGAAAGAGTGGGGTTAAAGGTGAGACATGCCAAGCTCAACCATACATCCTGCTTTGTTACAAATTAAAGGTGATATAAAATCTAAAATTCTTTATGCTTGCAGACTGTCCTCATTCTTCCTTCTGAGATCTGAAAGGTGCTGTTCCCTTCAGTCCATTTTTTAGGAGCCCTTGTAGACTTGTTGTACCCTTGTAGCCTGGAAACTTTCTTAGTTCATTCCTATGACAGCCAAAAGCATTTTTTCATGAACTTGTCATAGAAATTAATTTATTAGCTGTTTTTAAAGTGCCTTTGGCCATACGTCAAGTGTCAGCAAATCTTGTTTCAAAGATTTATTGTAGATAATCTGTCAATAAATTTTAAATCAATATGCATGGACATTAAAATGCTTTCAAGAGATAAGATTGGTTTTATTTTACTAAAAAAAAATTTAAAAAAACCCTCAGCTAGATAAGTGCACAGCAGAATAATGGAAAGAGGTCTCTTCTTTTCCCTCTTGGCAATACCAGAAGTGGAGATAACAAAGGCTAAACACAAGACAATGTCTGTGCACGCCACAGGAGTTTCATTTTCCCTGTTCCCTCCTCCTCCATGCATCTTCCCCGGGTCTGCTCTGGAGAGTCCCCCAACTCTCTGGATTAGATTGGGTGGATGCAGTGCAAGGAGAGATTTGGTGGTGTTCTTTGGAAGGAAGATCATACAACTCGGAGAACCAATATAGTGGTGAGGCATTTGCTAGTTTTCTCTCATTTTCAACATCTCTACCAACAGCTTGGGAAGAACCAAAGATGAAGAATGAAGAAATTCAACTTGCTACTGTAGAGTTGATGTACAGTATGAATGTAAGGGTGCTTTGCAGCTTCCATAGGCCTTTTCCTTCTTTGATGCAGGTGTGTGTGTGTGTGTGTATGTGTGCGTGTGTGGTACAAAACTAGCATTTGCATCTCAAAGCCTCTGTATAAGTGTCATAATTGATGCTGCATAATTCAGAGATCCCTACTGATTTTCAGAAGTCCTATATATGTGTGTATGTGTGTGTGTGAGAGAAAGAGAGAGGGAGACAGAGAGAGAGAGACAGAGAACAGAATTCAGATTGCATTTAAAAACTGTGTTCTTGAAATAACTATGTGCTTAAGTGATGCTTTTCTTTTCTAGGCTTGTTTGAAGTCCGTGCCTTGGAATATTTGGAAACCATTCCAGAGTCTGAGCCAAGTGGGATGAACAAAATCCTTCGTAGTCTGGGTAACTAATGCTAAATCTTCCTTGGCTACTTGTGATCTGTAAAGCAATCAGCTCAAGAAACACTTTTAGGCTGTGGTGTGACTGGAAACTGAACAATCTGTTTTAGAATCATAGAGCTGGATGGGACCCTGCCAGTTCAGGAATCCACAGCAAAAATTATACCTGGGACCATTCCATGCCTGAACAGCTCTTACTGTCAGGAAGTTCTTTCTAAGACTTTCTAGTCGAAATCTCCTTCATATAATTTGAACTGATTAGTTCAGTGAGTTTCCTTTCCAAAACCACCTCCTTAATGCCACAGTATATTCCCCTCTAAGTTCTAGCACAAGAGTGAAAAGCCCCTAAGGTCCAGAAGCCACATACAGAAGGATGCACGCACACCCTGTTATAACACATTTCTCCCTATGGATTTTTAACTTTTGTTTTCTTTTACTCAAAATGCCTCCCTGCATCCTCCTGGGAATATGTAGGGAGGCAACAGTGCCATGTTGTCCCCACCTCCCACTTCTTTAAGCCATTTTAAACTAGGCCATTTTAAACTAGGAAGTAAAGTGATGTCACATCCTATAAATATTTACTATTTGATTCTCAGATATACCTCCACGAAGAGTACTCACTGACGTAACTGTGTATATTTTTTTAGCAGTCACCTCTTTCCCCTTTCAACCTTTGTTTCTTAATTCTAGATTTTTTAAAAAAATTCTTAGAGTATTTTATGCCCCCTTTTTATACCAAATAACAAAATCTGTGACATGATACACTTAATGTGGAAGTAAACCCCCTTGAATACTGTGTGACTTTCTTCTAATAAGTAAGCATAGGATGACACTGCACATAATGTTTAGAATCTGCAAACTGTTGTCCTCCCTTGTTTTCTTTTCCAGCTGGTACCCAGTATTCTGTGGCTGTTGGGTGCTACTGAGAATGTTCAGTCCTCATTGAGCTTTGAGAGCATTTGAGGCTTGTTTTGTACTTTGCATATGTCATGCTCCAACAGCACACCCTCATGTTTGCATTTTGTTTCTTGGGAGCCCTGTTTTTGCTGCTTGTGACATAGTAAGCAACTACTTAGGTTTGCTGTTCAAGGGAGTAAGTAGTCCCTGTAACAAAAGATTGCAGTGTGGAGTGTTCCAGCCAGCCAGGTCCTCCCCCAGGCTAACATATACCATTACTCCAGTTTTTAAGTATTCTTTCTCCCTGCCACCAGCAGACATTCACATGATCTTCATCAGATTGTTGGGTTTTGCTAATTGTGGTACATTTGCAAATCGATTGAGCATGTTCTCTTTCTTTCTCTGTCTTTGGCGAATGGGCTAAGGTGAGTGCCTTAGCAACACTCACTGGCTGAGATGATGATGATGACTACTACTACTGCTACTACTACTACTAGTACTATTACTATTATTATTATTCATGATAGGGCATATTTGAATTGTTCAAAATACAGTAATTTGCAGGACACAGCTGGTGAAATCACAAGTGAATATATTTGGATTTAAGATCTAAACAGCTGCTTTAGTAATACCTAAAGGCCTTGGGTCTAATTTTTTCTGTCTTTGAGTATCATATCCAGGGTCCTGTCCTCTCAAGTGTCAAAATCAGGGTTGCCATATAAGACTAGATTTATACAGTTCTTTGGATCTTGGCCTATGAAACTGCATTTCATTTGTTTTACCATTGATTTGTAAGTGGCAACAACACAAAGAATAAACAAATAACCTTATCAATCTTTTTTTATATATATATTTTAGGTAGCAAAATGAAATTTCTGCAAAAGAAGTAAGAAGCTAACTGCAGAATTGCTGCTAAGCGTGATTTTCAGTTCCCAGTCAGCCATGACAAGGTGGCATTTTGTTGCCTATAATTGTGATGTCAGATTGGATTTCTGGGATTCAGCTCAAGATGAGCTTCAAGCGACTGGAAAACAATGTGCAACAAATCTGAGTGGAATTACTGATCTTTGCTTTGCCTGGTCCTGCTGGAGTATTACTGGGAGAAACTGGGCTTCCAGTTGTGGAACTGGTCTGTAAAGGGGAACTTGGTTAACTATGTGAACTATATCCTTGTTTATGCTGCTTGGCCTAAAGACTTTCTCAACTTCACCCACTGTTTTGAAAGTTTTGTTTTGTTTTTTAAATTGCTTAAAGCAATCCAAGGGCTAAGTTGATATCTTTTAAAAAGAAGATTGTGCACAGAAAAAAAGACGTGTTCCAGCAACTGTCATACACCACTATAGAGATTCTTTGCACAAGAAAATGTCCCCTAAAACTGGAAGAAGCAAACCTGTTGGAGATTTTCATCCATCCTCATCTATAAAGCAGTCTTGTAAAGTTCTCTCTGCTACTGGCCTAGGTTGTGCCATGAACTGACTCACCAACTATTTCTTTTAGCAATGTGTTGCAAAATTGTATATTTTGTAGATATAGAAAGCAAAACAAGAACGTCCCTTTGTTTGGCCTTCTTTTTTATAATGTAAGACTCCCCTTATGTTACCTGTTTCAAATACACCTGTTCTCTGACTTTTTACAAAATCATCTATTACAACAGGGAATATACCTCACACAAGACTGGTGTTTATCTTGTCAGGAAAATGCAGTTTGTTTCCAATGGGAAACAATATTTTTAAAAAACAATGCAGAACTAAAATGAGCTGATTTAGTTTAATGTAGAAACTTTGAAAAAACAAGAAAAGTGAGTTTCTTACTGCTGCATTTGCTGTGAAACCTGAATGGGTTAGAAAAAGTTCATCCTGTACGCATTGTGCCACTCATTTACCATAGCTGAACATTCATTATAAATATTTTCTTCTTCATCTAAACCTATGCCTATTATGATTAGCTTTTAACAAATATTGACTTTTTTGATAGCCACCATTACAGGAAAAAAAAAACCCAATGCAGCCCTCTTGAGATCTGTGCTTCAGTGGTTTGCACTCGATTTGAAATAACTGTCTTAAAATGGCAAATGCCCATGCCACATATTTAGTCTGATGCACAACATCATTGTTCTTGCTGGACTGCTCCAGTGGCCACTGTGGATCTATTCTCCAGTGAAGCTTTACTGGATGTTTACATGTAATAAATAGACTCAGGTGTAATACATAGAACTATTGTTCAGCCTTTGAGTGAGTAAAAAAATTGCTCTAGGAAGAGGGATTATAGTACTTTGAAGCTTTGTCATAAAGAGAGAGAGTACTGATGTACTGGATTGGTCTTCTCTGCAGTACAGCCAACTTAGTCTGGTTGAAAAATAGATCCAGTGTCCATCTGTTTACAGGTATATTGCCTGTATCTGAAAGGTGCTGCTCATGCTGGGGAGAGATAAGGAATAATTCTTGCAGAACATAAAATGGACTAGACCAAAAGAGAAAACATTTTTAAAAAAATGATAGGATAGCATCAGAGAACTTGTGAAATTTCACCATGAGTTGAAGTGTCTGTGTCTGGTCTGAACTTCTATTTGTGTTTACAGTGTTTCAGGCAGAAAGAATTGCCAAAACCTTGGGGCAGAGGGTGTTTCAAGAGATTTTGAAAAGGTTTGTTTTTTAGGTATGATTGTGCAAAATCAACAACTCACCCCTATGGTCCTCTGAATCCAGTGGGATGTACTCTCAAGCAAGGGCTTCTAGGATTTCAGCCTGAAGCTAAGAGTAAATACCACAAACTTGATGATCTATACTTATGGGTAAACATGCATAGCATCATGCTGTAACATGTGGGGCCTGAACACAAATGAAATAACTGTGTGTTTTAGAATCATTGACTGGCTGCCTTGCTACTGCAGTTTCGTTTTTGATGTGTTCTGCTGCTGCTGTTCTTCCATAGCCAGATTTGTGAGAAAGCAAGACTTAAGTCAGTGAATTTAAAGTATGTGTTAGCACTTGAACAATTGCACTTGATTGGAACAGCAGGAAAAAGCACCTTAGTGGCTATGTGGTTCTGTTATTCAGGTCCTCCTTTGGGTTAGTTTAGCCCCTAGGGTGTGTAATTCAACTTTTATAATTCCAGTGACACTGTTCCACACTCCTTTATCTTCCCTTCATTTTGCTAAGACATGTTCCTTCACACAATATGTACTTCTGGTCAGTGCTTGTCTTTTTCCTGTGTTGTTCCTTTGGGTTTTATGCAGCCTGTTTTCTTCATTCAGGATAAAGCCATATACTGTGGTATACAAATGAAACCAAAACTTTACGTACAGTAACAGAACTGTAATAAACCAAGTTCCTTCACAAACTGGTTCAAATAAAATGTGTTGGGTTTGTGCATGGTATTATCTTTTGGTCCTGAAAGTCAGTGGTCTTTACACCCTAAAAGGTCCAGTTCTTGATCTCAGATCAAGGTGATCTTTCATTACGTCATTGGAAATATAACTTAAATGTTTTAAGGGGAGGTGACAGATTAGTATCTGGAAGCTGTAGTTTGTGCAGAATACATTAGCCTGCCTCATGAGCAGTACGTAACTGCATTATCTGAACTGTTTCTCTGTAGCTTTGTGGGCATAACTTAATTAACTACCTAGGACCAAGTGCTGGGAAGATGGTCTCATTGGAGCCCTGTGGTTTGATGTGCTCCTTCTGCTGAGACTGTAGGTCATCACTGACCTTTCTGATAAGAACTCTCTCTCCTTGGTATCTTGACATGTAATGACATGTAATCTTGACATGTACTGCTTTTAAACATTACAAGATCACCAGTAATAACTGTTCAGAGGTAGTAAATGAAATGGTACATCTTGACCACAGGTCTGTCCTGTGTCTGTGTTCCTTAACTGCAGCTATTAAGTTTTATTCAGGGGTCTCATGAAAGCTTGTGGAATATGTTTTCTTTCTGCCCTAAGCTTGACCTGTCCTTCTTTGACAACATAGACTAGGGCCAGACTATTGAGCATACTGTCAATTCCTTGGGGATTTTCATAATATGGTCCTGATGCAATCTGCTAATCCTACCCCTACAAAAGAAAAAAAAAGAGAACACTCAACAGTTTAAGGAGCCCTTCTCAATGTCTTAGTCTAGGCCCCAAGATTTTTGTAAAACAATGCTACTTTTGATGCTGATGCTGAAGAAAAATATGTTTAAAATATGATTTGTTTAGATGCTTCAACAGACGATGTACAACAGACCAAAGGACACAATGAAGCCTGCTGAGACCTCCCCTCCCACAAGTGATTGGGGAGTTGGGGGGGGGTTGAGAACCACTAAGGCAGACCCCAGGAAGAATTGAGGTGATAGTATAACCTGTGTGTGACAGTATCATATCTTTCTAGAGGCTGAGAGATTCATTCTGAGATGGAAGAAGCAGCAATCCATGATTACTGGCATGTAGGGAGTAGCCAATTGTGGTGAATTGCTCCTCTGTGCTATTCCAATAATGTTTTTTTCCCCCACCTCAAGTCTGACTTCTAATTTCTGCAGCTGGTTGAGAAAAAGAGGAATGAAATAGGGCACTGACAGCATTAAAAGACATGATTTTGCATAGTCCTTCATACACAACTTGAAACTGCTATACACCTGCTTTTAAACTGAGTCTCCTTGTCCAAGGCAAAAATGCTTAGATTGTCAAAGCTGCATTACTCCAGGTACTTAGGTGGAAATATATGGTTTTCTAAATACTGCAAGTATTAGAGGGGGTTGAGATTTCAACAGTTGTTTGTTGTTCACTGCTGTCAACTTTGACTTATGGTGGCCCTATGAATAAGTCCACCCTGTCATCAACAGGTCTTGCAAATTCTGGGCCATGGCTTCCTTGATTGAGCCTATCCATTTGTAATGGGATCTTCCTCTTCTCATACTGCCTTCTATCTTACCAAGTGTTATTGTATTTTCTAGGATCCTGTCTTCTCGTATGTCCAAAGTATGACAGACTTAGTTTAGTCATCTTGGCTTCTAGGCAGAGTTCAGGCTCGATTTGTTCTAGGACCCATTTATTTGTCTTTTTAGCAGTCCAGGGTATCCCTAGAACTCTTCTGCAGCACCACAGTTCAAATGAGTTGATTTTCTTCCTATCAGCTTTCTGCACTGCCCAGCCAAACATAGAAATTGGAATTACAATGGCATGGACAACAGTATTGAATGAGATACAAGTTCTTTACACTTGAAGCTCTTGTCTATTTTGTTCACCGCTGCCCTTCCAAGTCCTAGTCTTCTGATTTCTTCATGCAGCCTGCATTCTGATTGCTGAGTCAACATATGGAAAAATCCCTTAATTATTTCGATGTCTTCATTGTCTACTGAAAAGTTATGTAAATCATCTATGGCCATTGCAGTCAGCCCTCTGTATCCATGGATTTTGCAATCGTGTCTTGAAAATATTTAAAAAAATCCAAAAAGCAAAACTGACAAGAGGGACCCTCCCCAGAAGCACGGCTACCATCAGCATGGCCTCCCCTGAGCTCTAAGAGCCTTTGCGCACCACACTGTGCTAATGCTATTCCACTTTCAACATCCTGTGAGATTCTGGGGTTTGTAGCTTATTGAGGCCCAAGAGTTCCCTGGCTGAGAATTCCAAATGCCCCTCCCTACACTGCAAACCCCAGGATTCCATAGGACATTGAAAGTGGAATAATAGCGCTATAACAGTGTAGTGTGGAAAGGTCCTGTGCCCTCCCATCGCAGGGCAGCAGTACCATGGCTGTTACAAAAACTCAGTTTAGTACATTTGAGGCCAGCAATCCCAATCCGCCAATGCTTAGGAACCAACCTGCTGCCCTTGTCACACTTTTTCAAAGTGGTTTCCTCTTTTTCCCCCCGTTGATTATAACAGACATTCTTTCGCCATTTACTCCCGTGTAGCCGGTTCGTAAGAGGATGTCCTCTAGAACGGCTGCATCGGGGATTCAGCACATGAAACTCGCATCTCAGCAGCCCCTCTCGAGCGAAACTATCCAGCCATTCCCGCGTTTAAATTGTTATAGTGCAATTGTTCCACTTTCAACATCCTATGGACTGGCATTTCCGCAGAGGTATGCCATGATTCCACTTTCAACCTCCGGAACTGGGTTTGCAGTTTGAGCGCGCCCTCAACTGATTCCAGTTGAATCAACCTCGCGCTACGGCTGGCGGAAATGGCCTGGGGTTTGCAGTTTGGGAGGGGCCTTTAAGGATTAAAAGTGGAATAATCGCACGATATCAAGCTAGTGCGGAAATGGCTTCCACCACACTTACGTTTAGCACAGGCGCTGAGACGTACAGAGAGTTCTGAGCTTGCGCAGGCGCAAGAGAGGGGCGGGGACGGGGATCACGCAGGCGCAGTGCAACTTTAGTTTGAACAGCGAGCCGGCTCGAGGAGGACGCAACATGTCCGGGCCGGGCTTGGTGGCGGGAGAAGTTGCCGTCGATGCCTTGCCTTATTTTGACCAAGGCTATGAGGCGCCCGGCGTGCGGGAGGCGGTGAGTGGGCGGCGGCTGGGCCGAGGGGGAGGCGGGCTGGGCGAGGCTGGCGCTAAGTCCGCCTGAGGAGCTGACCCGGCTTCTGTCTGTCTGTCGGTCCGTCCAGGCCGCGGCGCTGGTGGAGGAGGAGACGCGGCGGTACCGACCCACGAAGAACTACCTGAGTTACTTGCCGGCGCCGGACTACAGCGCTTTCGAGGTGAGGAGCCGCCTTAGCGCGACCCAGGAAGGCAGAGGTTTGCAGAGACGGGGGCCATGTCTACACTAGCCTGTTATAGCGCTGTTATTCCACTTCCAACATCCTATGGAATCCTGGGGTCTGCCGTTTAGGGGGGGGACTTTCCTCCCTAAAATGCAAACCCCAGGATTCCATAGGATGTTGGAAGTGGAATAACAGCGCTATAACAGGCTAGTGTAGACATGGCCTGGGTCGTGCTCTTCGGTGCGGAGCCTGTGCCCCCCAGCTGCGGCCGGTCTGCAGTTCCTGCCGTCCCCTCCCAAAATGGCCAGTGCCCGAGGAGTATGAGACTTAAGCTCCAGCAGTTTTTAGGGGGTCCTCAGGGTCCCCGTGCATACCCTGTGGGAAGTACCTTATGGGCCTGTGTAATAATTCTGGAGGGATTGGTCTGTTACAGTAAATAGTTTCTCCCCAAAAAGTTCTGCTGGTGCTTAACCTAAGAACAAGTGCGTTGTGACATAAACATTGTAGGAATTACCTGTTGAGACAGAATAGGATTTTGTTTGTTTGTGATATTTACATATTTTTCTATGAAACATTTAGAATGTTTCATTACAATACAATAAAGCCATTTTCACACGGGAGTAAAACCCCGCGGTGTGACGACCGGAGACGGAGGTCGTTCACACCGCGGGGCGAGCTGGAAAAGCTGAGGCTCCACACCTCCAGCCGCTCTAGCGCAGCCGCAGGGGTGGTGCTGCGAGTTTTTAAAAACCACCTTCCCAGGTGGTTTTTATGAAACTCGCCCGCACTAATCCGTGGCTGCTCCCGGTGAGAATCTGCAGAGGCGCGGTAGTGCGTCTCTGTAGATCTGCCCGGGGGCGGGCTTCCGACTGGCGCGCTGCCCTGATTGGCGGAGCACCGCTGGAAGCCACCAGCCGCCATTTTGGGCACCGCCGAATGCCACCGAAATTCGGCGGCGTGTGGAGCAGCGGAGCCGCGCTCCCCGCAGGGACGGAGCAGGGACGGAGCAAAACGCAAGCAGGTAATCTCCGCCCCTGTGTGCGCTGCCCCGTTTCGGCCCCCCTATGTGTGAAAAGGGCCTAAGACACTTCAGAACAAAAAAAAATGAGCAGTTTCAGGATAGTAACCTACAAGAATTGAATAGTATAAGACACCTGCATGATGAAAAGCAACCAGTGTCGAGTAATAGCTTCTAATAGATATGTATTATTTGTGCCCAGTGTTTCAGATTGTCAACTGCAACTTATTCATTTTAAGCACAATACAAAAATTAATCCAACTGTTTTCTGGAAACTTGATTTGAAAGTTTAGTAATGCTTAGGTAAAATGTAATTCATTTAAAATAAAAATGTAACTTTGTGCATAATGAATGTAAGGATTATAGGGAATAGGGCCAGCCAGACTTCTCATGTATATTGGAAATCTGAAAAAGTACCAGGGTAAGTGTACCTGAGTAATTCTGAGAAGAATTCAAATCTATAATCATTACTTTTGGCAGGGAAAGATGCAGTATACATATCACATATAATAACACCTGGTGAGGCAAAAGTACAGGAAGAATATCTGACAGTAATACAGTATTCATGTACACTGTGTGCTACAAATATTATATGCTTATGTACATTTCAGTCTTCAGATCGTTTGAAAATATGTCAGGAATCCTTACAGTGATCCTGTAAAGTGGGACAGGTTTTTATCATTCTACTGCAAGTAGTAGCTAAGATTGATAGAACAGTGGTTTGCAATTGTCCGTAGCCATGTATGGATTTGAATTAGGGACTTCTTAGCTTATAGTCTTAGCCACTGTGCTATACGTTTTCTTGGGTTTTAAAGGAAAAATTCATATTCTTTATCTTAAAAAAACTGTATGCATTTATTTAAGCAGTCCTAAGTGGACTTTAGTTCTCTTTACCCACCTTAAACAGTGGTGTTTTCCACACGACACTGTTATGATGCTATTATTCTATTTTCAACATCCTGTGGAATTCTGGGGTTTGTAGTTTACTGAGGTCAAAGAGCTCTCTAGCTTAGAATTCTAAATACCCCTTCCTAAATTGCAAACCCCAGGATTCCATAGGATGTTGAGAGCAGAATAATAGCACTATAACGGTGTAGGACAGAAATGGCCAGTGTGTTTATCCACATGGAATGATTGCTGATAGCCTGCTACAGCTTCTTAACTGTCTCCTTAGGTTGTTTGTCTTGCTCCTTGTGCTTAGGTGATATGTTCCTTGAAATGCTTTTTAGGACCTGAATGACCAAAAGGGAGATGTATGAAAGAGCAGACCTCACAACCAGGTATTCTAAACCCTGAGGATGCAAGAATTGGTTTATGGAATATGATGCCACACTTAGTAACAAAGAGGGCTAACAGACACATATAGAAACAGAATCAGTGTCTCTGGTGTCTGTTCTGGGTCCTGAGCATGATGTGGCTTTTCCAGTAAAAGCATGGATAGGTTTCTTTTGTTGAGTGAGCTAGCTGTCAGGACTTTAGCTAGTTGAATTTCAGAGGACAGAATTCAGTTGGACGAGGAGTACAATAATAATAATAATAATCCCAAATGTTTACAAGGATGCCCCACAATATGGGTCCTATTTCAGAGTCTTAGAATATGTAAAGTACATCTAAGTATACTTAAGAGTTTTCAAAAAGATTACTGGGTTAGGGCAGTCTCTCTCCCCACCAAAAAAGTTTTGTGGCATCTTAAAAGACTGAAATATTTATTGTGGAATGCAGTATTGCTTTTGTAGATTGGGATAATGATCCCAATGGGATAATACATAATGTGTTATGTATTTGATGATCTTGGTTTTTAGTTCAAAATAATAATGCAATATTAATGCAATCCTGTATATGTTTGATCAGATATAAGTCCCACTGTGTTCCAAGAAAGTGCATAGAATTGTGACCTAAACAGCTAGTGGTGCAAAACTGTGGATTTATGGAGGGGGTGTGAGTCTGTGCCAGGGAGACTATTAAATGGAGAACTTACTGGAAAGACATGATTCTTAACTTTAAGTTCTAGAACTTAACAGTTCTCACACTGTGTTAGTTCATGCTACCATGCCACATGAAAGTAAAAATTACTGTGCAGGATAAACTACATGTCCTTCGTGTCCTTCCTTCCTTCCAGTCAGCCACTGCTGTGAGCAGGTAAATGCATCAGAGCTTAATTAAGCATTGGATGAATTACAATATAGAGATGCAGTAAAGTTTCTCATATTTAGTTGAGCCTCACTCATGTGTTCAAATATGGGCCACTTTTGTTCATGTTAAAAAAAAGTGAAGATAGTCAAGAAAATTCTAAAATTCATATTAGTATAATACTGTTATTTGGTCAACGAAAAGGCGTGTACATGTACAAGCTTTCAAGGACTTCACATCTCTTAACCAGGCAAGATATTGTGCAGGTTAGGGTAGTGAAAAAATAACTTGATATTAAAGTTGTGACATTTGCCTTTCCTCAGTCTTAAAATTAAAATGTGTGAGGAGTGTCTTCAGACATTCAGATAAGGATCTGTACCTGCAGTTATGCCATAGTAGAGGGAAAAAATTAGAAAATATTGTTTTTCTTTCCAGTAAGGAAGCATGATAGAAGGAAAGGTAAAGCAGCCAAGGGGAAAATGGTGGATTCTTTGGAAGGAAAGCCATTCTAAAGCAAACCTTTTTGAATGTAGGACTGAAATCTTCATCTGCTCTAGAAAGTGTACCTCTGCTAGAAGATGTTTCATGAAATGATTGCTCCAAGCTTTTGTTTGTAAGGGGTCATGATTAGATTCTTCCATCCAGTGTCTTCCCGTCTACAGCTAATTCCCTGTTAACTTGATTCATAGACTGAAATAATGCGGAATGAGTTTGAGCGTCTTGCAGCCCGACAACCCATAGAACTGCTGAGTATGAAGAGGTAAGTGTAGAGTTCTTTAGAAGTAAATTGCACTATCCATGGTATGGCAACAACCTGAAAGATCCAAGGCTCAGTATATAGCCCCTGAGAAGTATTTAAAGGGTGACATTCCTGTTGTGGCCTCATGATGGCAGTCTACTCTAGTAAAATAAGCATGATTTTCAGGGTTTTTTTTTTTGTGCCTTCAGGAAGTTTGTAGGTACCCTGAATGGTAATATTGGAGATGGCAGACTCTGGGTGATACTTCTGCAATTAGGAATACATATGTCTGTTACTGAAATCTCAAGTTGATTTAAATAATATTTAGCATTATTAGGCAAAACTGGTAACAGTGATATTTTTGCTAATAAGAATGAGTCATGATTGAGGTTAGTGCACTAAATCTGTTGAACATCCAGCTACTTCTTTCTTGTTTAAGTGCAGTTATTTTTTCTTGTTTTCATCTCAGGTATGAGCTGCCTGCACCCTCTTCTGGGCAGAAGAATGATATCACAGCATGGCAAGAATGTGTTAATAACTCAATGGCTCAGCTTGAGCACCAGGCAGTCAGAATTGAGAATTTGGAGTTGATGTCTCAGTATGGCTGCAATGCCTGGAAAGTATATAATGAGTAAGTTTTTCATGGTCTCCAGTCATTCCTTGAAAAACTTTGGAAGGAAAATGTAGTACAGCTGTATACATGATAGCTAGAGTTGAGGAATGCTGGTAGTTTTCGTCCAACAGCATTTGAAGGGTTACGTGGCTCCCACCCTACCTTTATAATTATTTCCAGTTCTCCATGTTGTAGTTGCCTTTTCTACATCCCTAGATGATGATGACAACGATGATGATGAAGTGCTACCAATGTGACAAGTCATAAACCGGTGTAGGAGCCCACTTCATAAAGAAACTTGTGTGTCCTGATTGCATAGTGGAACATGTGGGACAGTTTTGTTACTGAGACGTGTACTTATTTTTTAGATGCCTGTATCTGCAAGTAAAGGAGAAACATGCTATTGCATTGTGGCACTTTTTTAAAAAAGTTGAAAAATTGTATTATTCACTGTTTGAAAATTCTTAAGCTGGGAAGAGTCAGCAAACATTTGTGAGAATTACAAATTCCTGGGGAGTGGGGAAAGAAAGGAATTACATAAATGCCAGTTGTTTGTGATTAAAACATTGATTTAAAACATTTAATGTCTTTTACCTGGATAAAATGGTTTGATAATTTGAATTAATGTTAAAGGAACACCATTATTGGAAGACAAATTAATGGAAGACAAATTTTAACTAGAAATTTATACTTAATATGTCTATTATATGACACTTAAGCATTGGTAATGGGTTCTGTCATATATTCTGCATTACAAAGAGAAATACAGTTCAGTTAAAGTTAGACAGGAAAACTGAGCCCAAAGTCTGGCTTTGCTTGACTAGCAAGGCACTATATGAGAAAGAATGTATATCATTATCTTGCTTTACTTCCTTGTTATATCTGAATAGTTTTTTATTCGACACTTTTTTGGGCAGGCATTTAGTTCATATGATTGAACAGGCACAAAAAGAACTACAGAGTTTGAGGTAAGTCCATCCTTTTTTGTTTGAATAGAAAGAATTAGGACCTCAATGTATGCCAGTCTTTGCAGGTGGGAAGCTGCATTCTAGTACAGTCTGCATCTTAAATTCTGCATTGATATATATGTGGGATCGTGCAGATAAAATAAGTATTTTGGTATTGACAATTTACTTTTATTTTGGAACTTCATTTTCTGATTGTGGGAGGTCTGGGTTTATTGCAAGAATGGGAATTGTGCAGGTCTCCAGAAGTTGCTGAAACTACACTGATCATCCCTGGTTTATTTTGACATGTGCTAACCTGTTTGTAAACATTCTCACTTGTTAGGAGGTACAGATCAGATTCTGGCCTTCCACTGGCTAGAAACTCCTGAACGCTGATTTATATTCTACCTACCAAACTTGGGCATTTCATTTTCATCTGATTAAATCAAACTGTTCTAGTTTGTCCAGTAGTCACCAAAATATAGTTTTTTCAACATGAATTTAGGTGTGAGGATTGATCAAGGCAAAGCAGAAAGTGGGCAGCCTACCAGGCTCTTATGCATGCTAGAAGTGATTCTTCTATGTTGCTTTTTTTTTCCTCCAGAAAACACATCCAGGACCTTAACTGGCAACGGAAGAACATGCAGCTCACAGCAGGTGCTAAACTTCGAGAGATGGAATCAACGTGAGTACTGTATATAGAACTTAATACTGCAAAGTTATTCTGTCTTTACATCTCCTCAATAAGAGTAGCTATGTTACTTAGTTGAGATGCAGTAAAACTATTTCCTTGACACCTGTGCTTTTTCTGTGATATAGTTCCATCTGTGGAAAACAGGACTGAAGACAGTGATCCTTATGTGTATTATCGTAGAAAATGTAGAAAATATATATACACACAAACACAGAAAATATATATTATTCAGTAAAGCAGTGCCATTTCTGCAGACTGCAAAAATAAAGCTTAAAGAATAAGTTTGTAGAAGTTTGTCTTGAGTGAATATTTAAGAGTTCTTCACTTAGAAAGAGATTTTTTTAAAAAAGACTCTTGTATTATTCTTCCTGTAGTAGCCAGCCAGACTTAAGTTAGTTTGAGCTGACAAATATGTGTGTGTACGATGAAGAACATCTTGTGCTCTAACTCCAAATGGTTGTGATTACAGACATCATACACATGTTAAAATATGTGCAAGTGGCCTAATGAGATTCTGATCTGTTCTGTCCTGTATACTCTAGTAATAGACCTCTTATTTCTGGTTCATATGATGAACATTCAGTTTATATAAGAAAAGGAAATGTAGTGAGAAACAGAGGTATGCATCTGTAGAAAAGCTCAGACAAAGATGAAAGGGTCTTTAGCATCAGAATGAAGAACGATGACAAAGGTACAGGTTTTTGGACAGTCTTAAGTCATCTCCTCTGCATTGTTTTCCGCTCTGCACTTCACTGGCTCTGTGATAGTCTGGAGGCTATCACTTCTTGTCCCTCCTACTTCCTTCTCATCTCACATTCCCTTCTGTGCACAGTCATATATATTCATGTTAAACATCTGCCATGGTTTTGCTACTCTCTAGTTGCTGTCCTCTTCCTAAGCCTTCTATGCATCTTCATCCTTATTCAGGATCTCTTCAGTATCCTGTATACTAGCTTTTGATGTTCCTTTAAACTTGTTTGCATTAGTGACTGATGGATGCTCTGTCTTTCATACAGCCAGTGGTTGAGTAGGTCTATTGTTGATGCCATAGCTTTAAGAAAACAGTGGTTTAAGTGTATTTTTCTGTGTTTTTTTTTCTTTTTTCCAGTTGGGTATCTCTTGTCAGTAAAAACTATGAGATCGAGCGAACTATTGTGCAGCTGGAAAATGAAATTTCTCAAATTAAACAGCAACATGGGGAGGCGAACAAAGAAAACATCCAACAGGACTTCTGAAACCTGCTTTGGCTTTGTGCTGCCAAACATAAAAAACTGCCTAAAGCCGATGCATGATTTTAGATTCCATTTTGTTTCTCTGTGTGCTTAGTGAAACAGAAGCCATCATCTGTGTTAGATGCTTTCTTTGCCGTAGAACAGACAGATTATGAGGATTAAAGTTGGGTTTTTTAAAAACAATTTTATTCACTTACCAGATTTGTGGCATGAATATTGTGGGCTATTTGTAGTTTGTTTGTTTTTTTATGAAGGATTGTCTGTAACTTTTTTGAAATATCTGAAAATAAACACTTTTCAACAATGTTTGTGAGTTAATACACTACTCTACAATAGAAAAGTATTATTGCGATAAACCTAACACAGTTAGTGGTGAAATATATACCGCTAGTACAGCTAATACAGAATACAGCCTGTCAGATGACACAGGTCAGTGGCCAAGACATATTTAAAGGATGAATAAATTTGGGTTTTGTATTGGCCCTTGCTCAAGAAACTTAACTGTAGATACAGTTCTGTGTATTGTATACAGATATGCATAGTGAGCAAAACCAGGTAATATACCTAGCAATTAATATATGACTGTATCAGCACAGAGTTAAAATGGCATAATGTTATGGGCTACTTCATTTGTCTTTGCATAGAACACAAGGAACACTTGTTTGGTTGGCTCCTAGAATGTGGGATGGTTTTGGAGTCTTTTCATGATCCTCTTGACATAGTAGCTGCTGCTTACGCTGATTACAAGGTCGTGATACTTGAAGCAGAGTGAGGGATTGGTGGTATGTACAATTTTGTGTGCTTGGACCTTTGGCAAAGCAGTGTAATGATGAACATGTCTGATGGCATACTATATAGTATTCTGTGCACACCATGGTGTGAGGAATTCTCTCAAGTTACACTAGGGCAATAATCACAAAATATCTCGCCTTGTGAAGAGAAATGGTGAACAACCGGTAATTGGTTGTGCTTATTCAACATACTGTGTAATGTAAGGAAATTGATTTCTCAGTTGGTCAGGACTTCATACATCTAACTTCTCAGCTGATCCTATCAATGGAAGAAGTTGCCAAGATGTATAGTTGATTTTTTTCTGTATGTTGCTATTCAGTTGAGAGTCACGGACAAGGGACTGCCGCAATTTTGTTGTTCTGTCACTGCAAGTGTAGCTTCTGGGTGTGTATAGACTACCATAAACAACACAATTTCAGACGCTTATAGAGGGATATGACAGCCAGTGAAGAATGGCTTGGGAGTTTAATATTTCATACCTGCAATCAAACAACTCAAATTCTCTAATTACTTCATCTAAAGTTTGCTGTACTGTATTATAGATCTTCCTAGATCTGACTCTGTATCATTTATCTTCATTCTTGTGATAATTTTATTCTCTGACATACTCTTTTTTTTTTTGACATAAAAGCAACAAGTCTGAAAGCAGTTGATATTGTTGGTCAAGTTTGCAGAAGATTTAGCTCTTAAGGAAGGCCTTGAGAAGGGATGAATATGTTAAAAGGGAAGAGCACGAAGGCAGGAGGCTAAGAAGTGGGATAAATACAGTGGTAATGGATGAAAGTTAAACATCCTTCTGAGGACCATAAAAAGTGTGTAGGTAGATAAAGGAGATGACTTGAAGTGCTTACTGTGGTTGGCTTGTTTGCCCTTGTTCTAGGAGCCTTGCTGATGTTACACCTAAAAGGTGGTGACCTATCTATTTCATCCATTAAAATCCACTTAGCTCTATTAGCAGCTTATCACCTAATCAGTGACAAGCCATCTTTTCACAGTTCCTTTTCCAGAGCTTGCTTAAGGGCTTGAGGAATTTTAATTCTCCATCTGCACTGCCTGCGTCAACAGGAGATCTGGATTTAGCCCTCTTAAGGTTAATGCTTCCGCTGTCCAAGCCCCAACCACACTTCTGTAAGCAGGAGAATGTGTTGTCTTTGTACATGCCACACTTGCAGAATTAGGAAAAATGTCTTAAGTCAGAGAATTGTTCATTAGAGTTTCCAAAAGCATGCTGGTAATGTTTGATAATTTAGAAACAAAGAGTCTAGATGAGTCTTAGTAACTGCAAGCCAGCTTTTTATTTTTTTCCATTTCCATGACCTTTAGCCCGTGCTGTTTTGCCCTTTAATCTGTGCTGCTTTGTTCATAACTTCTTTTTGATGGATCATCTGCCTTTGTCCTTACTGACATTTCCAATAAAAAAATCTGGGCAGGATCTAAAAATGTGAGAAGTTTGGTGTCTGATGTGAAAGGGGAATGAGTTTGTGTGTTGGGGAGAGGGGAGAGTGGTATGGATGTTCTGCAGTGAGAAATCTAAATAAAATTCTAGGTTCAACAGTTCTCTGTGTTGCAAAAGGAGCTTGACAGAACTGATAAACAATTTGTCCTTAAACTCTCAGTAGAGAGTTTCTATTATCTATTAAAGAGACTCATGCTGCCACTAGCATTCTATGACTTCCCTTTTCGTTCTGAATGTATATAGTACATTGTTTACACAAAGTGACAGATTCCATATTGACAAATACTGGTTATAGTGGAATAATCTGATTTTCCATTGTCTTGCAGAAAGATTGGACACATTCTAAAAAAAAGAACCAGGGGTTATAATTCAAATTACTGCTTACTGTAATTTTAAAATAACCTCTTTTACATTCCAAACATTAGCAGAGAGACACAATGGAGTGCAAGACAGTGGAAAATTGGCTTATTCTGTTATAACCAGTATTTGTCAACATGGAATCTTTGACTTCACATAACAATATATACATGCAGAAGCAAAAGGGAGGAGTCATAAAATGCTGGTGGTTGTATAATCTCTTTACAGGTGCTGACACAGATAAGGAAAAATTGTTCTGTTGAGCTCCTTTTACCACAGAGAACTGTTGAACCTAGAAGTTTATTTAGGTGCTTTTTTCTAGATTGTTGAGAGAAAGATAAGAATGTGTTACAGTAATGTAATACAAAAATATTTGTTGCCTATACTTTATTGCAAACAATACAAAACAAGAGTGTGTAATGCAAAAACAAAACCTTTTGAGTTTCCCAAGTCTTATTGTACAAAAATATTAAAACATAAAACTGTTTTATTTTCCCCTTATTCTCAATTTAAATACTGATATTTGTAGTTGACTGCCACTTTCTCCCATATAGTTCTTGATTTTTTTTTTAGCTGCTACTGCAGATAATGCAACTGAGTAGGCTATACATAATTATATAAAAAGTATGGACTAAACCAATGGTTTGTAACCTTTTCTTTACAAGGGACCCCCTGTAAATATAATATGTTGCATGGGGCATATTACATATTTTAGGCCATAAAGTCTGCTCAGATTAGAAATTAGATACCTTTCCATAGTTTAGGTGAAAAAGGGTTTTATTTTTTAGTGTTGATGCAAAATATCAGATGCCAGAACCAGGAAACCTTCAGGTGAAATGGCATGTCTCCCTTCTGTGACCAGGGTTTGATTCCCCGCTCATCGTGAAAACACACTAGGTGAGTTGGACATGGCACTTGGACATGGCACGTACTCCCATGATAGGTTTGTCTTAGAGTTGCTGTAAGTCAGAAATGACTTGAAGGCACACAGCAATGATGTCCTCTTGATCCCTCCTTTGTCCATTGATTACTACCTTTCGGATCTGACATCTTCCTTATTTTGATCAACAAAGCCAATCTCTTTCCCTTTAGACCTTCAGTGTTGTCTCTTGAAGCATGCCTGCCCTGTTGTCTCTTGAAGTATACCTGCCGTGCAATACCTATCCCTCATACTCAATCCCTGCCTCTGTTCTGGCACTCTGAAAAGAGGCCTGATCTCAGGCTTGCATCTTTTGATTGAGAGAAACAACAGAAATAGACTGATAAAAACAATACTTGAAAGAGTAGTCTAAACTTAGATTAACACATCCACAGTTAACATATTTCTACCACTCTAACCTTAACAGCTAGCAAAGAGCATGTAAAATTAAAAGACTGGAATCTGGACTGAAAAGTAATTGCTTAGTAAACTAGCAGATCAACAAAAGTTCTTTACAGTTAACAAATTATAGCTGCTTTAAATCAAAGAAATTGCTCTTGCATTCAAAGCAACTGACTGATTATTCCTCTAAACAGTCTTTATAATTGCAGCAACAATCTTGGAACAGAGAGAAGCAAAGTACTCTAGTGGTCCCAAATGAGGCAAAGCTACTTTGATTCTCAAAACTGTATCCAAAATCAGATCATTTATACCTGCGAAAAATTAGAAATCTTCATATAAGTAGTCTTGGTGAAACCACCTGTTTCTGTAGCTGTGTTGTGGGCTTGATTCATACCACACATTTCCAACTAATTCCTTTTGTGGCACAGAAGAAATCTCATTTTCAACCACAGCTAATGCATTCAGAAACCAGTCTTGAGATCTTCGGTGAGGTGACATCTAAAACTGCATCTTCCTTTGAAGGTGAGCAACAACTGAAGAGGATAAATATGGTCGCCAAGCAAAAACAATACCTAGAAATCTCCAGCTTGTAATTTCAGATCAGATCTTCATTTTGGAAACCTAGCTATCTCTTTTTTAAGGCAAATGTATCGCTGCAATGCACTGCTGTTTTAAGCAGCTTGGACACTGCTGCAGATTTTCTGGAAATGCCCAAGTTAAACCCCTTCAGTGTGACAAAATATGCTGGCTACTTAAACAGATCTAGTTCTATGGAGCATATCTCACTACACACAGGCAGGTTCATTGACTTCAGGTATGTTTCAGGGTTTGTTTGTTTTTTTCTTTTTTCTCTTAAAGGGATATGTGGCTTGGGATCTGAAGGACCATTTGTTCCTCTTATAAGAGGTAGGAGGATTTTTTTTCCCCTAGAAGCTGGATTGCCACCTGAAAAACAGCATGTTAGTTATGTGTGGGCACCCTGTCTTGAATTTCCACAAATGCACATCTTGAGCCAGAATGGTGCAGTGGTTCCAGTGCTAGATTAGTACTATGGCACACCAGGATTTGCATCTTCTTAGTCATGGAAGCCCTAAGCCAAACCTGTCATGAGGTTTTCTGGGGCTAAGAGTCTGTGACATGCACCAGGTCACCTAGTAGGTTTTCATAGCTGAGTGAAGAATTGAACCCTGGTCTCCAGGCTCATAGTCCAACACTCAAACCACTATACCACCCTATCAGTCTTCAAGGAAGGCAATGGCAAACCTCCTCTGAATAAATCTTGACAAGAAAACCCTGTGATAAAGGTCACTATTCAGTCAGAACTAACTTGAAGTGCAACATTATAAATTGTTTCAGGGAAACTAGCATGGTGTAGTGGTGAGATATTTAGATTAGGATTCTGGAAGACCAGAGTTAAAATCACTGCTCAGCCACAAACATTCCCTTGGGCAAATCACAATGTCTAAGAGGAAGGCAATGGTGGACCTCCTTGGGATAAAACTGATAATAAACACTTGATCAGGTGTTATTACCGAGCATTATTATTTAATTTGAATTTATGTTGTCTCTTGCAGTTTTAAGGGGGAGCCTTCTTCTGGTTCTAGTTTGTGACTTTCGTTTTTATTATGTTCTAATCCTGGAATCTGTCTTGAATTTTCTTTACCTAATTATAAGGCAAAGCATGATGCGGTGGTTTGAGTGTTACAGTATGACTCTGGAGAGCAGGGTTTGAATCCTTGCCTGGCCATGGAAACCTACTGGGTGACCTTGGGCAAGTCATACTCTCACAGTATGGCAAAAGCCAACCCTCTATGCAGGATTCTGCAGAAATGCAAGATTTGGCAGGAATGGCAGGTGCTGTGAGTCCCTGGCAACACTGTAATACCTTGAAAAGAGTCTTACTTCTGTTGCTTCTCTGTAGAGACCTGAGGATTGGGGTTTGGGCATGACTAGACTCTGACAGGTAAGAGTGATAAGTATGAAGCTCAGACAGGTAAAAGTGAATATGCATAAGCCCAAATACTATTCATAAAGGCAAGGCTCACTGCATAAGCAAATAATGAAAAAGAAGTTGCCTGAATAGTCTTTTACCTTCAAGTTAAACTGCTTGTAGCAATTTTTTTTGTGTTTTGTTTCCAGATAAGTGTGCCTATGGAGCAGCAACAGTAAACATTTATGAGAACAAAACCATCATGTTGTTTGGTCTCTATTATTATTTTAAAACTGTCACTAAAATTGTACATAATGTGTTCCTTTAAAATTCTATTAACTTCCAAACCCTTGTTAATAGACATTAGTGTAAATATATAATATACTAATGTTTATGCTTCCATTTGTAGTGCAAACTTGATCCATTAAATTGGGAATACAGATTATTATGTTTAACTGTAAGTGAAACTGAGGATTCAAACAGATAAGTACAGAGTGGAAAATGTAGGATCATTTTGAAAATAATTCTCATTAGAGATTCTGTAAATATAACTACTTATTAGATAATAGAAATCATAGAAACATAGGGCTTATCCAAATTTTGGGGGAGGAGGATACAAGGCTCTCTCCACAAATTTTGATTACAAAAATAGAAGTGAATCCAAACAGTGTCTCCATTGACCTTGAGACCTCCATATAAAGTTCTTTTTGCAACTAACCAGGGCAGCCACTATGACTGCAGTGACTGTGACTGCAGTGATCACAAGAAACATATTTTGTCTGCACTTTGAACACTTATACAGTTGTAGAGAGATTTCTTAAAAATAGCTTTTGAATGTTTCTTTAACCCATGGGTGACCATGTTAACACTAAAAGAAAAGAGCAAAGTTGAATATGGTGTTACCCCACTGGCATACCCTATCCCGAGGACTATAAATTTGATATCAAATATACCCGCCATGCCAGAGAGGTTGCCCAAATGGGTACATAGACAAGGAGGTCAAACGGCCAAAACTAGATCAGTGTGATAACTGAAACCCCTGTCAGAGCTGATGATGATGAGCAGCAGCTGTTGGTTCCTGTTGCTCTGAGAGGAGATGATGAGCAGCAGCTGTTGGTCCCTGTGGCTCTGGCTGGAGATGAGTCCTGCTTCTCAAGAGCTCCCCCTGCTGCCATGGACCAAGCATGGACGTTCCTCTGCCTGCTCCTTTAGGGCAACAGGGATCCGATTCTGAAGATGGTTTGGAGCCTGTGCTAATCAGCCCACAAAACAAGGCGGAGACTCAAGAGAGCTGAGCAAAGGGAGGCTTCCTTGATTAAGTTCAAGAAGCAGTGACTAGCCACACCTGTATCTTGGGCTATATAACTTCCTGCCTGGAAGCTTTCCTTTGCTTGTGGCAAACTTTTTTCAAGCCCTCCTCTTGCCTGTTCTTTGCTCCCAGCACCCGGTTCCTGTTACCTTGAATTGATCTCTTGACCCTTGGCTTTTAGAACTCTGACTACGGCTTTTGCTTGACGCTCTGGTAAATGAAGTTCCTGGTGCAAATGCTTGCTAGGTCTCCTCCTGGCTGGACTTTGCTGGCTCTCACACTCCCTTCTCTGGGCTGGCTCGCCACCTAGGTCTCTGACCTTGACAATCAGGCCAGGAAAATCCCCAGTCATATTCCCCTAGGGGACCTCAGGCTAAACATGTCCACCCGGACAAAGGGTCTTCAGCCAGGGAGTAGCCAACTTGAGTGGATTATTGGGTTTTCCCCCCATTGAGCAACTCCTATGTTAGTAAACCCTGCACTGCAAGGTCCATCTGCATAAACCAATCATGCAAACTACCAAGTTGCTGTTGTGTGGCATTTCTTCCTTTATTTTTGCCAATGTTCTTTCTGGGAGAGGGCCTGTTCTTGAGGTACATTTTGCCCTATAAGTAGTTCCAGTTTTTGACAGTCTCTTCAGAGAACTCCCTGCCACGCTAGCAGACTGGCACTCTGTTAGTTGAGTGATCCCCTCAGCCGTTTCTCTTCGCTGAGCTCCATTCTCCTCGCTCCTTCCCAGACTGAAGACTTCAGGATAGGTGCAGTATCATTGCTTTTACACCCTCTGTGCTGAATCCCTTATCAATGTTCACCTCTTTCCTTTCTCAATAGGCCTTGTGTGCATGAGTGAGTGAGTGTGTTCGTGCGTGAGAACATATTTATTAATAAAATCCAGTTATTGGTACAATTGTCTGACTTTTTGCTTGGTTTGACCCCATAAAGATTGGGTTAAAAGATCCTACTGGGTTACCCTGCCCCTTGTTCGGCTACAGCCTGTACTCCGCTAATTTCCCCAATCTTTGCATTTTTGGAGCAAACCACGGTATCCCCCAAGGGACCCCTGGAAGTCAGCTAACAACATCTTCCATCTTTCCCAATCAGGCTTCATACTGTAGAACATATTTCTTCTTTGTATGTCACTTCTTTCCCTTTGAACGAAGGGCTCCTAGTGAGCTTTCCATATTGGAATGTTCATCATCTGTTTATTATTCAAAGAGGCTCCACCCAGAGTAAAAATCCATTCATTTTCATTTTCCTAGGTATCATTTTACTGTCAAGGTGCTCACAATGTATCTAACCTGAAGTTGTATCTTGAAAATTGACTGTCTCACAGTACACAGTTGTAATGATTCCATTTTAACTGTCAGGGCAACATCCTATGGAATCCTGGGACATGTAGTCTGGTAAGCCACTAGATCTCTCTGGATGAGAATTCTAAATACCTTTCCTTACAGGCACCAGAGCCTGTCTGATCTTGGAAGTTACATAGAGTCATCTCTGGTTAATACTTGGATGGAAGATTGCCAACAAATACCAGGTGCTGTAGGCTACATTTCAGAGGAAAGAATCATCTTAAATATTTCTCACCTAGGAAAACCTTCTATAATTCATGGGAGTGCTATAAGTCTACAGGTGACAGGCACATACACACAAACTGCAAATCCCAGCATTTCATAGGATGCAGCCATGGCAGTTAAAGCAGAATCACAGAGCTGTAATTGTGTAGTGTGAACCAAAATTTTTAATCCATCCTTCAACATATTTTAACCTTATTTACGATGTTTCATATAGAAACTAATCATTCATCCTGAAGCCAAATAAATAAATAAAATCTAAGGCAGCTTCCAAAGATCAACTATGGAGCCTCTGCCTTCAGGCTTAAATGGCAAGATAGAACAGCTAGGATGGTTGGGTGTGTGTTTGTGTCACCATTTCCATGGCACCCAGCCTGGACAATTAATATCTGCCCATTTGTTTCTCCTAGCTTGAATACAAACTGACCCTTCAGGTAGAAGAGCCACAAAGATCCACTTGGTCTGAGCCAAGAGGAGCCAAACTCACACCGGATTTTAGTTGGAAGAGTCAAATAGCTAAGCTCTGGTCTAGAGACTCAGACAATTTTTTAAAATACATATAACCAATGGCAAGAATTGGACTTGGCACCAGATAGTTCCCAGAATATGATAACAAGCAAATTAAGGAAACAGATTTATTTACATGGGATGAGGAAAAAATGAATCACTATATATAAACAGAATATTATTTGGGAAAAACAACATGACAAAAATAACAAAAATTAAAGCCAAACTTAACTAGACATACCAAGCCCACTTTACTAAGCAAGATCTTGGACCAAAGGAACAATACATACACAGCATGCAAAATATAGCATCCACAAAAATAAATCTGTGAGGTAAGAGGCCAAATCTACTTTTATACTCATATCAGCTACAATGGTTCCAGTTAAGCAATTAGAGGGCCTAAAGTCCATAACCACCTAGCTGTTTAGCTTATGTGCTAATTTTCATGGGTAAAAGTTTTGGAAAAATGTTCCTATCTGGTGAATTATACTCAAAACAAGTCCTTGGAGGTACAAATTATAATGAGACCTGAGCCTGAGGCTGTCTAGGAGTTAGAATCTGCTACAAGTTCACTTAAAACTCAAGTTTTCATCACAAATGATATAAGAGAAAATGGGACTGGAAGGGTAAAGAAAACTCAGGAAGGCACTAGCTCTTGAAGTTACAAAGTTTTTATAATGATGTCGGAAAAGATCGAGCAAAAAGGAATAAAAGAGAAACAGAGTTTCATCCAAGACAATAAAGTGAACTGCTTTCCAGATTACTTGTATTGACCCTATGGTTGCCATACATTCTAGATTAGAGGTGAGGAACATTGAGCTTTCCAGATATTTTGGATAACATCTCTCACAATCCTTGACTGCTATACATTTTGGCTGGGGCAATTAGAAATTAAAATATCTGGAAGGCCAATTTAGATAGCCAACTGAAGTACTTAAAATTCTGCTATTGGGATCTGAATATGTTCACAACTTCCTGGTGAATTTTCTACAAAAGACAACACACTTAGATCCTCATCTAATTCTTCCTTACTGGCATAGAAAAAAAATAGTGAATCCTCTACATTTCCTAATGACTTCAACAGTTATTAGATCTAAGTATTACCTCTGTCTTGCCAAAGGTAGAGAGCCCATCTGCCAAAGGCAAGGGGTTCACTTTATAGCATGTGGAGGCAACAAAAGACACCAGTTGCAGTTTGAAAAGTCTTAAAATTTATTGAACAGCAAGCAGTCTAAACAACACAAATATACAAGCAATATTAGCACACAGATGAAACCCACTTAAGCCTATGCTGCCCAAATAATACAAAAATGGATTTCTCACTGAGGAAAACTCCTTCAATCAGCTGCCCAGGAGCCTGGGATGGAGCAGCAAAGGGGATCCCTCCGTGTAGCCGCCACATGCATGGCACTCCAGCTGTAAGCTTGTGCTGAGCTCTTCCTTGAGAGTACATTCTATGGAGTACTTAGATCCCTTGGACTTGGACAGCTTTCATGAGAACTTTGTGATTGTTTGTACACCTGGAATAAACTAAACTCCTTTCAACTATCAAGGTCACCAATTAAGTGGCTATCTTTCGGGTTCCTCCCAGCACCTGTTATCTAATACTAATTGGATAGTTGTTCTGAGCTAAAGGCAGGTACCAATTAGCAGATATTACCTGCAACTTTGTTTTGTCTACATTTTAAGCTAACAGGCATACAGAGTACATCAAAGCAGAATACAGAAATCAAAGTAAATTATGGTGTGGTAAGCAAGTGAGGTCCTTTCTAGACCTTTCTTAAGAGCAGCATGGAGAAACTTAAAACAAAGAGAAACAAACTTAAGGCAGTGCATTTCTTACATTTCCCGAAATTACCATGGTCTTCTGGTCATTTCCCATACAACCTCCAGTATGAGAAGCTTTGCAATACCACTTGCTGTAGAACATATGCAGGAGAGTGTTGTTATACTCACATCCTAATTGTGGGCTTCCCTGGACTAAATAGATCCTTGGTCTGATCCACCCCTTCTTATGTTCTCACCTATCTGTTGTGAGAAGGTATCCTTGACATTTCTGTATTCATTTTTGTAAAAATCTGGACATAGACTTCTGTACTTTATTTGTGGAAAAATAAATAGAGATTCAATTGCATTTTTTAGCATGATGGATTGGATCCAGAGCAGTACCAAGTAGATTCACACTCATACTTGGAGAGATGGGAGGAAATCTTTGTGATGATGTGTCCAGCCCTCTTTTTCTAGTTTTCTGCAGCAGCCTGTCACAGTGTGCCCAGCCACAGGAAGAGGGCTGGATGTGCCATCTCTTTCCCCACGCCAGTTTCTGGCAACTCAGAAACAGTTGTGTGGGTGAACTGTGCAAGTTGAAAAGTAGTTTTTTGGAAGGCTGTGTTCATTGGGATGGTGCAACAACCATAAAAGTTGAATTGCAATGTTGTAAGCCAGACTCATGACAGCGTAACTGCTGAACAGGATGCCAGCCATGGTGTGAATTGTGGCTGCTAAATCCTGCATGTGTCTATGGGAGTTACTTCCATACATGTGTAGAACTGCAGCCCCTAATATCAAGTATCTTTGTGAAACATTATTCTGATGGAGAGAATTAACCTCTTATTAGAATTTAATATATTAAATGGACATTGACAAACTGGGAAGTGTTCACAGGAGCATGGACACATTCTGTTCTAACTTATATTGTAAGTCACTTTGAGTCCCATTTGTGAGAAAGCAAGATATCAATCAATCAAATAAATAAATGAGGCAGAGACAAAGTCCTGTAAGCAAAGATTGAAGGATAAAATGTGTTTGGTTTGGAAAAAAGACCACTGAAGAGTTAATAGCCATTTTCATGGATTTGAAAAGCTACCACATAAATTTTGGAGGCATTTGTCCTCTGTTATCACTCCCTGGTGTTCTCCAGATCTTTTGGGCTTCACCCCATATTACTCCAATGACGCAACTGGGGGATGAGGCAAATTTTAGTTGAAAACATCTCCAAGTCACCAGGTGAGAAAAGGCTTGTCCAGATGAAAGGGCCTGAACCAACAGGTTCAAGTTAAAAGGTATTTTCACTTAAACATTAGGGGGAAAATTATTGACAGTAATATCTGTTCAGTGGAAATTTGCTTGCTTGCGAAGGAGCTTTTGCTATGTTTTAAGGAAGAAGCAGAATGGCCACTTCCCCAAAATACAAATACTGCAAACAGCAAATACAGTTTCTATTTAGTCCCAGTCTATTGGTGTATGCATCTGTATGTCTATGTGCCTTCATGTCACCTACTACCCCATGAATTTCATAGGGATTTCTTGGGCAAGGAATATTCAGAGGTGGTTTTGCTTGTTCCTTTTTCTGATATGTTGCCTACAGAACTTGGTATTCATTAGCGGTCTCCCATCCAAGTACTGACCAGAGCTGATCAGCTGGGACCCAGTACCTTTAAGGTATTTAGGCCCCTTAGCACATGCATACATACACATCTTAAATTATTTAAAAGTCCTAGGTTTTCTGCTGCCTTATTTCTGCAATAGAGTGTCCTTTCTGTAAGATTTTTTTAAAATGGTAAATAGCTACAAAGTTATTGTCCTACAACTTACTCATTGCACATATGCATATTATTTATGCTTTGGTACTTCATCATTTAATGTGAAAGAAAATATTTCCCAGATAAATACTGTGCAATGGCTGTCAAAACACCACATGCATAATGCTAAGGAATGGATAAAATGTAGCTGAACAGGAGATCTGGAACTTTTTCACACTATAGAGATATGGGGCTTTGATTAAAGTGTCATGCTTCTGTCGAATGGAATTCTAGGTTTTGCAGTTCAGGGAGGTGGCATTTAGAATCTTTGGCCAGAGAGCAATAATGCAAAGGCCTGTTTAGCTTAGAGCCCTTTCAAACTACATAACTAGAGTATTTTGATCCTACTTTAACTGCTATGGTTCCATCCCATGGAATGCTGGGATTTGACATTTAGGTTATACAGTGGCCCTCGAATTTTGCAGGGATTAGGGGCTCAAGAACCCCACGAAAGTGGAAAAATCACAAATATCTCTAGGCCCCTCAAACATGCATGCTACAGATTCTGCTGCTGCAAAAAAATTCCTTCAGTGTTGTTCTCTTCCTTCTCTTAAAGGACGAGGACAGTGAAGGACATATCTGCAGCAATAATAATAATAATATTTATTTCTATCCCGCCTCTCCACATGGATCGAGGCGGCGAACAACATGAAATACATTATACATTAAAAAACATACCCAATCCTCCCCACCCACCAACCCACCTAAACCAACCCCCTAAAACACACAGCAATTAACAGTTCATCAATTACTATTAGCAAAGCAGCAAGACAATTGATGGGAGGCGATGGAAATGCTAGTCTTGGAAGGCCTGTCGGAAGAGATCAGTCTTGACTGCTTTTTTAAAGCAGTCAAGACAGGTAATATGCCGGGTCTCCTCCGGCAGGCCATTCCATGATGTGGGAGCGATAGAAGAAAAGGTCCTCTGGGTAACCACAGCCAACCTAGTTCTGACTGGCTGCACTAAATTCCTCCCAGAGGACCTTAATGTGCGGGGTGGATTATATGGGAGAAGGTGATCCCGCAGGTAGGCTGGCTCCAAGCCATGAAGGGCTTTAAAGGTAATAACCGACACCTTGTACTGTGCCCGGAAACTGTGCTCCGCTACTTGTTGCTACCTTTGCTGCTTTGGCAGCAGGATGTGTCCGCCTGGTTCCAAGGCTGTCTCCTGGGAATGATTTCCACAGATCTCCAAGCCTTCCCCTAGAAAAGGTCCTAGATCCTCACAGGGCTGGATTTCTATGTGTACAAGTCCCTTTTTGGACAGTCCTTCCTTATCTTACCTCTTCTGGGAAGCATAGTTATTGACTTTCATATGCACAAATCTCTTTCTGGATAGTCCTTTGGGATTTCCCCCCTTTATAGGAAGCAGTTTGTGACTTTCCTATGCACAATCCCTTCATGATCCCCAGCTTCTGGCAGATGCTGGGATGAGGAGAACCAACCACCATAAACCTGCAGAATAGCCAGCGGCCCATATTATCATTACATACACCTATAGATACATGGCTAGTTAAACAGCAGCTACGAACTTGCAAAAAAGCAAATTCGCAGAAGTTAAAGCTGCAAAGTTGAGGGCCAAAGGTATTTAGAATTCTCAGCAGGACAGGTTGAAGGTCTCACCAAACTACAAACCCCAAGATTCCATAGGATGCAGCCATGGTGGTTAAATTATAGCATTATACAATGGCCAACCAGTTTTGTACGAAAAATTCACAAGCAGGACATGAGTGTAACAGCACCCTCCCACATTGCATCCTGTTTGCAACGACTGTATACAAGAATGCTGTTGAAAGTGATGATCCATGGACCAGTATCAAGAGCTATGGCTGCCAGTCTGCAGAGTTTCCAGGAAGGGAACTATTGTAGTCAATGAGCACAAATACAGTATCAGTGCCTGATACTTTAGAGAAAGTCAACACCCCTCATATCATTATAGCTTGGGAAGCACTGATTTAGAAAAAGCTTTCTTTATTTCTGTGTCAATGGCCATGTTCAGTAGTTAGACTTACTTTGCCATGCAATAATTATGTTCCCAGAACTGAATGGTCCTGACACATGCTCACTTTACAAAGTCATCCAAATAACTATGGAGAATTTGCCTCCTCTCTTAATTTCAACAGACACACTACCAAGAAGCACTTTGGGGAGTCACAGAGCAAGTGATTTATTTCCTCTTAACATATTTAGGTCATTACATGCAATATTCACTGTACACAATACAGTACAATATATTCCTATTTCAACAGGCATCAGTACAACTGTCTATTAATTCAACATTTCAATACACTACAAGCAAAGTACTGTACAGAAATCAGCCCAAAGTTGGTTAAAATGATTAACAAATTACGTCTCTTGCAAAAATTGACAGAAAGATGCAGACTCTTGTCATTATGTTTTCAACAAACAGCCTTACAATTCTTCCTTTCCCCTCTTTCTAAACCACCTTCTGCACTAGACTGTTACAGTGCTATCATTCCACTTTCAACATCTATGGAATCCTGGGCTCAGGATTCCACAGGATGTTGAAAGTGGAATGATAGCACTATAACAGTCTAGTGCAGAAATGGCCTTCCTCAAGATCCTCAGCTACTTTCTTCAGGTAGAGGTTCACAAAAGAAAGGAAGTTTAGAGGTAGCCAGATAAGAAAAGGACTTCTGCGCGTTTAACAATTGTACAGATGGAACAGATTTCAGGAAATACCACAACATACTAGGTGGCATCTGCTTCTGTGGACTCGCAAGTCACTTCATTAGATGATGATGATGATGATGATGATGATGATGATTATTATTATTACTATTATTTATATCCCGCCTCTCCATATGGATCGAGGTGGCGAACAACTTACTAGCATGTATTTCGATATATTTTCTATACATGCCCCCAACAAGCTGGGTACTCATTTTACCGACCTGCGGAAGGACGGAAGGCTGAGTCAACCTTGGAGCCCAGCAGGATCAAACTCACAACCTTGTGGCTTGCCGTACTGGCATTTAACCACTGCACCACCAGGGCTCCCTTAGTTTGCAATGGATCTGTTTGCGGAATCCTTTCAATGGAGTACAGCTTATATCAGGTGCTTTCAAGAGTAGAGCTTATATCAGGTGTTCCAAAACTAAAATCCATTTCTGCAGTCATTGAACCTCCCTAGTTCTCTCCGTGCACCGTCTCCAGTGGTAGAGGAATAAGTTTGAAGCACAGGCATTTATCACAAGAAAATTCAAAAATGGGCAGCGACTTATGCTAAATGTCAGGTTTTGTTGTGGGAATTGAAATTTTCCCAAGAGGTGATTTTTATTTATTTATTTAAGTATTATTTATTTGTATCCCGCCTCTCCTGAAGTAGCCTTGAGCAGCCCCTGTAGGTTGCGTTTAAAATGTTTTAGCAAATGGACCAGGATGTATAGAGATATTAAGCAAAGTGTAGCAAATTGGAGACAGTTTGTGCTATGTCGGGAAGAACTGGGACCAACTGCGCAAGTTAGAGATAAGCAGAGCATCTTGTTATGAGAAACAGGAACTGAGTGAAAGGATACAGAATGTCAAAGTGAGCCTTCATGAAGCGTCATCAGCTTCGTGAGGGAGGGACTGGAAATGTGCAAAGTTGCAGGTTTGGGGAGGAGGGCTAAAGGAAACGAAACTCATGTACTGTTCCTATAAAATATCTGTGTTAACCCATTTCGAGGCTTTTTGGCTTTTTGGGATGACCCAGCCAGAGCCCGCGCGTTAAATAAATTTACTCTTTTTCCAACTCTCTGGTCTCCTTATCTTTGAGTGCCTGCAACACTCCATATGGATCGAGGCGGCAAACAACTTACAAATAGCATGTATTCCAAAACACTTCTATACGTGCCCCCAAGAAGCTGGGTACTCATTTTACCGACCTGCGGAAGGATGGAAGGCTGAGTCAACCTTGGAGCCGGGCAGGATCGAACTCACAACCTTGTGGCTTGCAGTACCGGCATTTAACCACTGCGCCACCAAGGCTCCAACAGAAGCCACCCGATGAAGAGGGCTGCAGGGCACAAAGGCCGACGCCAAACAAAACTGAGGGGTTTCAGGGGGGTCTCTCTCGGCCTTCCCAGCTGCTGTACACGTTGACCTCCCTCTTTCCACATGGACGGGGGCCCAGGCCTGCTTTTTTGTATCTGGCCATTCCAGGGAGCTTCTCTTTGAAAACTAGCG
This sequence comes from Ctenosaura bakeri, assembly GCA_948474755.1. Classification (NCBI taxonomy): domain Eukaryota; kingdom Metazoa; phylum Chordata; class Lepidosauria; order Squamata; family Iguanidae; genus Ctenosaura; species Ctenosaura bakeri. Next base: position 221,460 of record CAOLHI010001457.1, read on the forward strand.
CTTCTGAGGAAGAACCAGTGGCGCCGCTGCCGCCTTCAACTCGGTCCCACGCGACTCCCCTTTCCCTCCACACACGGACCGCCAAACGCGGCTAAGATTCCTAGACAGAGATTTCTGCGCCTGCGCCGATCCCGTTACTAGTCCTGAGACGTGACGTGACCGTGCGCGCGCGCGCTTCACGTTAAAAGATTCGATGCCTTCCCTCTGGCCAACGCTGCGCTTCTGCTTCTGCTTCTTCTTCTTTTTTTTAATAACAAAAGCGCGCGCACGCCTAGCCCCGCCCTCAACCTCCTTTTTTTTGCCCCCCCTTCCCTCGCCGACCGGTGCCAGACGTGCGTCGGCGGCGCGCGCGCAAGCTGATGGCGTGCGTGCGGACGCATGCGCGGTGCAGTGCGTGAGCAAAGCGGGGAGTCGGGTTCAAAGGAGGAAATATGGCGGAAAACAAAGGAGGAGGCGGTGGTGGCGGGGAGGGGGCCGGGGAGGCCGGGCCGGTTGGGGGTGGTCCCGAGCTCGCCGTCGCCGCGTCGGCTGTCGTTGTCACCTCCGTGGCGGCCGTCGCCTCCCCGTCCCCTCCGGCCCCGGCCCCGCCCGAGGAGAGAGAGAGCCCCGCCGCGGTGGTCCTGGCGGCGGCGGCGGCGGCGGCGGCGGCGGACAAGGGCCCCGGGGAGGCGGAGGCCGCGGCGCCGGCGGCGAGCGTAGGCCCAGCCGCCGGCTCCGTACCGGCGCCGCTGGGGCCCAGCCCCGCGCCCCCCGCCCTGTCCAGCGCCGCCGCGCCGGGCCCGCTGTCGCTCCTGGACACCTGCGCAGTGTGCGCGCAGAGCCTGCAGAGCCGGGAGGCCGAGCCGAAGCTGCTGCCTTGCCTTCACTCGTTCTGCCGACGCTGCCTGCCGGAGCCCGAGCGCCAGCTGAACGTGCCCGTGCCCGGCGGTGCCAACGGGGACATTCAGCAGGGTGAGTGGGGAGGCTCCGCGCAGGGGCGCTGGCTGGAGGGAACGGCCTGCTTGGCTTGGACTGGGCGGGGGGGGCGCCAAGCAGGGTGGGCTCGTGGGGTGGGCAGGTCATGGCACGGACTGCTAAACTGGGGCGATTCCGGCGTAGATCGTGAGTGGGATACTGTAGGACCAATAGGCAAGTTCGAGAGGCGGCAGGGAAGCAGCCCTGGTTAGGGGATTGCTGTGTAAAAAAAGACTGTGGCCGAGCGAAATGGAGGTGTGGACGCGATGCCTCACTTGCTGTGATAGCGTGCGACTAGTGTCTCGGAGCTCTTTCTGGGTAGACCTTTTGTGCAGATAATAGAATCATAGAAACATAGAAAGGTGGAGTTGGAAGGGACTCCAGGGGCCATCCAGTCCAACCCCCTGCCATGCAGGAACACCCTCAAAGCACTCCCGACAGATGGCCATCCAGCCTCTGCTTAAAAACCTCCAGGGAAGGAGCCTCCACCACACTCCTGGTATACTTGTTGGCTGACAGCGCAACGAGTCTGGTCTTGATTCATAAAGCCTAGCATTGGTCAGTGGGTGGGTGTAGAAGGTCGGTTGTGGGGAAAGCATGTTAGAACACAGTCAGTACTGTGCTTTTGGGGTGGTTGTTCAGGCCTTGGAGATGTGCATTTAGTGGAATATAGACTATCAATTTGTCTGATTATATTTATTAAATAATGGGAAACGAAGGGGGAGGTAAATTTTGTTGGTAAATGGAATTGCTCCTTCAAAACAGTAGTGGATATAAAGAGACTTCACGTTTACAGGGTGTACGGTTTACTAAAAGCTTGAGATCCATCGTCAGGAGCCTTGTGCAGAAGAAAGGCATTTAGTACTACATAGTCCTGAGCCCAGGAATTCAGTCTGAGTGCTGGAGTTTTTTTGAGACTGATGGTCTGTCCACACAGAATTTCACTCTTGGTTATACTCCTCCATCATTTTACTTCATTTCAACAGTATAATTTATGGCAACAGGAAGTTGTTTTACTATTGTTTTTAATCACTTGAAATATAGTTTTTCTAAGTAAATGCATATTATCCCCGTTTGTCTTCTCTCCATCCCACGCTCTTTACATTTGTCCCTACCCTAAGAATCCCATCCATCTAAATCACACTGTCAGCTGTTAACTGCCAAATCGCAACTCCTTTTTATGCAACATTCCATTTTCTTGTAGTCCCTTTTATTCATTTATCTTACAATTCTACTCTCCAAGCAACCTCATGCTTATCTAGTCATGTACCAGGACTCTATTAACTTCACTAGCTTGGAAGTTTCAGGAAATATTTGTAGTGGTAGTGTCCTTGTGCCTGACTACCATGCTAGAAATTCAGAAAACGCCTAGGAAACAAAAATTGATAGTCAGTTTGATCTTTTTTGGATTGTGGCCTTTGTTGTTGTTGTGCAGTATTTGGCAAACACATTTATCGTTTTCAATGAGTACACAGTTGAGACAATCTACTCCCACTTCGTGCAGTTTGTTTTTGAATGAAGCTAGCACTGTTAGTAATGCTTATGCTTTTTATCTAGTACTGTTTGTTTGCTCTTCATTGCACCTAGTTTCATTATTTTCTGTAAACCTAAATGGATTGAGCCAAAAACATGGAACTGTCAGAATTAAAATTGATAATTTACTTCCATGAGGTGATATGATGGAAACTGAAATTTGGTGGGAGGGGGAGAGTTGGGCTGTTTTTTTTTTTATTGTCCAGAAGTTTGCAAAATATGTAATACATGAATAAAGTGCAACCATTCACATTTTTTTTCACGGCCTTTATAGACACATTTGAGCTGATATTCAAGTATGCTTGTCTAGTATATTCTTCCACAAAGTGGATGAGCACCAAGGAACAGGGATTCTGATATTTGTGTAGTTTGCTTTCATCTACTTGACTTGGGGTCTTTTCAGGTATACATGCTTTTCCTGCATGAAAACATGTTCATTTTGGGGGAAAAAGCTTGCATAATAACATGTAGGTCACAAGTAGTGGTTGTGTGTGCTTCACTTTTGTCTGTAATCTGTTTATTATTATTTTAACAGTGGCTTTTCACTGTCCAGTATTGTTTTTCTAACTTAAAACATGGTTCTTTATTTTCTTGGAAGAAGTGAAATACTGTATTTTAGTGAAATACTGTATTTGCTGCGTAATCTGGTTGTTTGAGGTAATCTAGTATCTTTGAAGTTTGTTTCTTTGTCAGATTTGTATTCCATTTTTCCTCCAGTGATCTGAGAATAGTGCATATAGCTGTTCCCCTTCCCACTTCATCTTCACAACAGCCTTGTGGAATAGAGTGGGATGACAGGTTGCGACTGGCTCATTATCACCTGATGAGTTTGTGACAGTGGGAACTTAAGGTTGCTGTTTTTATTCTGCATCTTCAAGTTGTTTCTGACTTATGATGACCCTAACGTGAACCTATCATGGGGTTTTCTTTATAAGATTTGTTCAGAGGGGATTTGCCTTTGCCTTCCGCTGCGGCTGAGAGAATGGATTTGCCCAAGATCACCCAGCGAGTTTCCATGATTGAGCGGGAATTCAAACTGTGGTTACCAGAGTCTAGTGCTCAATCTGCTATACCATGCTAGGTCTCAGGACTTGAAGTTGTATATCCCAGATCCTAGTCTAATAGTCTAATTGGAGGACTGCACTGGCTCTCAGTCCTTTTCTAAACACACATATTTTCTAAATATAGAAAATTGGACAGTGGTATAGTTTACAAAATTGGTCACCGAACAGAAAAGCAGTTATAATACACATTAGTTACAACATTGTTAGTGCATTCAAAGTACTTTAAATTTTCACGTTTGTTTCCTTGTAAAGGAAAGGTGCATCAATATTGTTTCCATATCCTAGGTGTGTGGTGAGTTTGAGAAAAAGCAGATGGCTGAGGGCTGTTGTTGTAGTGGTCATCATCATCATCATCTATTTATACCCTGTTTTTCCCCCAGGTTGGATCTCAAAGTGGATTACAAAAATAAAAAAAAATAGTTAAAAACCAAAGAATACAAAAGTTAAAAGTTAAAAAAGAAGAAAAAATAAAACAAAGTTAAAATACACTAATACCAGTGAGTCAGGGGATGCAGTGCTATTCTGACTGGGAAATTCTTGATTTAGAGCTTAATCTCTAAGCCAATGTGCTGAACCATCTAATAAGTAATTCTTTTTGACTTTCTGAAAATTCTTACTGTACATTTACTGTAACTGTTTTGGTTTGAAACATTGAATAATGGAGACTTGAGGTTCCTAGAAATAGGTCCATAGATTTCAATCATTGGTGTCAGGATTCACTGCACATTAGCTGAACAAGATCCCTGTGTTATGTTTTATGAAGGGAGATCTAGAAACAAACAGAATAAATAGCAAGCCAATCTGATCTGCTTAGACTTGGTGTCTGAGAATGGTGAGAGTCAGTGATTTTACTTGGGCAAAACATTAAATCATAGCCTAGTGTTATGTGCATAAATCTTTCTTTCCTCTCCACTCTTCTCTGGTGTGGCTATGAGGAGAAGATTGGAAGGCATCCATTTTCGACTGATTGTGGTTGTTATATTTGAATTGAGTTAATCTGTTACTTTAAACTCAGGTTTGTTAAAAAAAATCCAGTGTTTTAGACTGCATCTTGTGAGGTTCAATCAATCCGTAGGAGGAACTACCCACAGTGTTTCTCAGTTATTTATAATGATGGATGGTGGTTTGTTGAAAATGAAGGCTTCCAGTCTTCCAGGGGTTCTGTAGGGAGAGAAGAGGAGAGTAGGCTTGTTTGTTTAGGACTAATTATAGTTTTTCAGAATTGTATAGAATGTTTAATGTAGCCTTCTCCAAAATGGCGCTTCTCAGAAATGTACTAATGTACTCCATCCTTGGACAGTAGGACACTGTCACATTGGTTGGGGTTAATGCTAAATGAACCTGGAGGGAAGCAGCTTGTAGAAAGTTGGCTTAGTACCGTATTCTGTATAAATATTGTTAACAATTTTTCCATAGGATCAATTTATTTCTTTATGTTGAAAGGAAATATGGCACTACATGTAGGCCTATGGTTGGATAAACAGGGAGATAGGATTTCTTAGTGAATCACTACTTAGATATGCCAGAATCATGTTGGTGGCATACACCAGTGTAATCCAGCATTTGCATTGTTTTGGTCATAGAGCCATAGACATATCTTGTTCATGGTTGTGCAGATGGATTTCCGCTTGCACAAGTAGTTGTGCTTCTAAAACTATTGCATAACTGTGTGTCTTAGTGTGATCTAATCTTTTAAGTAGTCTTATCAATTGAGTAGTCTAAGCAAACCATCAAATAATTGCAGTGGGAACTGTAATGTTATGGACTCTTGGGTGCAGAATGTTGTTTAATTTGCTATATATGTTAGAGGTAATAAGGTAATAGGTAAAATGCTGTCAGGAGTAGGTGAGAGACTAGAATGCTGAGTGAATGGTGACTGGTGGAATGTATGAGGGGATTCGAATAAGGTTGGTGACTGAAAGTTGGAGGAGGACAGTTGATACAGTGAATTAGGCATTTAGAGTAATTGGAGAGAAAGAAAAAGGAGCAAATGAAGGATAGGGGTTAGGAACGTGACTCAGTGAGGTTTAGTAATTACAAGCATACCCTAGTAAACAAAACCTCTGTGAAATAAGCTTATTTTAATGTCTGCCTTGCCCGCTTTTCCCCATTCTCTTTCAGTTAAGAAGTTCTTTAGCAGTATTCAGAGGATGGTGAAGAAATACAAATTTTCAGTGTTAGGTTGAAATGTCTGCAGTAAACCGTGCAATAAAGTTTGAGCAGGGAAACGGCAGGATTGTACTCAAGCCAATCTATCTGCAGCCGTGTGTGCCGCCTTCTAGCAGGCAAGGTAAACATTGGCTGCCTTTGGAATCCCTTGTAGAACGTGCTTGAACAGCAAAACAGAGAAACAAGGGAAGATCAGGTAAACCTCACCAGCTACCCCCAACATGTTAAAACAGCGTGAATGTGTACGTTTGATCACCAAAATGGAAATCATTAGAAAAGCTGAGACTGAAGAAAAAGAAAATCCCTGGGTGCATTTTGAAAAGTGTTGTAGTGGTCTCTAGAAGATTCCAAATGTTTTTGTTTTCTCATACAATGCTTACATGACCTGGTTTTTCATTTCACATGTGCATATCTTTGATTCTGAATAAAAAGTCTGAATCATGTTCAAGCTCTATCCCTATTCTTCCCATGTTAGTTCTGCCTCTAGTACCAAAGTTCCTGTTAAAGAAGTAATGCCCAGGCACACATCTGTATTGTTAACTGAAGCATACCTGTAATGAGTGGTGCTTACGAATTTGAATTAGCTAAGAGAAGAGTGTGAGTGAAATATATTTTAAATGTATTAAATGATTAATCTCCTTTGTTATGTTAAATTTCTGTTAATAAAGTATTGTTTATATATTTTTATGCTTTTGATCTCTTGGAATGCTATATATTATAAAACTTGGACTGAGACAGCGTCTGCAGTGGCAGCAGTGTATAAAAAGGGACAGTGTCTACTGCGGATAGAAGTTGCATAATATCTCACACAAGTTGGTGACTACAGCAGTAGGACAGGAGAAGGTTCTTACGTTGGTGGCAGAGATAGAGGCAAGAGAAAACCCTCATTTTTGGTACTAATCATGAATTTTGTTTTCATTGCAGAAAAGTGGTGGCTGAAGTAGTAAACCTTTATATCTGTAATGGAATTCCTTGATTTCCCAGTGAACTTCTGTTTATACTCTGACTTTTAGCCAGCCCTTTGATACGCTCTAATTTTTTTCTCTTCAGTTCCATGGTGTCAAGACTGATCCTCTTGTAATTACTCATGCTATTATTTTATATTTCAGTCACTACATTCATCACAGACTCATCTTCCCCAAGATATAGAGGTTACTCCTGAGTAGAGCAGACCCACTGAAAAGCTGGGAGGTACTATAGGTGCTGCATGGGCACTACCTATTCTTATAGTGGTAGATGCCACTGGTAGCATACCCAGAGGTGTTCCAATGCACTCCTGGAAATAGTTCTCCTTTCCAGTGTAGTCTTTTGAACAGCAGGAGTGCTCATACAGATACCCAGTTGGTTGAACAGTGATCTAGTATAAGAACTCGATAATGCTGCTTTCTCATAACTTACAGTATTTGCCAGTGTATAAGACGCACCAGCGTATAAGACGCCCCATTTATACACTGACAAATACTGTTTGCCAGCATAAAAGACACACCAGCTTATAAGACACACCCCATTTTCAAACAGTATTTTTTGGGGAAAAAAGTGAGTTTATACACCAACAAATAGGGTAATTGGCAGAAATGCATGCTTTTCTATGTATCTGTTGGATCTTGGTATAGTCGCAGTTATTGACTTTCTGCCTTAACAATGGAACACAGCTTCTGTGATGAAAAATTTGGCAAAATAATTGGAAGTATAGTTTTGCTATTTGTTTTGTTTCAACTGGCCTTCTACGAAATGGAAGTCTTGTTATTTGCCTTGAAATAATTGCATACTTATAGTGACCCTATCACATAGTTTTCTTGGCAAGATTTGTTCAGAGGAGGTTGGCATTGCCTTCATCTGAGGCTGAGAGAGTGTGACTTGCCCAAGGCTTCCATGTCCAACTGGGGATTTGAGCCCTGGTCCTCCGTAATCCTAGACCAACACTTGAACTGCTACATTGTACTGGCTATCTTGAATGGTCTACTGTATTCAGTGGATAATTGACAGGAAGGTGACTGCTCAGTGCTAAGGGGTTCTGATAATGTGGGCTGCTTTGTTGGAACCTTCTTAGGAACATAGAGTAGTGGTTCTTAACCTTTTCTTTACCAGGGACCCCTGTAAATATAGTTTGTTGTTGGGGATCCCCAAGTCTTAAGATTTAAATATTTAAATCTAGATTTAAATATTCAAATATTTATTTATTAAAGGCTTCTAGAGACTAGGGTTCAAATCCCTGCTCAGGCACTGGGTGACCTTGGGCAAGTTACATTCTCTCAGACTTGGAGGAAGGCAAAGACAAAATCCCTCTGAACAGATCTTGCCAAAAAACCCTGTGGTAAGTTCACCTTAGGGTTGTCATAAATCAGAAGTGACTTGAAGCACATGACAACAGAATACCACTGAAACAGGAGGCCCTTTCTAGCTATCATGTCTCTCCCTTTTGAAAACTGATTTATAGAGACCCTAAGGTGAACTTAACATGGGGTTTCTTGGCATGATTTGTTGCCTTTGTCTTTCTTTGAGGCTGAGAGAGTGTGACTTGCTTGTGGTCACTCATTGGATTTCCTTGGGTGTTAGGGACATGGCAGCAGGAGGTGTAAGCACAGAGGGACATGGCAGAAGGTGTGTGCATCCACCCAGACTGCTCCCTCATTTGCAAACAAGAGAGCAGTTAGGGTGCATGCACACTCCTGCTGCTTTGTCCCTGTGGTCAGGGACATGGCAGCAGGTGATATGAGTACAGAGGAACATGGTAGCTGTGTGCACATGGCCAAACTACTCTCTCAATTGCAAACTTCAGCAGTTTGGGTGTGTGCGTAAGATTACTGTTGTGTCTCTTTCATCAGAGACATTGCAGTGAGAGGGTGAGGGAGCAATTTGGGCACCTGCATCCCCCACTGACAAAAAGGAACACAGTGACAGGTGTGTGCATGGACCCAAAATTCTCTCTCATTTGCAGATGAGGGAACTGTCTTAGTGCTGCAGTGCCTTGTTCTCACATCTCTGTTGCCTCTGCTGATGTTGGTGTCCAGAAGCAGGGCTTCATGGATCAATAGAGATTTTTAAGACAGACTAGACTGTTTGTCCACCTAACTCTGTATTGTCCAAAATTTCAAATTGAAGTGTTTCCCAAACTGTATCTGGATAGACCTAAGACTGAATATAAGATCTGAAGCATGGAGTTAATACATCAAAAATCTTTCAGTAATGGCGTAGGTTTTCTACCTTTGATTTTCATCTCATGACATTGGGATGAAGAATCCTCACCATTTGTGATAAGGATTCTCAGCACTGTGGAGGCATATAATATTTCAGCTGTGCTACCACATTAGTCTGAAGTTTTTTCTTTTGCTTTTCATTATGCAGGATTTTTCTTGGAATTCTTTTGTGAATGAGATATCAAACATAACACACTAAGTAATGCTATGGATATGGCTGTGATTCATTTTAAGATGCAAATAAATTTTGGTGTTAATTCAAGATATGATATGACCAAAATAATTGGGTATATAACTAAGGACTCATTTTAGACATCTGAGTCAATTGTTTAGTGCAGTAGGAAACTTGCTGTAAGATGTATGTTATGTTATGAATAAGTTATCCAGCTTGTCTTGTCCAGTTTGTCTGTGTTTAGACCAACATAACCAGAAATGTATTTGGGTCAGTCTGATGAATAAGTCGTTGTGTGTGTGTGTGTTGTATGCATCATCAGCAGAAGTTCTATATATACTAGTCACTTAAGTTCTAGTAATCCTATAAAATGAATTAGTTTGTTTAGTTCTTAATCTGTGGTCCAGTACTTTCATTAGTAAACTACAAGACAAATTGGGCACCATTTAATAATAATTTGTGAGAGTTCTGAGATATGGATAAGAATTGTAGATGGTTGATAGAAATCAGGAATAATAAGAGTATAATGAGATATTTAAGATCCGAAGAATGGTTGGGTGAGATGAGGAGACACAAGAGGCTTGTACAGTGTCACACTAAGTAGTGGTGATGGGCTTTCGTTGCCCTAGAATTGCTTAGCTCTTACAGTAGTTGTGACCCTGCTCACCTCCAGTATCAGTAAGCTGTAGTTTGAACAGTGAAAAAATTAAGATAGATCATCATGGTATTACTGTCTCTTTTGTTCCTCATGAAGCTCATTTGACTTTTAAGATGGCAGTAACATCCATCATGTGGTAAGGTAGACAGTAAGTTAAAGCCACTTTATGAAGTACTTTTTGAAGTATGCGTGGAATGTCACAGTTTTTACCCTCCTGTACTTAACTAACTTTGCACTGAGATATTTAAAATTCATGCTTATGCTGCCCTTTTTAGCATAGTTGTGCAGATGGTGTAATGAATACAGTATTTATGCAGTATTTCATGTATTTTATATATGTTAAATTATTTCCAGTGACATTTGTATGGTTAAGGTTACTACTTTTGCTGTTAGCAGAATAATAATTGGTCAAATTATTGTATAATTCTTGCTATTGTATAGTTTACAAAAATTCATTTTAGATATATGTGCAGATTCTGTACCCACATATTCAGCTAAATACAGCTTGAATGAATACATATATACACACACAGTCCAAAAAGCAAACTTTGATTTTGTGCCTGGGAATCTATATGTGTGCACACACACATACACAAATACATTCAATCTCGCATCCTTAAAAGTCATGTGTATAACAATAATCCTGCTTAGTTTTAAGAGATAAGAAAGGAAGAACTTACATTAATTCAGTGCTTCACTGGTGATAGTGTTAGGAGTCCCCACCTCTTCTGCAGCCTTCTGTGGTATCAGATACCTGCTCCAAAGAGTTTCTCAGTTGATTTTTAGGAGATGTGACAGGGTGGAGGGGAGATTGCTCCTATTGGTTCTGTTGCTAGAAGCAGCATAGAATCATAGAATCATAGAAATCAACACCATGCAAACAAACTTCTTTCTCTCTCACACACATCTGCAGATGCTTCAGAGTCTGTTCTGGAGGGCTTCTTTGTGTGGTATAGTACAGTACTGACGGTGTTCCAGGGTCTGCCAGAAGTTGGAATTGCCCTCACCAAATTCTGCTGATGGAATTAGTTCAGTCAGTAAAACAACTTGATTGGATTTCACTCAGACAACATATCTAGTTTTACATATTCCACAAGACTAACAACTGTATTCTTCCTTACTATCCTGCCTGGGCTTTGAAGTTTGGAGGAGAGCCCTTCTGCTTCGGAGGCATGTCTGGTGAAGACGTGACAGTGGGCTTTCTTCATGGCTGTTTCCAGACTATAAAACTCCCTTCCGAGGGGGACAAGGCTGGCCCCTCTTCTTTGTTCTTCTGCTGACTTGCAAAGAGCTTTCTATTTAGGCAGATCTTTGGCAACCAACTGCTTACTGTGGGCAAATGTTTGAACAGATGTGGTGAACTTTATAATTTTTAATTGTATTTAGTATTATTGAGATAGTACAAGACATTTTAACCTCATATTTGTTTTACTATAACTAGCTCAATTGTGTATGCATTTAGGAATTATAAACAGTTTTGCGTCCAGATCCGATCAAATCAATCAGATGAGCTCAGCTCAGCTCAACTCAAACAAATAAACATGCAAACAAATTTTATATTTTTTTAACTAGGAAGGTAAAAGTGGTTCCATTGCAATATTAGTCTCCAAAATATTGGTTGACCGCCTGTTCGTTATTTTAGAGATCATCTCTTCCCTTCATGTTGTGCTTAGAAACTCCCAGAACCTTCATTTGTTCAATATGAAATCAGAGACTTGAGCCTGGAATTTCAGGAAGTTGTTGAAGGAGTCTCTGAACTGTGCTGCACTTGGAAGTATTCTGATTGTCTCATAAAAGCCTTGTAAAATAAGATACAAGTTCCTCTTTCCCAGACTTCTTTGAAAAGTTATGAGATGGGCAGAGCTGGTGGTAACCTCAAATAATTGTATGTATTATATCCCACATTGAAGCCATGATTGGGTGCATAAGATGTTTGTAGCAACTGTAGTGCAGCTCAGAGTAGCTAACGCTTTGGTCCACCTTTAAAAAACAACAACTACTTTTAAGTATGTCTCCTAGAAGTTGCCCACACTCACTCCTTCTAGTCATTATGTGTTTCTTCTTCTTTTGTTGTCCATGTTACATTCTAAGCTCCATGGGGGCAGTTCACCTTTCTAATTTTGTACCTTTATATTTTTGTAGGTCACCATGAGCACTAATTATGGATGTCTAAATAAATATTTATGCATATTCATGCACATGCCTGGTATTGTTTTCTGGACTTGGTAATTTCATGTTATTCCTGTTTCTGGCTTCATTTCTCAAGGCAGTGAGCAGGAGGACATTTCAAGGTCAAACTTCTGACCATAAGATCAGAATATAATTCACATCTCATAGTTGAGGTTTCAGTATCTCCTTTTTCCCTCCTTAATTTTGGTCCAATTTCCTAGGCTCAGGATTTGTTCTCTTGGTAAGACTAACTAAATAGTGATGACAGAGCACAGCCATTACATGAGTACTGCTCATTGTCAAGGAGGACAGCTTCTCTTTAAAGTGTTAGACTCTAGCTCAATGGAATGTAGATGGGATATTTTAGGAGTTCTAGTTCCTTAAGATCAGTCAGTGTATGCTGGCCTCAATCAGTGAATTTCATGGTAATTTCTTTATTCTTAGCAGATTCATTTGTAATTGCAACATGCATAGCATGTTGTTCTAAATCTTTGTCAGTTGGATTTTAGGGGTTTTCATATTTACTTAGTACTGACAGGCTCATTTCCAGGTGGCAGTATGTTCCAGTGGTGGTTTGAAAAAAATGAATATTTACATGAGATGATATTGTGCCTTTTGTTTCTGAAGGAAAATCAGTCTTTTCAGAATTCTTTGTTAAGTCAAATGGAAAAATTAGCAGTTCAAAGGAGGGGAACAAAGCAGGTATAGGCATTCCTCTTTCTGAAATAACAATCAGCTTTAATTTATAATGCATCAATTACTGATTTGTACATTGGTAACTTGGGTATGTAGTTCTATACTCTGCCACAGAATTGATCAGTATTTCCTTGTGTTTTGGAAGGATCAATGTGAGGCAATTTGTTTTTCTCACCTACCATTAAATTGGAGAGAGGACAGGGAACCGCCGTCTATAATTATCCTGAATTCCAGGATCTCCTGGAATTCAGGATCTCCTATGCCTATACCTGCTTTGTGTAGAAAAGGTATTGCCAGGCACCCATCTCAAGCCCCACATTATACAGGAGCTTCTTTTTGGCCCTTAATAGAACAGATACTTGTATTATCTCTGCCATCAATTGCAAATACAAATACCAGATCTTTTCAGTGACAAGTGGTGGGGTGGAGGCCAGTGATTGTCCCTACGCCTGGATTGGGATTCTGAATCCCTCCCTACAAGTGTAATCTGTTCCCATGATACCTGGGATAGAAAAACCCAGGGTGTGAGGTCAGGAACCAAAAGGAACCAGTCCTGTGTATCCTTAGAAGTAAGCTTCATTGAATTTTCTGGGATTTTATTCAAGCCTAATGGAAAAGGAGGGTTATAATGACCACAAATGTTAACTTACCTTCCATGACCAATGCAAATTAATGGATTTGTGGAATTAACGAGACAATTTTTCTTGTCTATCCATTATTCCTTGTATTAACTTGATTATTCATTTGATCTTTTGATAGCATTTTAAAGTTTTATGCAATTTATATTACATAGTTGTCCACAGTTTGAATTGGCTTCCAGTGACTATGGTTGTGCATATTTCTTAGTAAGCAGGATCACTGTATTCACATGTGATATAATATTCACATGTGATATAATATGTCTCCTCCAGTATTCCCTTGTACATATCTTTTAAAAAGACAGTTGTGTGCATGAGGATAGCAGTATCGGTAGAAAGTACAAGGTTAGGTGGACTTCTGATGCCTTAAAATCAGCTGTTGTAATTTGTAGGTTTATTACTTTGTTGACATTTTACAGTCGGATTTGGTGCATTTAAATTAAGTTAAGAACAACTAGTGAGTGCAATATCATAGTTAAATGAACACTTCCATTATTTCACTTCCATTCATGCTTTTTTTTTAATTCATGTTCAACATTGGTCATGTATTTGCTTTTCAGCAGAATATATGATCTGATGTAATAGCAATAAATTTAAAATCTCCCTTTTGTATGAAGCTTAATGAGCTAGAGAGCTCTGAAGACAAATAAAGATTTCTAAGGCAAACACTGATGGTATTATCCAAAACCAGAACATATATAACTAAAAAAGAGAATGGTCTCACTCTCAAAATCATACACTAATTTAAACTGATATATGCAAACATGGACCTCATTGGATGCAGTTGCTGTTAAGTATCATATAATATAGGTTACCATAGCGGGGAAGAAAGACTTTGACCAAGTGCAAGATGTACCTGTTCTGTCTGCTATCCAGGTTCTTCAGACTGAAATCTTATCTGACATTCTGCTCTTTCAACTAGTGGCTTTTTATCTTTAATTCACCATGAACAGACTTCAGTTTGTTTCTTCTTGTTCTGAGATAGTTTTATCATTTGCCAGCTCTTCATCTAGCAGCAAGTAGCTTTGGTTACTAAGGGACTGTCCATAGCAAGCATGCATGCACCAAAGATTGGTGTGTGTGTGTGTGTGTGTGGTGAACAATTTAACACTTACACAGATGTGTGTGTATGTGTATGTGTTCTTCTGTCCACTCATGATTGACCCCATGAATTTCTTAGGCAGGGAATACTCAGAGCTAGAGAGCTTAGGCAGGAAATGCTCAGAGCTGGTTTTGCCAGTTCTTCTAAAATATAGCCTACAGCCAAATAAATACATTGTGCTTAATATGCAAATTTCATTGATCGAATAAAGTTTTAATAAAATGATTATTGTATACTAAAAACAAGTATAATTTTAAGTTAAGATAAACTGGCTAATTTTTCTTTGTTAAAAATAAATTGAATCATTCTGATTATTTTTTCTCTTTTGTGCATAAGAGAGGAAATCTTTTTGCTTATTTTGTATATTATGGTGTTGCAAGGAAGAACCTTGGGAGTAAACAGATGGGAGGAACATGCAGTATGAGATGATGAATTTACAGTGCACTGAAAAATCCTCTCGGGGAGGGGGGTTGTGTTTACAGACAAATGGGGATTGTCAGGTGACCCGATGGTATGAGGTTTCAACTGGAATCACCCCTGAGCTTGTCTTGCTAAGACCAACTGAATAGTTGTATTTGCTGTTGCGTTGAGGGGATGAACCTTCAGGATAAAATCTTGTAAAATCCCATTTCCAAATGTTAGTAAGGGTTTTCCCTCTCCCTCGCCCACACCTTTCTAGATTAGCTGGGATGAAGGAAAAGTGGAGAGGTTGCCATTAGAGGGAGAATCCAGAAGAAGAAGATTGTTTTAATAAAGATGCTTCTTTTATGAGCATGGATATTGACTTACAGGTGATGAGATGTGGATAGAGTGTACTCATAGTAAAGCAGGAGTGAACAACAGTGGCAGACCCGGGGGGGGGCAGTTTTTTTGTTTGGACTTTCCAGGGATTGAAGAGAGTACCAAAGAACAAAAAAGGACATGGCCAGAATCCACCTTTGCTTTCCAAAAATGAATATTTTTGACGTTGAGCATTGCAAGAGAGGGCCCTGCAACTTATCTTTTTGGCCAGAGAAAAGCTGGTCTGGGAGGTGTGGAAGGGCAGAGGGCTTCAAAAACAACTGAGGGAGGGCTGTATATGATACCAACATTGTGCTTTGCCCACTTCTGTGTTGAGAAGGGAAGCCGGAGGGTTGTAAAAAAAAAAAAGAATCCTTTTCTAAATGTGCATAAGTTCATACTTCTCATTCTGTTCTAGTCCTGACAAACATCATGGTAAGCAAATGACTGGATATCATTTTCAGTGAGATGTACCTACTTGTATGTGTACATTGCTTTGCAGTCTTACATACTGCTGAAAGATGTACAGTGTACTATGTTTTATGTTCATCTTTACCAAACACAAGGAGTTTGGACATTTTGGTCTAAGTCTAATTGCTAGTCTTAGAGTAGATTAATTGAATCAGTGGAACTCATATAAATATTAACTTACTGAATCCCATTGATTTAATAGATCTACTCTAATTGGGAATAGTAACTGGATTCAGTTTTATGGAAGACAGGAAGGAGAGGTTTTTGAAGATATGGATATCTGTGTTGGATAAATATAAGACGTTACATGTTGGATCGGTTTAGATGGACAGATTTGGGTATCTGCTTTGGATACACATAGGTTGTAAGTTAAAAGTCTCAGGCTCTAAATATACAGATGTGAGAACTGAAGGTGTAATATCTGAGCACTGTTAACTGTTCAGTTTTGCAGTTCTTGTGATGCCAACTTTGAAGGAATCTTCAGTTTTTGGTTGTTGGCTCCACACAAACACAAATGCATATAGTATATACAGTATACACTCACACAACTATAATACTCTGCTTTAAGAACAAATGTGTAGGAATGTTTATGCTGCATCTTAACTTGTTCTTCACTTGGAGCTATTTTAGTACTTCCCTTTGGAGCGTAGATGACTTGTAGACTGTCCTGGAGGATTGCCAGGGATACACTCCAGTGGTCTGACTAGAGTTGTCTGCAAGCTGCAGGGACTAGCTCAAGATTTGGTGCCCAGTTTGGTGAGAGAGTTTTAGCTTAAAGTTACAGAAAACATTTGTCAGCGTATTGATATCTTTCCTTTTTTACAGCTTATACCATCAGGTACAGGTGCCCTATTCTGCAGTTTCCTAGGTTTGAGTGTGGTTTACTTGAAGCTGGGAACTGGGACAGATTAGGTGTACCACCCACCCTGCTGCACAGCAGTCTCCCTTCTTGAACTAGCTGGTGCATTTATGGTGTTGGTGTTGGAACTTCCCGGCTTGTAGTACTGGGGGATTTCAACATTCATGCGGAGACTGCTCTGTTAGGAGCAGCTTAGGACTTCATGTCCGTCATGACAACCATGAGTCTGTCCCAAGTGTTATCTGGCCCTACTCATGCTGCTGGGTAAACTCTGGAACTTGTTTTCTGTGGTGGGTGGGGTGAATGTGATCTTGGAGTACATGTCAGATCTGGCCACAGTGACACATGCCTTGGTTACATTCCAATTGGATTACTGTAACATTCTATACGTGGAGCTGCCTTTGAAGAGTGTTCAGAAACTTCAGTTGCTCCGAAGAGCTGCAGCCAGATTGTTAACTGGGGCTAGGTACAGGAATCACACAGCTCACCTGTTGCATCAGCTCCGTTGGCTGCTGGTCTGTTTCTGGGCACAATTCAAAATGCTGGTGATGATCTTTAAAGCCCTACGTGGCTCTGGTCCAGGTTATTTAAAGGATTGTATCCCTCATAAAAACCAGCCTGGGCTTTGAGATCTGCTGGAGGGGCCTTTCTATGTTCTGCTGCCTTCACAGCTACATCTGGTGGGAACATGGGAGAGGGCCTTCTCAGTGGCTGCTCCCAGGCTCTGGGACTTCCTTCTCAGAGAAGTCAGACTGGCACCTCCCTTACTTTCTTTCTGTAGATAAGCAAAGACATTTTTATTCCAACAGGCATTCAATATATGATTACAACCTGGCCGATGAAAGGTGCTGGCCCTTTCCCCCTCAGTAGTATTTGCCGGAGTATAAGATGCACTTTTTCCCCTGAAAAATAACTGTTAAAAATCGCGTGCGTCCTATATGCCGGTCGGTCTTATCAGCTGGCAAAAACCAACCCTTTTCCTAAGCATTTTGCCAGTGTCCAAGTTCTCAGCACAGAAGCAAAATGCACTAGAAAGCAAGGGGAAGCTCCAGAGGGGGAAATGAACCCTTTTGGCTTCCCTCACCCCCACTTTACCTTCCATTTTGAATGGGAAGAGACAAGAGGTAGCCCTAGAGGGGGGAAAAGAAAATTTGTGGAGCTTTCTTCTTGCCCCTCCAAAGCGCCTTCCCTTCCCTTCTTCTGCAAACCAGAGGGGAAAAGAAAGAAGAAGAAAGTTCCTAGAAACTTTCTTTCTCTACCTCTGGTACCCCCTCCTTTCCCTTCCCCTACAAACTGGAGGAGAAAGAAAGATCCTAGGAATTTTCTTTCCCGCCTCTCGTGCTCCCTCCTTTCCCTTCACCTACAAACTGAAGGAGAAAGAAAGATCCTAGGAATTTTCTTTCCCTGTCTCTGGAGCTCCCTCTTTTCCCTTCCTCTGCAAAACAGAGGGGAAAAGGGACAGGAGAAGTTATGCTATTTTTTTAAACTAGTGTTTTCCCCCCAGAAAAAACCATTTAAAAATGGGGTGCATCTTATATGCTGGTGCATCTTATATGCCGGCAGATATGGTATGTACTGTAACTTCATTTTAATTCTTATTTGATCATTTAATTTGTGTTTTAACTTTCGTATTTCATGATTTTAAACTCTTTAAAAAATTGTTGTAAGCTGCTTTGAGTCCTTAAAAGGAAAAATCCAGTTATAAATAAAGATAATAAATATATAAATAAATAAATGCTTTCTAAAAAATCTTTATATAGGGTACAAGAAGTAATACTTTGCCAGGGAAGTTAGTTCTGAACTAGTTAATACTAAAAGTGGTATGAAATTTTTTTTTATTATTATTTATTTGTATCCCGCCTCTCCATATGGATTGAGGTGGCGAACAACTTAGAAATAGCATGTATTTCGAAACATTTCTATACATGCCCCCAACAAGCTGGGTACTCATTTTACCGACCTGCGAAAGGATGGAAGGCTGAGTCAACCTTGGAGCCCGGCAGGATTGAACTCACAACCTTGTGGCCTGCAGTACTGGCATTTAACCACTGCGCCACCAGGGCTGCCTGCTCCTACCAATTTCATTTGCTCTAGCAGTTGAACTTCTAGCTAATATGCTTCGACCTACAACTATCAAGAAGTTTTTAATCAGCAATCAAAAGGCTCTGATCATTTTGTTGATGGACTATGTTGCTGTCTCTACTTTGAACAATTTTTCAGAATTCTGGGGAATATTGAGTATTATGAACTGAACTGAAGAGGTTTAAGGTCTCTTATAATCAGTAAAGATAAATCTAGAATGTTAAGCCTGAATATATATGCCGAGGAACAGCTTTCTTTATCCAACCTAACAAAAATTCTGGTACAGTATGCCCCCTTATCCATGAATTCATTACCTGCTGATTCAGTCATCCACGGTTGGCTCCCCACTGCCGCCATCGTGGTGGTAGAGGACGGAAGAGAAGTGAGGAGTGCGGGATCGAGCCCCTTGCCGCCCC
Source organism: Ctenosaura bakeri (assembly GCA_948474755.1). NCBI lineage: Eukaryota > Metazoa > Chordata > Lepidosauria > Squamata > Iguanidae > Ctenosaura > Ctenosaura bakeri. The sequence continues at coordinate 240,420 of CAOLHI010001457.1, forward strand.
TTGCCCCAGCCCAATCGCCCTGGTGGTAGGCAGGAAAGAGGCGAGAGGTGCAGGATTGCCCCCCTCACTTCCTCCTGCCTCTCGCCCTAGGCCCGATTGTGGTGGTGGCTGGCAGGAAAGAGACCAAGGCGTGCCATTGCGTCCCTCACCTGCTCCTGCCCCTCGCTCCAGGCCCAATCGTGCTGGCGGCTGGCAGGAAAGAGGAGAGGGGTGTGATCCTGCCTCTTGCTGTGGTCCTGATTGCTGTGGCGGCTGGCAGGACAGAGGTGAGGGGCGCACAGTCACCCCCTCGCCTCCTCCTGCCCCTCGACCCGGGCCTGATTGCTGTGGTGGCAGGCAGGAAAAAGGCGAGGAGCATGATCCTGCCTCCTCCTCACCTCGATTGGTGGGGAGCAGGCAGGGGACAGGGTGTTCACTCCTATCTGCGGATTTCAGTATCTGTGGGGGAGGGCGCTGGAACCAATCCCCCACAGATATGGAGGTCCTACTGTAGTTCTGAGGAATGTGCTCAAGATCACCCAGTGAGTTTCCATGGGTGAGCAGACATTTGAATCCTGGTCTCTGGATTTTTTGTCTGGTGGTCAAACCTTTATACTATGAAGCTAATTGTCATTTTAAAAATTCAAAAATTTGCTGTTTAGCAAAAGTTTCTCTATCAGTGTTTTCCCTTGCATAGACTGCTGAACATGTCTGTACACAGTTTAACCACTGTATTAGAAAAACTCTATTAACAGCTGTCAAAAATTATCCAGAAATAATTATTTGGAAAAGTGTCAAGAGTTTTAAATATGTCTTTTCAGTAGAGAGAATTGGTTCAAGATGGTGGATCCATGATATGTACATCATGACACAGAAATTACGTTAACATCTATGATACTAATCAGATACTCATGTTACAGCCTTGTAAATAAGCCCTGAACTAGGAGACTAATAAGAAAATACCCTATCAAGTAGGACAATGGAAGTGTGATCTGCATCTCTTTCTCTACTCCACTGCATTTCTGGGGTGGCAGTGGAAGAAGGGAAGGTCCTTCTTTTGTCAGTGTGGAAACTATGTCAGCTCCTGGAGAAGTCTTCCAGCTAGTTTGTTTGCCTGCATGAAATTCCTTGTTGCCCGTGGCAAGCAGGGAAATATGTAAGTTTCTGGTACTGCAGTACAATAAAAGATATACAAAGTATGTGAATGTAACAAAACTTACAAATTCTGGAAAGTAGTTATTAAAACAATGCAAGCAATGTTTTTTCTGCTAAATTGACTAAATTCTGTAATGGAGAATGTTCAAGGAATAAACAAGGGCCACTTTAAATCTTTTAGTCATAGCAAAACAGTATATATAACACTCTGGAAGACAAATATAGTGTTGTCTAGAAAGCAGAGGCTGGTTAAGGCTTTTAAAAAATTATTAAAATAATAAAATTAGCTGTTTAGGAATCTCTGGTGATAGTAGGAACTTGCATTGCATGCTTGATAAATTTTCTTTGTTATTATAGGAACTGGCGAAGTACAAACATACACAATGGAGAAATAAGGAATTTCCCAGTTTTACATGTACAGTGCTGAAATGTGCATGGATTAAAGCAGAAAGCAGATAGTACTTTTCCTGCTTCCCATGTGTGCTTCATATTCCTTGTTTTTTTCTCATTGCAATAAAAAAATAAATACTTCCAAAACACACAGCTTCTAACTTCATAAAACTTCAAATATATAAGCTTGAGATGTTGACTAGCATAGAAGCTGAAACAATTTAAATTGTTTTATTGGCTTGTTCCTGGCTGTAACTGTTATTTGAAGTTTTATTTGAACATCTGATTGTTTCACAAATTTGAGAATAGAGCAGTTTTCCATCCAAATAAATACACTGCTAATGAAAAATATGTGTATTCTCCTCAGGAACCTAAGCATGTGAACTATGCACTTTGCTTACTTAATTGTCTTGGGTACAGCATTTCCAGTTATATGCTCACCATATTGTTCTTTAAAAATAGCGTATGCATTCTTAGTATGTATACATTTAAGAAACTAGAGGCTGAAATGTTAGTTTACTTTAGTCAGACCTAAGGGCAAAATGTATGGTCTTATCAGAAATAGTTCTAAGTATTGGTGGATTTAAGGAGAAGCACTTCGATAAGTTGGAGTGCATTTCCCCCTCCCCCAGTATTTTCTGTTAACCACTTTAATACTTTCTCTTTGCTCTGTAGTTACATATTCTCCTCTCTTACAAGATCTATTTTAGAAAGAAACAACTTTTGAGTATTCCTGTTCCTCAAGAATTAAATTAAAAAATGTTTTATTTAGGGCTTATTTTCTTATAGGAATTTTTAAGAAGCTTATGAAATGTCTGACTCTGTTAAGCGATGTATGACAAACCTCCATTTACTTTTCTCTTGCCTTATTTCTTTGTGAGGGAATGAAAATAGCATTTAATGGCTGGGGCATATTTGATATATAAAAGTTATGGAGGCACTTTGGATCTCTACATATACAGATTCTTCTTCTTGGAGGTATTTTCTGAAAAACATTGCCTGTCTCCTCGTCCATGACTATGTAAGAGACCAGATTTCAATAATGAGGCTCACCTTGAAGATGACTTAGAAATTCAGGTGGTGCAAAATGCCAAGGTATACCTCCTTGGGTAGGATTATGCACAGCCAGTTCTTCAGGCTGTAGCTTCTGAGCTCAAGCAAAGTGTACTAGTTAGAATATTGTTAAAGCCCACAATCTTAGCAGCCTGTGAAAGAGTTTTCACCAACCTGGTGTGCTTCAATTTATTGCACTGGCCATCAGCATCACATATTATGATCAGTGGACATGAGATAATTCAAAGTGTGGTCTAAAACATTTGAGGGGCACCAGTTAGGGGGAGGCTGACCTTAAATACTTGGTCTCTTGATTCCATTTTCCTTCATCATGAGATTGCTTGAGTAGCAGGAAGGCTTTTTCATGTTAGCTCATTAAAATAGCCTTCTGGAAAACATCTACGAAAGATAATTTCTGGAGGTTGAATATGTTGTAAGGCTCAACTGTTGAGGACACCTGGAAGCTGAATTCCAGTTTGTTGGATGATTCGCTGTTTTATTGCTTGTACATTCCCTCTAATTGCATAGTATTAGTGTGTTTTTCTCGTTGTTATTAAGCACCTTGATTGTAGGGGATGAGGCAAGCTAGAAATATCTCTAAGAAACTAAGAATAGCTGAATTTACTAATTTCTTCCTAATAATAGCTTGAAAGACATGCTTGTGCCTAAAAAAGGAAATTGCCTAAAAATGCTTTTGTGTAAAAGCATTACTTTCATATGTTCAGTGTATTCTTTGCTTAATCGTGCTAAATAATATTGTTAAGATAACCAACTGTTAGTAGCACAATCTTCATGCTGCTTCTGTTTTTGCAGAATTTATTATTATCTTTAACTGTATAAAGATATGGAAGGATTCCACAATGGCAGAAATGCAGTCCCCCAGATAACCCCCTCAACTCAGGAGTGGGTTGAGGAGCCATCTCATAGAGACACATGCCCTGAAAACTACAGTGTTCCCCACTGCAAAATTGAAGAATCATAAAGATTCATTAAGGTCTGCTAGACAGAAAGTTCTCCAAAGATTTACTGTATTGTTGAAGGACTTTGGATGGCCCATGCTGAACAAGGATGGAGATCCCCACCACCCCACTCAGCGGGTAATTTATTATGCTTGAGTGAGTACAAACAATTTGCATCTTAAATATTCAAAGTTCAGCTTCCCTTGACAAAATACCAAATGAAACTAAGTGCTGAGTGAGACAGATAGCATAGAGCTCAAAAATTGAAGATTTAATTAAATGGCAATTTGGGCTGGAAATAAGAAATAGATTTGTTGTCTCCAAGATTTAAGCAATTAAAAGGTCCATATGGAAGCCATATTTCAGAAAAGGGGAAATAAATTTTGTCTCCGATCCTGGAATTTAGGCAAGAGATTGATTTATATGACATCATAAACATGACCACCAGAATAATATCTAGAGCTGAGCAGGGTGAAACTGACTCTGTGCTTATTAAAATGCAAGCTTTAATATCTGAAATGGCTAACCAGATTTTAGATTTGAATATACATGTGACAGAAAATAATAGGAATTTAGAAAAGAAACTGGATTTATTAAAATTATTGATTACAGGGCAAGTAAATAATTTTAAAGAACTTGCTGAGTTTAAAGAGATAGTGGTGTCGGTTCAGAATCTCACAATGGTTATGGACATTTTATGGCAGGATTTGAAAAAGACATGGGATAGCATAATGATGATGGAGTTAAAATCAAAAGGAAATACAGATTAGATTAAGAGCTGTTCCAAAAGAGATGATTTACTTGAAAGAGGCACTTTTAAAGGTTTTGGATCTTATACACAACTCTGGTGAAGAACTTGACAAGAGGATTGAAGCAATATATAGGCAAAAATATATGTACACAGAAGAAAAAATTCCAAGAGATGTGTTAATTCATTTCATACATAAAAGCATCAAAAATGAAATACTGAGCAGACATTAAGAAAAGGCTTAAAATAAATGAGAATGTAATAATTATGTTTAAAATAATTCCTGAAAGAATGCTGAAAAACTGTAGAGAATATAAATTCTTGGTGGAGGTGCTCAGAAGAAAAGATGTAACTTTTTGCTAAATAGGGTAGACTTGTCAGAAAGTAAAAAGTTACTGGTGTAAGTTTATGTGTTAATCAAAAAAAGAAAAACACAGATTTTGTAATATTACCAGAAGTGTTTTTGTTAGACATTATGGATAAAGAACTGGAGAGTAATTATTGATTACTTCTTCAACATATGACAACAGCAGCAAGAATATTGTTTGCTCAAACTTTGAAATGGTTTGAAGTACTGATGATGGAAGAAGGGATTAAGGTTGCTGAGTTAGCTCAAATGGCTAAAGTAACTTGGGTTCTTTTTGAAAGATTGGAAGCCATTTATGGATTTTTTTTTTAGTAATAAGAAATCTAACAATGTAATAATCTGTTCTTGGTATTAGTAATTTTAGTAGGATTATTTAGTCATAATAACATTTAGTTAGAATGCTACTTTAGTTAGAATAATGTTGGGCAAACAGAGCAGTCTCCACACATCTGACGTAAGAAATGGAAATACCCAAAAACCAGGTGCAGAACATTTCAGTCTTCCTGGACACATGGACTGCAGTCTCGGAAAAAGGAAATTACAGAGGAGAACTGGAAAGAGAAACTGCGGAATTGAATTATATTCACAAATTCCAGCCCATTAGCAAAGATAAAAAGAAAGACAGTGGCTTCATAGCACACTACATATATTGATAAAAGAGTCCCCACTATTGCACATATAACAAAGGAAACCTTAGAGATTTGAACCTTGAGAAACTGACTTTTTGTAGGCTCATGTATTGCTTTAAGAAAACAAAAATAATGACCACAGATAATTTACATAAGCTTAAAGTAGATGATGAAGATACTGAAGTAGTTCAAGATTTTCCATACCTTGGCTCAGTCATTAATCAGAATGGAGACTGCAGTTAAGAAATCAGAAGGAGACTAGGACTTGGAAGGGCATCCCTGAACTAGACAAGATCCTGAAGTGTAAAATTATATCATTGAATACCTTTAGGTAGAACTGTCTGTACCATCGTATTTCCAGTTTCTGTGTATGGTTGTGAAAGTTGGACAATGAAGAAAGCTGGTAGAAGGCAAATCAGTTGATTAGAAATGTGATGCTGGAGAACAACTCTACAGATACCCTGGACAGCTAAAAAGACAAATGAATGAATCCTTGAGCAAATCAAGCATAAACACCCCGTAGAAGCCAAGATGACAAAACTGAGACTGTCATACTTTGGCCATATCATGAGAAGATATAACTTACTCAAAAATACAATAATGCTTGGAAAGGTAGGAGGCTGTAGGAAAATGAAGACTCCATTATAGATGGATAGATTCAGTCAAGGGAGCCACAGTCTTGACTCAGGACCGTTGATGAGTGGGCGACTTGGAGGTCTTTCTTTCATAGGTTTGCCGTAACTTGAAGTCGACTGGACAGCAGTTTAACAACAACAAATTAACAGCACAATTGATTAAGAATGAATTTATACTCTATTCCATTGCAAGGGGATTTTCTTATTTATGTTATGTTGGCTATCACTTTATCCTGTTTTTATGAGTGATGTCAGGTATAACTTAAAAGAAACTCCTACATAGGACAGTTTACAAATTTTACCTTGTCTTACTAGCGAATCATTACCCCGGGATTTCTTCTTTCCCTGGGTTCTGTGGTTTGTAGAGAAAATTAGAAGAATGAAAAGTCGAGTTATAGAAAGGACAGACCTCTGCAGTTTGTGGAGAATTCTGCAAAGGAAACTTTGTACTGGTTGAGGGAAGACATGGTTCCTAAAGACAGGAACAGGCTGCGTGACTGAATTTGTGGGGCCCTTTCAGTTTTATAGTTAAGAGAGCTTTGTTGAGAGATGTTGGATTTATTTGTGCTCAGTTCTGCTAGATCAAGCAGTATATTTAGAAGAAAAGAGTAGAGGAAGAAGTGCTTACCTGCTCATCCAGAAGGGTAAATAACATTCTTTCTTGACTGCGCTTGGAAGAGTATCTGTCTTAGCTTCAATATACCAGATCATTGGTTTTGATTTGTATGCGCTCTCTGAAGCATACATTGATTACATTAAAAGCTGTGGTTTGCAAACAGATCATTGAATGATTTCCAAACTGCTCTGTGCCTGTGTATTCCACTTAATTGTTGTTTGTTGATAGAGGCTATAAAATTATGCATGAAGTGAAAAAGTGACTAGGCAGAATATTTCCTGCACCTCTCAGTGCTAGAACTTGGGCTCATCTATTGAAATTGGCAGGATGTTCTGGAGAAATATGAAACCAGAGTATGTCTTGACAAACACATGGTTTATGGAATTTATTTTCATTAGGGGGCTTTAAAATGAGGTTAGAAAAATTCATAGAGGGTAGGCCTGCCAGTGGCTGTATGCAATCTCAGATGCAAAACAGCACTGATGGGCATTACTGTGAAGCAAATGTGGTCTGTTCCATATGCGTCCAGTTTTAAAGCTTACGGAAAGCATCTAGTTGTCCACTGTGGAAAAGCAGGATTGGCCTAATCCAGCAGAGGGTTCTCTTCTGTTGCTCAGGTAGGAAATTTCAATAGTGTACATTAACTGCTACTTATCTTTTCCATCTCTTTCCATCTTTTTCTTAGTATAAGAAATGTTTCTTGTCCACAAGATTTTTAACAAACCTCTATCAAATCCTTAAGGCTTGTCTACTTTTCTTTTTTGCTCAGGGGTTTGTTATGTAACAATAAAGCTCACATGGTCTTGCTGCAATAAAAGTTGGTTTAGTTTCAGAAGTTTACTTTAGTGGTTTGGTATCATTTGATGGTACTACTGGGGCTACTTCTAACCTCATTCAAAATCTACTTTTGCTATGACAACATGCTTAATGCTTCTTTAATCCTGTGTTTTTGTTGTAACATCTTAACTTGGCCATCAGATGATTTATTACAGAAAAGTTTCTGAATTAATTGTCTCTTGCCTCCTCTTAGATTCATGTGGGCTTCCATTGGGATTAATTATGGGAATAGTATTATTTAAGTGCACAGATATTTTTCTTTACCCTTAGTAATTTGATTGTCAAGGAGACAAGCTGAACTATTAAAAAGTGTTTCTGATTTTGAAATCAGAAAAGTCTGCATCGTCAGCATCATTTAGCAGCATACCATCTAATTTTACACCCATGGCCATAGTTGTAAAATGTTTTTCTCTCACACTTGAGTTTGAGAAAAGATCAAACTCTCTCTAGCAAAACAATATAACCTTGAGTCAAAAAGTGACAGATTCTACATCATGTTGTCTGCATTTGAAATCCATGCACTTTATCTTAGAAATAGAAATGTTTGGTATTGTTGCTTAGATTGAAAAAGAACTTAGACCCAGAAAGCAGTACAGTAGCTTTGATGGTTCCATCTGTTTTGTTGAATAATAGACATCTTAAATTACTTAGGGACAGCAATTTTTAATGAGAACTTGGATGAATGATGTGAAGCCCTTGCAGATGAAGCGTCATCCAGGTTTTGTGTCAACTGATACAGCCTCGTATATAGTAATTACATACTTGACTGGTGGAGGAATACACCATGATTCCTCTGCCCGTTCTTTGACATTGGGATCTCCTGGTAATAGGATAACAGAGGGGGACTTTCCTCTGTTTCTTCAGTGTTCAGGAGACCTTCAGAACATAGAAAGAAAGAAAAAACACATCTAATATTAGGGATATACTACTTTTGCTCTTGATTTGCAGGTGGCCTAAGCTGTCCTATGCAGAAAGTGTAGTGAGGCTAGAAGAATAAGTAGTATTACTTCCTTTATAATAACGATGGGCAACTTATATTGTTGGACCCTATCTCTCATTATCTTTACTACCATGGACAGTAGAAAGGAATGATAGGAGTTAGAATCCAGCAACATTGAGCTGGCAAAGTGTTATTCACCTGGTTTAGAACATGGTTTAGGCTATATTGATGTTTATGGGAAATCTTTAAAGAAAAAATGTTTAGAGAAAAATGTAATAATATTCTCAGAACATGAAGCAAAGAAGTATTTAAATTAATGGTTGCATAGATTAATATTGAGAGCTGAAATAAGCATTAAATCTCAACTTGTTATTCTATAATATTTAAACTGCAAAAGCATGTTCTCAGTTTTTACTGCTGTTCTGAAGAGCCAGCAGGTTGAAGTTCTCTGTAAAAACATTGAGTTGGATTTATATTAAATTATCCTTGATTTCAGTGGCACTTACATCAGTTTAGTCTACACCTTATCTGTTTAATGCTAAGGAACAAAGAAATTCATGAGAGCATTGTTTTTGAGCTCTATAAAGTACAGTATCATGAGAACTGATGAAAGACAATGATATTTTATAAAACAAACGTTTTTCTGAAAGTTTATGGAGTATTGAATGGGGCTGGGAAAATGTAGCTGCTTTGTTACTGAAACACAAAAAATATGTGCCTTATAGAAATTTGAAATATTATTTCTCTTTGTCTTTGGGCTATATCTGTGTTGTGTTGGCAGTCTCAAGAGAATGCCCTCCCCCTCGCCCTTCATGCTCAGGAATTTGCTTAGGAGCAATATATGTTTTATATATATCTATATCTATATATCAGATATCTATCTATGTATGTATCAAAATTAAATATCTATCTATCTATCTATATCAAAATTTGTTCAGGAGGTTTCTTAACTTGCAGAAAAAAATGTAAGGGTGCAAGGAGGACTTCTGCCCTCTCTCCACTGCTGCTCTCTATGCTGCCCTTTTGGTTCTGCTCGATTCTACAGTTCATGAGCAGATGTTCATCTGCGGTGTTGTTAACCATCATAAGACATGGTATGGAGCCCATTGGACTAGAAAGTGCTCTTATTGCACCATTCTTGGACAATTTGTACTAACAGTTTTAGAAGCTTTTTTTAAAAATATTCACTAGAAAATTTTATGCTCCGGTTACTTTTTTTTTTTTTTTAAGAAAAAATAAGTTATGACAATCAGAGAAGTGTAAGAAGTATCCTTTTTTGGTTGCAGTTGGTGTGATCAGGTGTCCAATCTGTCGCCAGGAATGCAGGCAAATAGATTTGGTAGATAACTACTTTGTCAAAGACACATCTGAAGCACCCAGCAGCTCTGATGAGAAATCTGAACAGGTATGACACTTCTGCTCTTTTCTCCTTGCAATATAGATTGTTTTTTCCTCTTGTGGAAGATATAGGTTTTGGTAATTTCTTGATTGCCATGTGAGGGCTTAAGCATTTGAAAATGTTTTCTTCCCTGTTTTTAGGTGTGTACCAGCTGTGAAGATAATTCTAGCGCTGTTGGATTCTGTGTGGAATGTGGTGAATGGCTGTGCAAAACATGCATAGAAGCTCATCAACGAGTAAAATTTACTAAGGATCATATGATCAGAAAGAAGGAAGATGTCTCTTCAGGTGAATTCTTTATCTAACATCAGATTTTTTTTCCGTTGCCTGTGGTTGCTGCTAAATATACCTGCTTCTTAATATATTAGAAACCATACTATTGAGTTGTATTTGTGTTTTAGAAAAGAGGCAGATGCCCTAGTTTTGTACTTTATTGAACAGTAAATAATGTTTCATTTCATATGTGACTGTAACAGAAGATCTTAGTCACTGAGCTTTTTAGAGAAACTGCTACAAATATACAGTCCTGTTCAGTTTTTTTAATCTTGCTATTCATTTATATAAATACTTCTAGGCTGCTTTTTAAGTCTTTTTATGTGAGGGCGTATACATTATATTTTTTTAAATGATAAAACAGCTTAAAAACATGTCTTAAACTGTGAATTTGGTGCTTGTAAGAGAATACTTCTGTTGCAAACCTCCATCGAATTTAGATATTCTGCCCAAACCCCAACACTCTAGTATTGATTAGGTATCAGGTCTATCTACTAGGTTTAGTGATTGGAAAGGAGGTATACTTGGCTGAGAGCTCAAGCGTCTAGATCACTTCCTTAAGCACTTTCATATAGATATTAAAACGTATGGAGAAAGGTGGGATTATTGAGGCACCCCATAAACTAGAGGCCATGTAGTAGAACTGATTTTCCCAGCATCACCTTCTGAGACTGATCTTGTAAGAAGCGTTGGGATCATTTATACGACCATGTCTTCAACCTAACCCAGACAGACAGTCAACATGATTGATTGTTTCAAGACCTGCTGAGACTTCTGAAAGAACCAAAAGGATTGCATTCCTTCCATCTATCCATCCCAAGGATAAGTTATCTGTGGCAACCAAAGCTGATCCCATCCAGAAATCAGGCTAGGGTCTTTATCATTAGAGATCTAAATAAACAATATCATTCATTACCTAGAGTTCTGATATATCCTGCCATGCAGTTCTGGCACACACTGGATAAATTTGATACCTGGCTTGACTTGATGGTTCTAAAGTTTTTTTCCTCCTTTTTGTGCTTTGAAGCATTTTCTGAGGGGCTGGTTTTTGCTTTAATTTGGATAATATCCCCTGCATTCCACATGTCCATCCCCTGCATGTTGTGTATACAGATTTTGCAAAGGTGCCAGTGGCCAAGAGGCAGAGTTGCTAAAGATACCAGGATAGTGGAGTACCACTGGAAAATTTCATAGATTTCAAGCTATTGTGAAGTATATTATTAAAACAAGTCTAACAATGAAAGGCATTTTATAACTGATAGTAGATTGTCAAGGAAAGTCTGTCCAGTACAATAACAATATAATGTAATTATCAAAAGTCTGAAGACAAGGGACTTCTGACATAGTCTTTTGGAAGGAAGATTGTTATCATTAGAGTGGTAAATAAACTCCATTAGCTTCTAGTTTTATATTTTGATCCTAGATGTAGTAGAAATAGTTATATGAGGTACAGTATAAAGGACAGCTTGTGCTGACATTTTTACATATGGTAAAGGTGTGGCATATTCCTGGTCATTTCTGTCTTATTCCTACTGTGGCAGATAAACCTCAGTATATATAATTGAGGACTAGGCAACTGTATAGGGGCAAGCAGCCAATTTCCTCTACCCACCCTATGGGCCACCCCTCAGCATACCAGAGTACTTCACTGTTTTTTTCCAAATCTCTCTCAAAATGGTGACTGGAAGGGATATTGCATCACTCTTGTTGCCATTTTGAAAGGGACTCTGCTGGAAACAGAAGTATTTGATCTTGGGACAGGTGGGAGTGTTTGCTCATTTGAGGATCTTTCTGTGCAGTTTTGGGGGAAAAATCCCCTACAGATCATGCCAATTTTTTTTAAAAAAAATTCAGGGTTGGGGGGCATCACAAAAGTGGGTCCAGGGCTGAATGTGACCCATGGGCTGCACTTCCTCTAGCCCTGATATAACTGAACTGAACATATATTTGCTTTGCCTTCCTTTTTCTTCCATTCTTCTGTTGCTTTCATAGTCTCTAATTGAGGCAATGCATTCTTCACAAGGAAGATTGAGTCTGTTTGATATTGTGATAAAATACAACACATTTTGATAGTCAAATCATATCATTTGTGAGATGTAAGGATAATTTCTAATGTTATATTTTATTTGTTTATCATGTTCAGAGTGAACAGGATTTTAGAGCAGGGATGGACTGGAAGATTAGGCTGCCACTGAAAAATTGTTTCAACAATATATTATATTAATTAGTAGTACTCTAGTATTTAATGTACTAGAGCACAGTACTTTAGACAAGAAGAAGACTGGTGAAATGTTCTTTCTTTGAACCCAAGATCCACCCACCAAAATGTGACATAAAAGAAAGAGAATTAAGGAATTCTGAGCCAAAGAATTTGTTTTGAGACCCAGAACTGAATGGCACTCACAGTTCCTTTGCACAAAAATCCAACTCTGAATAAGCCAAGGCCTGTTATTTCTGCAGTAGAATGTATGGTCTGTGGGAAGGGAGTTATTCTGGAAGTCAGAAAATTTGTTAGTTTGTTTCATGTAACCTGGAGATTTACCAGTAGATCTTTTCTTTGCCTATCCCTGCTTTAGAGTAGCTAAGAGGGAGTTGCCCAAGATATTTCGATTTGGAAATAAGTGATTTGGGAGTAGTTTTGACTAAGACAAGTTGAGTGAATTGCAGGAGGTTGAAGCCAGGTCAGACAGGGATTAAGATAGAAACCTGAAAAATTAGTAAGTGACATTCTTCAAGAAATTTGTGTTAAAATGTATGTGTGTATATTGTGCCTTTGAATTGCCTATCAACTTGTGGCAACGATGTGAATTTCATAGAGTTTTCTTAGACAAGGAATTGGTTTTGCCAGTTCCTTCTTCTGAAATATGGTCTATAGCACTTGCTCTTCATTGGTGGTCTCCCATCCAAATATTAAACAGGGCTGACTCTGCTTAATTTCCAAGATCAGACAGGATCTGGTGCCTTCAGTGCGTCCAAACAGTAGGGAAATAGGACAATAATTAGAGGGGTAAGAGGAGTCAAAGCAGGATAGTTTTGAGAATAGGGGTAAGAGAAATATGTTTGAATGCAGCTGAAAGTGACCTCTTGGTGTCTTAATATTTTACTGCCATATAATCCCAGGTCACAAACACTAATGGAATGAAAAACACCCTTTGCTTCCCTCCTATAAGCAATTGAATAGATAGTAGGCCATTCATTAATGCAGCTGTGTAGTCCCCGGATTCCCAGTGGAAACTGGAAATTTAGTCATGCAATGGAAAGAGTAGTTCAGCAAAAGTAATATTGGACCACTTTGGGGCTCTTGTCACTGTGTAATTTTTTGGGACAGGGGCAAGCAGATGAACTGGATGGTCATATTACACTGATTGGGAGATAAAATGCAGCACTGTTTCTGTCAAAAGAAATAGAATACTTAATAGTTTTTAAACTGAAGGTCTGTTGTAAACCACCTTAGGTACTGTATAGGGAGGAAAACACAGTATAAATTAAATATATACATACACACATACATACATACAGAAGAAAAGAAACCTGTGCTCTTCCTAGGCAGCTGTCTGTGTGCCCTGGATTAGGAACTAGTAAATCAGTTCACCTTCGTTATAGAATTTACCCATCTTGAGCTCTGTTATCTTATCTTGCAATTTTGGTCTTTATACTGTTTTGATTTTTTTTTTAATGTATAAAATACAAAACATGTGTTTCTTCTAACACAGAGGCAGTTGGAGCATCTGGTCAACGTCCTGTTTTCTGTCCTGTGCACAAACAAGAACAGTTAAAACTTTTCTGTGAAACCTGCGACAGACTGACATGCAGAGACTGTCAGTTACTGGAACACAAAGAACATAGGTATAGATACCAGTTTCATAATGTGCTGCTTCTCACAGCAGACTGCTTTAAGAAAACAACCCTCATGTATTGTAAATGTTCTTAATTTGTTTTATGATAAATGGAGTGGTGTTGCGTTCCTTTTTTAATCCAGTCCTGATTCTAAGGAGGGATAAGTGTCAAGTAAAATTATTAGAACAGTATTGGGATTAAAGAAATCTTACTTTGTTAATCATGTGAATTTTGAATTTTTATTTGTCACTGATTGTATATATACATAATTTGGGAAAGATAGTTTAATTTTGGAATGCAAATATTGTAGAAAAGGCATTTTCTCTAATGCCCAGGGAAGTGTCTCTAATAAGATGACACCAGCACTTACTTTTATTAAATATTTTTGTTAAGAATAATTAATCTTTTATTTCATCAGACATCCACAGAGAAGTTATACACATCACATCCTTAAAGAAGAGAGATGCTTGTGGTAGTTTTCACAGATTATTGCTCCATAGATTATTGTGATTTTTTAAAATTGATTTCATGAGAGATGTGGTAAAAGATGCTTCTGGCAAGGTAGGGTAGCTGAGGCAGTGGACACAGCTTTTCGTGCAGAAATATATGTGCAATGTAGTATGTAAATATCTAACTTAGCATGATTATAAACTTTGTAAAAATGATCACTTTCCAAAAAGTGTATAATTTTTGGCTTTGACTTTTCACCAAGTTGGATTTCTTTAGTGTTATAACTATGGCGAGCATTCCTTATATGGTATGAGAAGCTTGTGATACATGAAGTACCTTCAACCCTCCACTTTTTTGGGAAATTGGGGGCTCAAGACCCCTGTGAAAGTGAGAATACCATGAATAAAAATAAAAATCACAGATGCTGTTTTTTAACCTGAGAACATTTCTTTAGGAATCTCTAGGTCCTCCAGCACGATTCTGTGACCAATTTCTGGCAGAAGTGGACCACAGAGTCATGCTAGAGGACATAGCAAGGGCTGGAAGTGTTCTTTCTAGGAATCTCTAGGTTCTCTAGCACATCAGTGTGAATTTTTAAAAAATAAATAAATAAAATAAAATGTGAATAATCAAGTCCGTTAATGCTGAACCTATGAAATTAGGTGCCCACTGTAGTCAATAAAGATAATTACTAATACTATTCTATTAGTTGTTCAGTGAAGTAGAAATTATCATGTGGCAACCTGTTTCAGTTTAGTCATAACAATGAAAAGATGCACATTGGAGATGTTAAAGTTAAATTCATGTGAACACTATGAAATAAGAATCATAGAACACAGCTGTGTGTATGTATGTGCATTTGCCTTCAAGTTTGCCTGTCTGCTTATGGCATCCCATGAATTTCACAGGGTTTTCTTAGTCAAGAAATACTCAGAGGTGGTTTTGCTGGTTCCTTCCTCTGAAATATAGCCTGCAGCTCCTGATACTGGTTGGCAATCTCCCCTCTAAGTACTAACCAGGGCTGACCCTGTTTAGCATCCAAGATCAGACAGGATCTGGTACCTTTAGGGATTTTAGGCCATAAACACTATGGTACTCTTGAGGAGAAAAAAATCATAACTTTGTACTGCTAGTTTCCAGGCATGTTCTAGCATCTGTAACTCTCACTTTGAAAAAGCTGCTGTGACAATACAGCTGCTTTACTACTTTATGATAATGTCATCTTAAGTTTGGCTTAGGTACAGAGATCCTTCCACATGTGAACTTCAACCTGTCAGTTTCTGAGGCGAAAAGGAATGGGGAGTAGAAATGCTTCCCATGGCACACTAGGAATCTTTACATCCAAGTTAATATCTTTATAACTTTGGCATACTTTTAAGTCAACTTCTTTATTTAGCTATTCTAGTTCTTTAGGGATAATTTCATTGTTATGTTAATTGAACAACAGCAGGGCTTTGTGGTTCAGGTCTGTCTTTTATTGATATTAGAAATGGCATACCATCATTGTGGAAACTTTGACAATCTAGCATATGGATAGTTGAGATGTATACTAAGTGTTCATGCTCAATCAGGAGTTAGGCTCTTGCTGCTTATATGTGTTGACTGGGTCTAGTTTATTGAAGTCGTTGTTGTTGTTGTTGTTATTAATATTCCAGTAATGGAACTCAAGGCAGCTAATGTAAAACAGTATAGATTAAGAACTATACAAACATTTTGATAAAAGTACGCATACATACATACATCTTTAAAAAGCAGTTAAACAGTTTGTAAAGTTATATAGGTATTGACCTAGAAAGCCTTATATGCCTTGGACGTAAGTTATTTGAAAGACTGTATATCTCTTTATGAGCCCAGTAGAAGCCTAAGATCATCCAGAGAGGCCCTTCTCTCTGTCCTGCCACCCTCTCTGGAGGCTGCTCCTTGACTTTCACAGAGAACCCAGGATGGCCCTGTTCTTGTTCTTCTGCCAACGGCAGGTTAAGACTTTTTGTCCTGCCAGCCTTTTATAAATTGACTTGGTTTGGGATCTTGATGCTGTGCAGGTCTGTTTTTATAGTTTTAAATGTATTTTAAGACATTTAAATAAACATGCAATGTTTTTAACTTTGTAAATGGTTTAATTCTCTTTTAAATTTTACATTTGTACTTCACTGATTTTTAATTTGTATTGTACTGGAAGAACCCTGGTGGCGCAGTGGTTAAATGCCAGTACTGCAGCCACAGGGTTGTGAGTTTGATACTGCTGGGCTCCAAGTTAACTCAGCCTTCCATCCTTCCACAGGTTGGTAAAATGAGTACCCAGCTTGTTGGGGGCAATTAGCTAACACATTTTAAACAGCTTAGAGAGCACTTAGCTGATAACCGGTATAGAAATACACCAACTATTTTTATTGCACATGCTATTGCTATTGCTGTTTTAATATTGTTAGCTGTTTTGAGTCTCATCGGTGGGAGAAGGGCAGGGTATAAATAAATTAAATGTGGCAATTTGTTGTTAACTGCTGTAAAGTTGACTTTGACTTATGATGACACTATGGATGAGGGACCTTCAAATCACCCTGTCACTAGCTGCCCAGCTCAGGTCTTGCAGATTGAGAGATGCTTCTTCCTAGATTGAGTCTATCCACCTGTGATGGGGTCTTCCCCTTTTCCTGCTACCTTCTACTTTACCAAGCATTATTGTCTTTTCTAATGGGTGATGTCTTCTCATGATGTAGCCAGGTTATGAGAGCCTTAGTTTAATCATCTTTGCTTCAAAAAGTTCAGGCATGATATGCTGTAGGATCCATCCGTTTGTCCTTTTAGCCATCCAGGGTATCTGTAGAACTCTTCTCCATCACCACATTTCAAGTGAGTTGATTTTCTATCAGTTTTCTTCACTGTCCAGCTTTCACAACCATATATAGAAATTGCAAATACGATGTCATGGACAGTTCTAACTTTAGTATTCAATGATATATCTTGACACTCAGGATCTTGTCTAGTTCTTTCATAGCTGACCTTCCAAATCCTAGTTTTCTTCTGATTTCTTGATGACAATCCACAATGATTGAGCCAAGGTATGGGAAATCTTGAAGTACTTCAGTGTTTTCATCATCTGCTTTAAGGTTATGTAAATCATCTGTGGTCATTTTTGTTTTCTTACTGTTCAGCTATGAGCCTGGCTTTGTACTTTCTGCCTTGACTTTCTTCAGTAACTGTTCCAAGTCTTTGTTGTTTTCTGCTAGTAGAATGATGTCATCTACATGTCTGAAATAGTTGATATTCCTTCCTCCAATTTTCATGCCTCCTTCCCTCTGAGTCTGATCCTGCTTTACACATTATACGTTCAGCAAGCAAGTTAAACAGATAGGATGTTAAACTGCAGCCTTCGCTGCCAGTTGGAAACCATTCTGTTTTACTGTATTCTGTCCTAACAGTAGCCTCTTGTCCAGCATACAGTTTATGCAGCAGGACAATCAAGTGTTGTGGCACACCCATTTCTTTAAGAGCAATCCATAGTTTCTCATGGCCTACAGAATCAGAAGCTTTGCTATAATCTATGAAGCACAATCTGACTTTCTTCTGAAATTCTTTTCTGTACTCTGTTGTCCAACATACGTTTGCAATATGATCCCTCGTGCCTGTTCCTTTCTCAGAGCTAGCTTGGACATCTGGCATTTCTCGCTCCGTATATTGTAGAAATTTTTGTTGTAGAATTTTGAGCACAGCTGTGCTTGCAAGTGAAATTAATGCAATAGTCCTGTAATTGCTGCAATCCTTGGTGTCCCCTTTGGACTGGAATTGGAATGTATAGTGTTTCCAATCTGTGGGCCACTCTTTTGTTTTCCATATTTGTTCACAGATTTTAGTTAGAACTAGAGTAGATTCTGTCTCTGTAGCTTGAAACAGCTCTATTGGTATACGATCTATTCCTGGTGATCTTTTTTCCCAAAGTGCTCCATGTGTAGCTTTCACTTCACTTTCTGAAATTGGTGGTTTGTCTTTGTATGGTTCTTCCTCGAATGAATCTGTCAACATTTTGTATTTTTTATATAGTCATCCCTCCACATTTGCTAGAGTTGGGGGCACAGGAACCTGTGAAAATGGAAAAACTGTGCAAAATTCTAGGCTCTCCCATATTTAACACCCCAAAAAATTATGATCACCATATTCAACCCCCATGGATTCCTTTGAGGCATCAGGGTTCCTTCAAACGTCAGAAGTGGGTGGCTGGTGGGGCTTACAGCCACCTCCACTGCTGCCCCACACCATTTTTAAGAGGGGCTTACAAGCTTCATCCGCAGTTTCTCAGTCTCACAAGGCTTACAGTCACTATTAAAATGGCATAGAGAGGCAGCAGCGGTGACAGTAAATAATCTGTGAATAATAAAATCCGCAAAAGTGAAACCCACAAATGCAGAGGCCTGACTGTACAGTTCTTCTGTGTGTTGTTTCCGTTTTCTTTATTTCTCATATAATGTGTTCCCCTTTTGGTAACTCTTGGTTTAAATTTCTCTTTGATTTCTCTAATTGTATGGAAGAGGTCTCTTCCTTTTTTGTTGTCATCTTTCATTTCTCTGCATTAATTATTATAGCAGTTTTCCTGGTTCCTGTGCAGAAGTGATTGAGGGTTCTGACTCTACTTCTCTTACCATTTACTTTTTCTTCTCCTCTGTCCATAACTGCTTGAAGAGTTCTATCTGTCATCCATTGAGGCTCCTCTTTCTTTTTGGCTGCAGATAGTGTCTTTTTCATTCCTCCCTGACATTGTCCCTGACTTTGCAATTGGTGAGTAAAAGATAACAGAAACCGTAAAATGGCACAGCACATCATTAAAAGTCCATCCTATTCAGTTTCTAAAATCCTGGGGACACAAGAATTCTTTCAGCTGGTGACAGAAGGAGAGCAAGGAGAGAGCTGTCCTGGCCTCCTTTGGCAGGGAATTCCAAAGATTGGATGCAGCCAAGTCCCTGTCCCATATACCCACCAAATAAACCTGAGAAGGCGATGGGACAGAGAGAAAGGCTCCTCCGGAATATCTTTGAGCTCTAATAGTCTCATACAGGGAGGTATGGTCCTTCAAATAGCCTGGACCCAAGCTGTGTAGAGCTTTATAGGTCATCACCAGTACTGTCCAGAAGCAAACTGGCAGTCAGTGGAGCTCTTGCAACGTGGGAGTCATATGCTTTCTGTAATCAACCCCAGTTAGCAATCTGGGCCAGCTCTTTGGATCAATTGACGTTTCTGAATACTTTTCAAAGGCAGCCCCACGTATGGCACATTACAGTAATCCAGATGGGATGTAACCAAGGCATGTGTTGCTGTGGTCAGATCTGACTTCTCCAGGAATAGGCACAATTTGTACACCAACTTTAACTGTGCAAATGCAGTCATGGTCAAACCCTGGGTCTCTAGGCTCACATCTAAATCCAGGAGAATTTCCACACTGCGAACCTGTGTTTGCTGGAGGAGTGTAACTCCATCTAATACAGACTGAATTCCCATTTGCAAATCTGTCTTTTGACTGACTAAGAGCACCTGTGTCTTGACTGAATTAAACTTCAGTTTATTCACCCTCATCTGAGGGTGCTGTAACATAGAAGCACAGAAATAGCTTTGCTGGAATTAAGTGAAAAAGAATAATAGAGTTGGGTATCATCAGCGTATTGGAGATCCCTGATCCCCAGACTCCAGGCAGCCTCTTCCAGCAGTTTCATATAGATATTAAATGACATAAGATAGAATCCTGAGGGACTCTACAGGCCAATGACCAACGAATTGAACAGGAATTCTTCAGCACCACCCTTTGAGAATGCCCCTTCAGGGAAAGCATGGAGACACTAGAACAGTATCTCCAAGCCCCATTCTAGTGAGCTGACCCAGAAGGATACCATGGTCAGTGTTTTCAAAAGCCATTGAGAGATCCCAAAGAATCAACAGGAATATACACCCTCTGTCCAGTTCCTACCATGGGTCATCCAACGGGGTTACCAAAACTGTCTCTGTTCCATAACCAGGACCTGAAGCTAGAGTGAAATGGATCTAGATAAAAGACAGAAAACCATACTTTTCCTACTTTCTGTTGGGTATTGCAGTACATTAGATGCCTCATGCAGATTGTAATCTGGCCAAATTCAGGACAGGCTTGTGAGACGTAGCCCTGCTAGTGAAGACCGTACGTACAGGAATACCTCAGGTAACAACACCTCTGACAAGAAAGGTCCTTTTTACAAAATCTTGTTATGCCCACCCTTTTCCTCCTCATGCTCTGTCTCTTTCTGAAAGTTTTTTTTAAAGCATCATTGACATTGGGGAGGATGGTGGCAGAGAAACACACACTTTCAAGTTGTAGCAGCATGTGTTCAGTAAACAATGTGATAAGCTTGAGCTGCGAAAGAATGAGATTCTACTCTAACTCATGATGGAATGGAAATTCACCAGTTTCCCAACTGGGGTCATATTTGGAGTTTCTGACCTCTTAAGAACTTGTACAAAAAGAGCTATCAAAAATTTCCTCAACTTTGCTTTGTTTGTTCCCAACACCGCATAAACTGCACACTTTCTGAGTACTGTGTAAGAGTTTGAGAAACTGTGCAGCTTTGCATAAAAACCTATCCTTATGGTCTTTTCACTACATGCAGAAAACTGTACAGCTTTCTGAGACCAAAAAAAGCCTCCCACTTACATTGTTTTTCACTATATACTTGGGAAAAAATGCACAACATAAAAAAATTATTTTTTACACTATATCACTATATGAACAACATGGTAAATGGTTCATTATTGTGGCAATTTGGGGTGCTGGGAAAAATTAAGGAAAACCAGAGAGAGAAATGGAAGGAGAGAGTTTCAGTGATTTTTGAGAGCTTATAGTTATACACACTTTGGTTTAGGATTGTCAGAAAGAAGGGAAGACAAGCAACATTATGCAGAAGAAAAAGAAACTTGGACCAACTAAAGCTACAGCCTTTGCTGGTTTAAATATTGTGCAACCAAGATGTTATGTGGCAGGAAAAGACATGGGCTGACTGAAGTTGCAGCCTTTGCTGGTTTGAATGTTGTGCAACAGAAATTGTATGTGACAAGAAAATAAACTCAGGCTGACTGAAGCTACAGCTTTTTATCAGTTTGAATGTTGTCCACTTTGCATTTCATGTTGAAAGGTGCACATCATACAGGGGAGGCCATGGAGGTCTCAGAAGGAGCTGTGTGGTTTCTGGAAAAATATGTGGTTTTCTGGGCAAGCTGCACAGCTTTCATAGGAAAGCTACAGAATTTCCCATCATTGCAGGAGAAAGCAAATCCTGAGTATCCTGAAGCTATGGGATGAAAAGCTGATTCATTATTCTAAACATCTGTTGGAACTTGGAAAAATGAGATTCATCATCACCAAATTTATCCAAAACCTTTTGTGGCTGTCTGTCCCTGCCTACAAGTGACAGGATAAACAGCAGCCAGCTCCAGAACCCCTTACCTGAGCATTTAGGAACAACAAAATAGAGAGAAAGAGAGAGAGGATAAGTGTGCCTCATCTGTTCCCCCCCTCCTCGCGGGATATTAAAAAAGCTTTAATTTCTAAGTCTGGCCACCAAAATGAAAATCATGAGAAAAGTGGAGGCTGGTGAAAGTCATCCTAGGATGTATTTTACAAGAAGCCTTTAAGCAATCTTTAGAAGTTTCAATTTTTTTTTCTTATACAGGGCTTACCTAACTTGGTTGTTTCATTCACATGTGGACACTTTTATAAAAAGTTTGCTGAAAAATATTGAAATGCTCTTTTTGTGGTGTAGGAATCTATCCCTATTCTTTCCATGTCATTTTTTTTGTTAAAGAAGAGATGGCCAGGAACACTATTAGCTGAGGTATAGATGTAACATGTTTTTGGAGCTCTTATCCACCATTCTTAGTTGTATGTTTTAAAACATCTATTAGGTCTGTGAGGGATATAATCTGTGTTCAAGATATTTGCCACTTTATAATAATGTTGTCTTTAGATTCCACATTTCAGAAACAGAGAACCTTTTGCCTTCCACATATTTTGGACTTGAACTTCCAGAACTGCCAGCCAGCCTAGCCAATAGTAAGGGAGTTGGGGAGTTGTGGCAAAGATTTCCACCACTGCCATATGTGTATATACTTGAAAGATGTTTGTGTGGGATACAAAACAATTATTGATGAATTCCTCATATTGCTTAAACTTTTACACAGGGGAAAGTAACTCGTGGCTCTCCAGATGGCATTGGATTGCAGCCCCCATCATTCTATACTATTGGTCATTTTGTGTAGAGCTGGTGGGAGCTGCAGTCTAAGACCATATGGTAGACTGCTGGTTGCCCAGTAAAACAGGCTAGCTAGGTTATTAGTGGCCTAAGAATTTTTCTGTTCATGTACAACAGAGATCAGTAAATGGTTGTTGTGAACTAAATGTGGAATTATTTTTTTTTAAAAGCACTGTTCAGAAATAAGCATCTGGGCATTTACTAAATCAAATATGGAGATAACGCTTTGATTTTGGAATTATGACACCACAGTCAAGAATCATCAAATGTCTTTAAAGAAAGTATCTTTAATAAACATGTTTCAACTGTATTTTTGCAGTTTCTACTTTCTCATTTGGAAGCAAAAGTTTAAATCTAGTACATCCTCTTTTTGTAATGCTTCAGCATTAATTGTTTGTTGTCTTCTAATTTGGAAAGGTATCAGTTTTTGGAAGAAGCATTTCAGAATCAAAAGGGTGCTATAGAGAATCTCTTAGCCAAACTTCTTGAAAAGAAGAATTATGTTAACTTTGCAGCTACTCAAGTACAAAATAGGTGAGTATGAATTTTTCTATAATAATGCTTAGTTTAATGTGAATATGTTGGTTTACAGAAGTATTAAAGTTCCAGCCTCTGATGGGTTGTTGTTATATGCCTTCAATCCTGACTTACGGTGACCCTTTCATGGGATTTTCTTGGCAAGATTTGTTTAGAGGACGTTTTCTACTGACGTCTTCTTAGGGTGAGAGTGCGACTTGCCCACAGTAATTCAGTGGGCTTTCATGGCTCAGCAGGGATTGAACCTTAAACTCCTAGAGTCCTAGTCTGAGAAAGACACTTAAATCACTATGCTGGCTCTTTTATGTTGGCGTCCTTTGTACAACAACTGTGGACAGTGATAGCTAGTCACTCTGATCCAGAGGACAAAATCTACTTGCAAAAATAGGCTTCTTCAAATAGGTCTACTACAGATGTACTAAAAACTGTGAGGACAGCAACATGCATCTTGGAGCATGGCATGGATAACACAAGTGATTCTTTACACACATAGCCACGTAGGAACATCTGCATCACTGGTGGTGTTTGTATACATGGAATCTTGGACTGCTTTAGTTTCTTTCTTCTGTATCAGGGGAAAGGAGAAAATAGTTTCATCTTTTTAAAGATTATTGAGAGAAGGGAAACATTCAAGTTTCCCTGTATTTCTGTTTTAACATAGCCAGTTATACTTCTTCTTTCACCTGGCAAGTATTCTAAATAGAGTAACATGGGGTAGCATATTGCCTTGCATAGAGAGAAAGTCTTGTCTCCTAAGAGTGACAATTGACACCCTTATCCATGCATTTGTATCTGTGGCAGGGAGAGCCTTTCCATCTCCCAAGGTGGTTGTATGTCGAACTACCAAGTTAATGCTTTGGCTGTCTTAGGCAAAAGACAGACTATTTGCAACATGAATGCAGTGGCCTCAGCACTGCAATGTGTTTTGTTACCCAGGGAACACAGTTTCTTCCAGTGGCTGCAGTGACAGAATAGGGAGGTGATTACAGGAATTTCCTACAAGCTTCAAGCAGGTAGCTAGCAACACATTTCATAGCTGAAATAGAAGGCTGTCCCTTCTAATACATTATTCCTTTTGGCTAAGGTTTATACAATTCTAAAAGACCACCAAAAGCAGTAGGTTGAGCATTTTGCAACAAATAGAACTTAAATGTCTAACATGTAGAGAGAAATTTACATGCAGAAGGTTGTTATATATTGTAAAAGGTTATTTCTTTAAAGGGTTATTTTTTTTTGCAAGAATTAATGGAAGTGATGGTTTAATATTACAAGTTGAGTATCCCTTATTCGGAAACCTGAAAACCTCCAAAAACCAAAACTTTTTGCCATCAGCTACTCACTTGGTGCTCCTGCTTGTTTGTCTTTCAGATCCTCAGTCTGTCCGCAGCCTTGCATCCTATACACAACACAAGTAATGAACAAACAAGTCATGAGGCTGGAGAGAGACATGATGATCTGTGAAATGGCAGGAATAAGTATAGTGCTCAGAGTGAATCATATTTCCCGCTGTTTCACAGATCCTCGTATCTCTTTCCAGCGTCACTTCTCTGTCCAACCTCACATCTAATTTGTTTGCTGCTTGTGTTGTTATGAGATATAAGGGATCTGATACCAGTATTCAGGAAAAAAAGAAAGAAAGAAAGAAAAATGCACTACTGCACAGGAGATCACTGGGGAGTCCACCAGCTGCCCATTTCCATCTTTCAGGCAGGGACTGTGGTGTTCCTGCTTATTCGTTTGCAGGCTTCCTAGAGATCTCCTGTAAAGTACTGTGTTTTATGTGTATGCAGATACAGGTATTCCAAAACCCCCCCAAAATCTGAAACATTTCTGATCCCAAGCATTTTGGATAAGGAATACTCAATCTGTATTTTTACTTAACTATGATCATACGTGAGTATTTATCATTGTGTAAAGGTGTTTGTTTATAACTGAAGTTTCATTTGCTTAAAAAGATATCAGTTTGGAGATGTAGAAATGTTACTGCCTGACAGTACATTTTTCTCTTTCAGGATAAAAGAAGTAAATGAAACAAATAAAAGAGTAGAACAGGAAATTAAAGTGGCTATTTTTACCCTCATTAATGAAATCAATAAAAAGGGAAAATCTCTCTTACAGCAACTTGAGGTATGACTAAATGCAAAACAACAAGAGCTTAGTATAAACACTAATGTGATGCTCGCTTGTATATGATTCTTCTGTTTTGGATACCCATCAGTGACTCTGTTCATAGTGTTATCCATCATGAACTTGTTGACCTATCTTCACTCCTAATCCTAATTTACTCCATGTACAAGCAGTACTAAGCCTGATGCTTGTTGCCACTTACACACATATTAGCAAGCTGTGGCTTACCATTGTGGAAAAAGGACTACTGTCTCCCCCACCTTCAGTGTGGCATTGCTGACTAAAATAAGTTTACATGGATTCAAAGCATTAAAGTTATATGAAGGCACAAATTGTAGAAGTGATTTTAACATCATGGCTTTGAAGTATAGAATTTTCCCTGTGGTGTCTCATTAAAATCTTAGTCTGTGTTGAGAGCAGCATGTTTTATTTGAAATTTCTTATTGGTGCTTGTTCTCCTCTTCAGATTTCAAGTCTTCTAATACTATTAAAACCAGATAATCCTTTTCATCTTTTATATAGGGCTTGTTTTTTGATGCACACCCCGAAGTCCATTAATAACGTTTACCTTAGGCAAGAAAATCTAGGTTATTTTTGCCAACTTGGCTTTATATAAATATGTTCTGAAATGCTAAAAAACATGGATTACAAGAAAGCTACCAGTGGTTCTTGATGAGTAGTAACATATCTTACTGTATGGCAATAGGTTGTAAGAACAGAGGTTTTTGATCAGATGCTGGGTAATTAGTGAGGTAGGACAAGATCAGTATTGCTTCTGAAGGGTGGAATGGAAGCGCTGCATTGCTTTTAGTGTTGCACAATTATCCCAAAAGTTACTGGGAAATCATATTTATATTCCATGTTGTCTTGGCCTAAACTTACCAAAAATATGTTGTCTTGTTCCTCACAATTTCGGTATGTGTTAACTAACATAATTGAAAGCAAGGTTGTGAAATCCCTGATCTCTGTATTAATAAATACTAAATGGGGTATGGTATGATTTTTTCCCCCTGTCATTGTATTTGACTGGTGAAGTAGGTAACAAATGCCACTGATACCCACTTTTTTAAATTGCCAAGTAATGGTTACTTATTATTCCTTCCAAACTGTCAAAATCCAAATAAAGCACTGGTAACTGTCACTCTCAATGCATATTGCTCTGAAAGGTAGCTCTTAAGTATGGCTTAGAAATATTTTCTAAATAAATAAAAAGCCTCAGATGAGCAGATTTATGAATGAGTATATTATAATTCAATTTATGGAGTAATTACATTGGTGTGGTTTTTTGGGGGAAGTTGTGATGGATTTTTTGTAGGTGGATAAATGGTATACAGTGGGGCCTCCATATCCAGGTTTTGTATCTATATATTCAACCAACCACAGCTTGACAGTATTCCCCCCCTCAAAAAAAAAAAGTCCAAAAAGCAAACTTTGATTTACCATTTTATATATTGTGCATAATGGGACTTGAACATCCACAGATGTTGTATTCACAGGGGGTTCTGGAACAAAACCCTAGTGGATATCAAGGGCCCGCTGTTTGTGCTCAGCATAAAATAGTAATAATTTTTAAAATGTACCGTATTTGCCAGCATAGAAGACGCACCAGCATATAAGATGCGCCCCATTTATAACATGCACTGACATATATGATGCAAATGAGATGCACTGGCGAATAAGACACACCCTATTTTCAAACAGTATTTCTTGGGGAAAAAAGTGAGTTTTATATGCCAGCAAATACGGGGTGTGTGTGTGTGTGTGTATTTACAGAGGAACTTTTGCTCCTTTTGTTCTTACTGGATAGCTGAAAATCACGTGAATATACCGCTTTGGCTTTGTCTGTTTTATTTGTTTACTTCTGTGCCACTGTGCAAATTGCATTTGAGATTGAGAGCACTTCCAGAAGTAAGATGTAGTAGGGTAATGGTTCCTATTATTCAAGGAATTTTTAAAAAAATCTTACTGAAATCAATATCAGGTTTAGATCACATTATTGAGTTTTGAAAAAAGTAGAATATCCATGCTGAAGTAAAACTTTTGTACAGAATATTAGGTGTGATGTGAAGGTGTGTGATGCAGCAACCTTGCTGAAGTTGACCAGAACTAAGTTTGGTCCATAGTTGAATGGAAGTTTATACATGAACTGTAAATTTAAAAAGGATATGTGAATGTAATAGTATTTAGCTACTGGTAACATTATCACTTCTCAGTTATAGTTGCAATTACAGTGTCGTAGATGTATCTTGTAGAAATGGATGCTCTCAGCTATTGCAGTTGTACATGGTGAATCTTCATGTAGTTATCTGCGATACTTTTACTTCCTATAGATTGCTGAGAAGTAATATTTATTTTATTTCAAAGTAAATTGCTATCTATTACCATGAGAACACCTTACATATGTCAGTCTCTGCTCAGTATCAAACATTGTGTAACTAGATTTTTTAGGACTCTTGTTCTTTTTGTAAAAAAAAAGTCATTATATATGTACTTTGTATTCAGACTGTGACGAAGGAGAGACAAATGAAGCTAATACAACAGCAGAATGATATCAGTGGTCTCTCAAGACAGGTGAAACATGTGATGAACTTCACCAATTGGGCCATTGCAAGTGGTAGCAGTACCGCCTTACTTTATAGCAAGCGTCTGGTAAGGAACATTAATTCTAACAGAGTATAGATTTTATTAAATTTAGCTGTGCTGTGTATCCTCTTATTCTTGTGCTGAAGCAGAGAAAATCCTGCTTCAAAATCTATATGTCAAAATTTGCAGATAAATACAGTCAGTGCAACTCTGCTCACAGGTGTTTTCACAGCATGCTGCATTTAAGTTACTGGAAGATCTAGCTATTACAAATCAGTGACGAAGTTCCTTCATTTAAAACATGACATAGCATCACAATTCATATTGTTAGCATTTCTGAAGGTTGAAATAGTGTGTGGGTATTTTGAACAGAGGATTCATGTTTTGACTTGTGCCCTGTTTCTTTGTATAGGCATTGATATCAAGTTGGCCAAAGTTCTTATCAGTTAATTATGCTGATTATCAAATTCTTAAAAAAAACAACAAAATAAAACAAAAAACCTCTGGGATTTAGAGGTCATTTTGAAATAAAATCTTATGTTCTTGTTGCTACTGTGCTAGACCCCTAGTGATGTGGGCCAGAAAATTTTCTTCTGCACTTATTATCTCCATGGTAAATTTTCTTTGATTTTTCAGCTGCAAATCTGTAAAATTATTCAGTAGCTGATTATAGAATACCAGTCAAATCATTAGTTTTCAAACTTGTAATTAGCATTTTTAGAGGACTGTCCCTCCAAATCCTATTTGCATTTTAATAATAATTTCTACTGGAAATTATTTTGCAGTATATTTTCAGGTTACTCACTGAGTCAAACATTTAATTTTTTTTAATTAAATGGCTGTCAGGTAAGTAAGAAAGACACTTGTGCGGTTACAGGTAGCTTTTAGAAACATTTGTTGAGCTTTTTCAGTGTTGCTGTGTTTCTTGCAGTCAGTAATAATGGGATATAACACCTTATTCATAGTGCTTCTTTCTTAGTTTTAATAGCCTGAGCCTTGGATTACTATTTGGTCATTTAAGCAAATGTTAAATTTGTGGTAAGTTCTTGGGTTGAGTGTAAGAAAAATCTTTTCCCTATTTTCCATTCTGTAATTACAGAATATGGAATAAATATGTAATAATCTAATAATGTGAATGTACATGCAACTTATATCAGATATATACAAAAAAAAAATCAGAAGTTTTAAGAAGGCAGTCTGTTTGGGCAGAACAGTAGAGAAACAAATTATACCGTTGAGATTAAATGTAGCATGAGCTTTTATGGATTACAGTCCAGTTCCTCAGATGCATGGAGTATAATCTTAGAGTAGGGATGGGAAATGTTTGACTCTAGCCCCTTTTTGTTATCTCTTAATTTATTTGTTGCATTAAATTTATTATTATCATGATTATTGTTATTAATGTTATGTTATTGAATTTATATCCACCTTTCTCTTTGCAAATGGCAGTTTATAGAGGCTTGATGGGATTTTATTTCTTAATACCAATTTTTATTATAATAAAATATATTGCAATAAAAGTATATCTGTTGATACATAATTTAAATCTGTCTTAAAAATTCTAAGCTCTAACCACCTCGTGTTAAGCCATTTCCTCTGACCTTTGTGCACGTGGCTATTCAGAAAAATGCCCCCTACCCCAAAGAAATTGCCCATGCTTGTCCTAGGAATTGAGACATATATGTACTGAATGTAGTTGAGGTGGGGTCAGTGAGAAATTGGATGCAGACTTTTTTTTTATTATTACTGGTTAACATATGCCTGTCTGTTAGGAGTTTAGTGTCTTAACAATTGTTACGATGCTGATGAAAAGTAAGTTTGTTTTTCGTTTTATTTCTATATTTTATATTTCTTATAACAAATTAGAACTAAGTACAATTAAAACTTATATAGTTTAAAAAGTAAATCGTAATTCGTAGTTAAAAACATTACGCTGAAACAGTTTAAAGCACATTGACTTGTGTTAATAATACACTTCCAGTTTGGCTCTGGTCCCACCTTCAATCATGTAAACTGTACATATATATCTGAGTCTCTGAGATAATGTATTTGAGGAAGTGGATTATAATCTGTAATGGCTCATGCTGTGATAAATCAGCTGTTAAAGGTACTACACAATTTTTTTTAAAATAAAATTTGAAGTTAGCTGGTAAGATTGTTCAAAAATAAACTCATGTTTCAAAGCTACATCCCTGTATTTGTTATCTTTAGTAGTAATATTATTTTGATATGCACTGTCTCATTTGTGAATTACCCTGCAATTTGTCCAAGGGGCTCAGTAGAATTTTAGTTTCATTTCTTGAGATAGTTAGGGTGTGTGTGTGTGTGTGTGTGTGTGAGAGAGAGAGAGAGAGAGAGAGAGGGAGAGACTTGCTCAGAGCAACCCAGTAACTGATAGTTTGCCTTTTGTCATTTCAGCAGCTTGTTGATTTTTTCCCCACAATGTCATTACTAATCAGAGAGCATTTGTCTTCTTGCAGATCACGTTCCAGCTGCGACATATTTTAAAAGCACGATGTGATCCTGTCCCAGCTGCTAATGGAGCAATACGCTTCCATTGCGATCCCACATTCTGGGCAAAGAATGTAGTCAACTTAGGTGAGAGGGTGTTCCTGTTTTTCTGAAAACTGAATTCAGTGTGAACAAATTCTTAATATGATAGGTGGCGTGAAATAGATGGCTTTCTCTGTAGACTGCCACTAAAATTGGTGACAGTAACTTAGATTTCTTTGTACCAGGGGACTTTCCCACTATATCCCCTTTCCAACTGCAGCTTCACAAGACCTCCAAAATTATATTTGTGAAAATTAGTTTACCCTCCACAGCCTCTTCTTCAGGGAACATGATATCCTGTGCAGGCAGGATTGGTAATCCCCTTCTTTTGTGTGCATGATGAAGTGTCATCTCTTTACTTCTTTTGCGGGATTGGGTCCAACCAATGTCTTTGATTCATATGGAGACGTAATGCACATATCTCTTCTTGAATTATTAATTTTGTTTATTCTTCACGTGTTACTCTTGTATGTAACATACAAAGATTTTTCAGATTTTGAAATTAACCCCTCCTATTTCAATGTATTAAATTTATATATTACATTCATGGTTAAATTTATATTTGTTTTGGTGTGCCTTCAAATCATTTCTGAGTTATGGTGACCCTAAAGCAAATCTAAAGTTTTCTGGAGCTGAGGATGTGTGATGCGCTCAAGGTCACCAAGTGGGTTTCCATGGCTGAGCGGATAATCAAATTCTGGTCTCCAGGGTTGTAGTCCAATATTCAAACCACTACACCATGTTGAGATTCTCTGTATAAATTTATATACCTCTTTATAATATAAAAGCAGAGCCCAATGAGAATATATAGAGGTTTGAGACATAAGGATCAACATAGGGCACTGTCTAGAATACCTTAAAAGTCTCTTAGGTATCTACAAAGGATTACATGTCCATACCGGGTTTTCCCCATATTTGTTTTCAGCAGCAACTCCTTTTATTCTGTCACTGTCGAGGTTTCTCAAACTTCAGGGCAGTTTTTGGGGCAATAAGAAGACAGGCTTAAGGAAAAGAGGAAGTATTGGAAACAGCGCTTTGGACTGCAGATATGCACTGAGAACTGGAGAGGTTATTTGAAATGAAGACTTAGAAAACTATGCGAGGGAAAAAATATATTTTTCAGAGTAATCCTACAGGGAGCAGAAAATAAAAAATCTTATCTTTTTACTTGATTGAAAAAATGAATGTTTTAGTGTAGATTTTGGAGATGTCATGTAACTAAAGCACGTTAATATCAAGAGAATTTTGAAATCAGATAGGACATGGATATCATTGTCAAATTCCTAAATATAATAGTTACATAAGTATATTTAATGATTTTATATTAACCTAAATGGTACAGCAGTGCAGACCTTGATTTGGTTTCGGTAATGATGAAGAAAAGATTTCAAAATTATAACACACCAAATTACATTGAATAAATTAATTAATTTTAAATTAAATTTTATTTAGAAGGGAGGTCCTTTTAAATCAGGAATGATAAAAGAGCAGCCCATGAGCTGCATGTGACCTCAATCCTATTTTATGGCCCCAGCTCTCCCCTCACATTTTTCATGCATGGAAGCTCATCCCAGAAATGCTGAGAAAAAGTGCCACAAATGTGACAGTTCATCTTTTTCATGCTCCCATTCACCCCTGCTTCACCTTCTCCAAAGGCTGGTAATGAGCTGAAAATACAGGAAGTGAAAACTCAAATCAGATTTCTGACCAATACTTGAGTCAATAGCTTTGGTGAAAGTTTAGACTAAAATTTTTGTAAAAATCATATTTACTAATGAAAAAACAAATTTGAAATTTTCCTTCATAAATAGAAGAAAAAGGTGTGATTTTTTTTATAGACACAGAATTCATTTCAAATTATAATCCGTTGCTTATAGAAAAGTTCTTGAACAGTGAACAGTTGTCTTACCTGCAGAGGAAAACAGAGAATTCATAACATAAGGTCTGTTGAAATGTGAAACATTTCTGGAACAATTAAAACAGAAAATAGGACTGGATGGCTTAGCATATCAATATAAGGAATATATTATTTTTAGACCTTTGAAAATATATTATTGCTGATAGAACTATTCCTGGTAATATGCTACAAACCCCAGCTTAGTTTAGTTTTTGTGTACAGAGCAATTCTGTATTAGATATGCTGTATGTAGCACTTTCACTCAATTTGTGATAAAATATTTGGGCATCAGTTTTGTGGCATGAACACAGTACTTTACTTCAAGAATGCCCTCCAGATGGGGTTTCTTCCCATCATTGCCAGTCAGTGTAGTCAGTAGAGGACATCAAGTTTTTTCAGGGAAAGCTGCTTAATAAGTATGTTAGAAGTATAACATATGTGGAAACATAACATAAGTGTGGACATCTGTGAAACTAGCATTTGGACTGTCCAAGATATGTTAGGTATGTGTGATTGCTTACTCCATAATGCAAACTAGGGTTTTATTTTACTTTAACTTCTTGACCTGTAGGTCACTGCGAAAGATAACTCAACTTTCAGAAGTTGCTTCTCCTCTATCTTTTCTTTGAAAGCTGGAACTACAAAGTTTCTGTTGCGTGTTCAGAAGCTTGAGTAATCTTTTACATCTACTTCAGGTGTTAAATGCTTATTCTGTGTATCATTTCCCTGTTTAATTTATGCTTCTAAAATTAGAAACATCATGTGATTAAATAGAGACGTTTTATTTACAAGCTGGTTGCAACACTTGTCTTGTCTGTCTCTTTAAATAAAAAAAAGGTTAAATCAATCAATCAATCAATACAATAAGATCAAATAAAATAAACCCCAGCATCGCAGGACTAGGTAGGAATGCATATGTGTTTATCCAGTTATGAATTATTAGATAATGCAAAAAATCAGTTCCTTGTCGTGGTATTGAACAAGAAGCTAACGTTCAGCCTTCATTGATGCTAAAATGGAAAATACTTCTAGCTGAGAGCTACTAGAATGTGGAAATACCTCTGGAGCACTGTATGTAATCAGTCATACAGAAGCTGATACAATGATGACAGGTGGTTTATTTTAAAAAAATTTTTTTTATTAAAATTTCTAAAAGAGAATATAAAACGGGAACATTTCTTCTAAATGTTCCCCCACAACTCCCATAACAAGTTTTCTTCTCCAGTTTTGCTGAGCTGAATCAAACAAAAAATACTATATAATACAAAACAATACAAGGAGTCCAATCCACTATACATAGAATCTTTGGCATAACAGTCATAATTTATCTTTTAACCAGTCAATACATTTTTACTTTTTTTATCAAATTATATTATAATCATTAGCTTTACAATTGTAGCCACTGTTTTATTTTCCTCCATTCTCTATCAAATTGTTGAATGGATTTGTTCTTTAATACATTTGTCAATTTTTCCATCTCCATCATATCCATAACCTTTAATTTCCATTCATTTAAATTTATTTTAATATCTTGTTTCCAATGTTGAACATAGGTTAATCTAGCTGCTGTAACTGTAACATTTTTTATGCTTTCTAATTTTTGCCTTTGGTTTTATTACATTCAATAAATATAATTCAGGTGTCATTTCAAAATTCATTTTGAATATTTTTTGAATTTCATCATGTATTTCTTTCCAAAATTTCTTTGCCTTTTTACATGCCCACTACATATGATAAAATGTTCCCTCTTTTTCTCCGCACTTCCAACATTTTGAATTTCCATTCTTTATAATTTTTTGTAATCTCTCTGGTGTCATACACCATCTATGCAACATTTTATAATAGTTTTCTCTTAAATTTAAACTTAATGTAAATCTTAAATCTGTTTTCCATATCATTCTCCAATTCTCAATATCTATTGAATGTCCTATATTTTGTGACCATCTCACCATCATTTCTTTAATTTCTTCCTGTTCCATTTCTCATAGAATCATAGAATCATAGAAATTCAGAGTTGGAAGAGACCACACAGGCCATCCAGTCCAACCCCCTGCCATGCAGGAACACCCTCAAATCAATCCCGACAGATGGCCATCAAGCCTCTGCTTAAAAACCTCCAAGGAAGGAGACTCCACTACACTCCGAGGCAGCACATTCCACTGCCGGACAGCCCTGACTGTCAGGAAGTTCTTCCTGAGGTTCAGGTGGAATCTCCTTTCCTGCAGCTTGAATCCATTGCTCCTTGTTCTGGTCTCTGGAGCAGCAGAAAACAAGTCCCCTCCTTCCTCTACGTGGCATCCCTTCAAATATTTAAACATGGCTATCATGTCCCCTCTTAACCTCCTCTTCTGCAGACTAAACATACCCAGCTCTCTAAGTCTATCCTCATAGGGCTTGGCTTCCAGGCCTCTCACCATTTTGGTCGCCCTCCTCTGGACTTGCTCCAGCTTGTCAATATCCTTCTTGAATTGGGGTGCCCAGAACTGGACACAGTATTCAAGATGGGGTCTAACCAAAGCAGAGTAGAGTGGTACCAGTACCTCCCTCGATCTAGACACCATACTCCTATTGATGCAGCCAAGAATTGCATTGGCTTTCTTGGCTGCCACATCACACTGCTGACTCATGTTCAGCTTGTGGTCTATGAAGACTCCTAGATCCCTTTCACACGTACTGCTATCCAGCCACGTGTCCCCCATCCTATATTTGTGGATTCCATTATTTCTGCCTAAGTGTAGGACCTTACATTTCTCTCTGTTGAATTTCATTTTGTTCGCCCTGGCCCAGCTCTCCAATCTATCCAGGTCATTTTTAATTTTGATCCTGTCCTCTGGCGTATTAGCAACCCCTCCCAATTTGGTGTCATCTGCAAATTTGATCAGCATGCCCTCTATTCCTTCATCCAAGTCATTGATAAAAATATTGAACAGCACTGGGCCCAGGACAGAACCCTGTGGCACCCCGCTAGACACTTCTCTCCAGGACGAAAAGCAGCCATTCGTGATCACCCTTTGGGTTCGGTCGGTCAACCAATTACAAATCCAACTAACGGTAGCCCTGTCCAGCCCACATTTTACTAGCTTCGTTGCAAGAATGTCATGGGGAACTTTGTCAAAGGCCTTCCTGAAATCGAGATATGCTACATCCACAGCATTCCCTTCATCTATCAAGCTAGTAACTCTATCATAAAAAGAGATAAGATTAGTCTGGCATGACTTATTTTTGAGAAATCCATGTTGACTTCTCGTGATTACCGCGTTGCTTTCTAAATGATTAGAAACTGACTGCTTAATGATCTGCTCCAGGATCTTTCCGGGTACTGATGTCAGGCTGACTGGGCAATAATTATTTGGGTCCTCTTTTTTTCCCTTCTTGAAGATGGGGATAACATTTGCTCTCCTCCAATCTGCTGGAACTTCTCCTGTCCTCCACGATTTCTCAAAAATTATAGCAAGCGGTTCCGAAATGACCTCTGCCAGCTCTTTTAATATTCTAGGATGCAATTCATCTGGCCCTGGAGGCTTGAATTCATCCAATGCGGCCAGGTATTCCTGTACCACCTCTCTACTTATTATGTGCCTCATTTCCTCTGCTTCCTCCCCTGCTCCCCAACCGCCAGGTTGAGTGCTTGGATCCTTCTGGGAAAATACGGAGGCAAAGAAGGTGTTAAGTAGCTCTGCCTTTTCTCTCCCCCCTGTGAGTAATTCGCCATCTTCTCTGCGTAGCGACCCTACTGTCTCCTTCTTTTTCCTTTTGCTGCGGACATATTTAAAAAAACCCTTTTTATTGTTTTTAATGTCTCTGGCCAGCCTAAGTTCGTTCTGTGCTTTAGCCTTTCTGACCTCCTCCCTACATCTCCTGGCTACTCTCTTTGTAATAACAATTTATAAAGTTTGGATATTCTCTTCTTTTGATTTTCTTTCATGAGTACAGCAAGTAAATTTTCCTTCTTCTTGAATCCAAATAATTTTAGGTCCATTTTGTACCTTTCTGTCAGTTGTCTCCACAGAAACCAATTCATTTGGTGTCCAGCCTCCTTCATTTCTTCCAGCATTTTCATTCTTGATTTATTTCCGTCCCAAATGAGTATGTCCTGGTATGTCAGCATTTTCCCTTCTTTTGTTGGGGAAATTTTAAAGGCTTCCTGTGGTGATGTCCAAGTTGGGAGCCTGGAATAGAATCTTGAGTGTAATTGTTGCCGTACTTTTAATAGGGTCTTCCGGATGCAATGGTTATTAAATTCTTTGTTAACCACTGACAAGTAACCATGCCATCCAAATCTATTCTCGTGTTCTTCTAAATCTTTTATTGATGATTTTTGTAATTTTGAATCCATTCTAAGCAACATGCTTGATAATATATTTTCAGGGATGGTAAATCCAGTCCTCCTTTTTCTTTCTTTAGTGGCCTGCAATGTTTTAAATCTTATTCTTGGCCTTTTACGTAGCCGTATATATGATGACAGATGGTTTATAATCTTAGGAACTGTATAGTCTATCAAAAAAATTGGGGTGGTGTTGGAAGTGCTCTGAAGAGGAATGAAATTCATTTGCCATATATACTTGACTATAAGTCAGTCTCATGGATAAGTCAAGAGCAGGGTTTGGGCCTCAAATTAGGAAATTTGCTCCAACCTATAGGTAAGTTGACACCCTCCCCCAGCATCACAGGCTCCCTGGAGGTCCCTGAAAAACCGCCCAGACCTCTGGGCAGCCACTATTGGTTGGAGGACGGGGTCAAGGAAGCAGATCACTGGAATCAGTTTGCAGTGATCTGCTCCCTCCACCACTCTCCCTGCAAACAGCACAGGTTTCCTGGATGTGCCTGCTGGGAAGCCTGTGCTGTTTGGAGCAGGGGGGGGGTGTCAAGAGAATGGATTACTGCAAACTCCTCCCGGCTTAGGGTATGCAGAGGCCAACTGCCCAGCTTGAGGGAGAAGTGAAATGGCCATAGAGCCCTAGAGGAATATGTGACAAGCTGCTCTTGCCCCCTGCAACAGCCTGGGTTCCCTGTAGTCTGGATGGTTTTTCAGGGACCTCCTGAAGCTGCTTTTCAGCAAGTTCGACTTTAATTCATGGATAAGTCGACCCAGGTTTTTAAGCTTGATTTTTTGACTCTTTTTTTTAAAACTTACAGTCAATTATATGCAGTACTTACAAGCAGTTATGTGGAAATAAACTAATATTGAATAGTACTTATCATACTTACATGGAATAATACTCATGTTGATGTACATGATAGGAAAAACAAATTGATTATTTAGTGTTTACTTTTTGCAAGAACCATATGTATGCAAAATGCTGAAAACTCAAAGCCTCTAGAATAAATAAGAGTTACAAGTTTGCAAAGTGTTGTGTGATATTCTTACTTCCATTTTTTGTTGTTAGATTGATTTCCTTTAAAAAGCCGCAGAGCAAGAGTGAGAAAAATTTTCTCCCTTCACTTTTAGTTTAAAAAAACATACAAAAGATGCTTGCCATGACCTTAGGGCACTTTTGCCATAGTTTTGGATCTCCCATTGGTTGTTTTAAGTGCAGAGATGGCCTTTTATCAAAATACAAAATAAAATGGCTTTTGGTTTACTTCCAGTTTCAAATAAGTCATCTCATAGGCTGAAAAAAAACATGAAAGTGGTGAGAACCATTTTGAAATTACCCCTTACAGTCCCCAGTGGGGATATGGTAACATTTTGAGTTAACATTTTTTCTTTAAAAAATTAAAAATTATTATTGTTATTATCATTTATTTATATAATGTCATCACTGTACATGATGATTTACAGGTAAAAGACCACCGCCAACAAAAAAATCTAGTTCCCTGCCCTCAGGCTTATAATCTAAAAGGCCAAAAAAAAAAAAAAACACCCAAAAGGAAAGAAAGGGGGAAAAAAAGGCTGTGATTATCTGGAGATTCTGTGACTGTCTGTTGTGATCCCTGAACCGTTGGCAACAGCCCACCTCTACCCTAGAAAGACTAAAGCAGTAATAAACAATTTGTTGATAATGTGTATAATTAGTATGAATGTTATGGATTTTCCTTCTAAAATTACACAACAGATTTAATAGAACATAACGTGTATATTGACAGCTGATACCACATTTTTTCTTTTACAAAAATGTGTCATATGAGATAAATTTTATTTATCAGAGTTTTATCTATATATATCTGTCAAAGAAAGATAGAGATATATCTTAACCAGTATCTTATGTGAAGCCAACAAACATTTTAAATAATTGCACATCTATTAATCTTGCAACTGAAGGTACGGTTATGTGTTTTAATGCTGTCGTATTCTTGCAGCCAAAATACGCAAAGCATAAATATTTTAGATTGTTAACATTTAGTTTAAGTAAAAGCTTGTAGTTAACCCACCTTCTCTCCTGTTGTTTAGGAAATCTTGTTGTTGAAAATAAGCCAACCCAAGGTTACACTCCTAATGTAGTAGTGGGACAAGTTCCTCCAGGAACAAACCACATCAGCAAACCTCCAGGACAAATTAATCTTGCACAGCTTCGGCTCCAGCATATGCAACAGCAGGTGTTTGCACAACAAAAACACCAGCAGTTACAGCACATGAGGATGGGGCAGCCTGCAGGGCAGATTACTCGCCAGGCAGGCCCACAGATGCTGCAACAACAGGCAAGTGTTCAGGCCATCTGAACTGAGACACTTCTTATAGACATTAAGATAGACCTCTAGTATAGGAATTGAATTTATTTCAAATTTAGACAGGATAGAATTTCATTGTTCTTTCTTATTGGAGAACTACAAGATAGCTTATCTTTAGCATTACTTAAAATTACAAAAATGCATTCTGTTGGGAAAAGGGACTTCTTTCTCATCTCAGGAGCAAGAGTATTTAAATACATAATGTTTTGTAGCCTCCAAGATTGATAAGTATGCAGACCATGCAGAGAGGTATGAATTGCGGTGCTTTCCAAGCTCACCAGATGAGAATGGCTCAGAACGCTGCTCGTCTCCCAGGGATACCACGCCACAACGGGCCTCAGTACTCCATGATGCAGCCACACTTACAAAGACAAGTATATGCTGTGTGCACATTTTGTTTCCCACATTTCACTTTAGCTTGGTTTATGTCAGTTAGAAAGTGATAATTTTCTATTTTCAAAAAATGAATGTGTTGTTAGCTGTTTAAGGAAACAGATTATGTGACACATTTGCCAGCAGCATGCAAGGTTTTCATGTTCATGGGGTATCTTATGAAATTTACTTGCAGAAGAGAAATATTTTTCATAGTTTTATTATCTGTCTGCTGGCCAAGCAACATATTAATGTCAGAATCTTTGGACCAGCATGTTAATGCAAGAATCTTTGGTTCGTTCTCTGGGGAGGAGTAGGAATCTTGAAAAAAAAAGTAATAAGAGATTGGGATGGGAATATGATTATTAAAATTACTATTAACCTTTTGAATTGTTATAAAAAAGAACAGATGAAATGCAAAATGTATTTGGATGTTAAAGATAACTAGAATTATCAGGAGTGAAGAACTTCCCAAAGAGAAAACGAGCAGGTTTTGAAAGCATAGTTTTACATTTGAAAGAGATTGCCTTTTTTGTCTTTATTTTAATAATAATTTCTTCTTCTTCTGTTAGCACTCAAATCCAGGACATGCTGGTCCCTTCCCAGTTGTTTCAGTGCATAATAATACTATCAATCCAACAAGCCCTACAACAGCCACTATGGCCAATGCTAACCGTGGTCCCACAAGCCCTTCTGTAGCAGCAATAGAGCTTATTCCCTCAGTAACCAACCCAGAGAATCTACCTTCATTACCAGATATTCCTCCCATACAGGTTAGTAAAGTATATTAAATAAATTTGAAGCTGATTTTGCTTATCAGAAATCTCAGCTCTTGCTTTTTTTTTTTGTTAATTGTGCTTTTGATGGTGCTTACTTTTAAAAACTGAATTCAAAAGGTACATCCCATTGGAGTAGAAATAGAAAATTAAGACCATTTTCTGATAATAGACTTTTGGGCTTTGACTAGAGAGGCCTTGATTAAAGTAACTATGCAGCTGTGAACTCACTGAGCAAATAACTATGCCCTAGTTTAATCTGCCTCACTGATTGTTATACAAGTGTATGTGCGTATGTACTTTCAAGTTGCTTGTCTACTATCCCCATGAATGCCATAGGGTCATCTTAGTCAAAGAATATTGAGAGGTGATTTTGCCAGTTCCTTCCTCTGAAACATAGCCTATGGCACCTGGCATCTCTTGGTTGTCTCCTATCCAAGTAATAACTATGGTTGATCCTGCTTAGCTTTTAAGGTTGGACAGATCTGGTAGATTCAGGATATTTTGGAATCAAATTTATATACCCAGGGCAGGACTTTTTGGAAAAGGCAGGTTTACTAGTACTATAATCTGTCTTTACTAAAGTTGCGTAGAATTAAGTGAAAAGTAAATAGTATTGTTGAAAGGAAATTTATTCTTCGGAGGAAAAAGTGCCTATGGTGATAAATGTACATTAAAATGAATGAGTGGAAATATCTTATACATCACCTCATTCATTTCCAATTTTCTGACAGAGAACCTGGCTCTTACCCACTTTGTCTTGAATGATTTTATAGCATGTTATTTAGCTATCTAATGTAAACTTAACATTTGCCTGCATTTATTGTACATTGAAATGAAAATGTAGATATCTTTTAAGGGATAGCTTTCATTAAAATTATGTGTTTAAAAATGTTTTCTTGATTAAAGCCTATAAATAATACTCTGTACACTTTCTTTATGAGTTCTTTAAAAATTGTGGTATTTTTCACTTGGCAGATTTGGGCTGTTTTTGTTTTTTTAAAAAAACACAATATTGGGACTGTACGATTTGTCTCTGTGTACATTCTTTTCTCTTTATTTGAGAAAAATAATTAAAACTTATAGTACCTGGATCAGGGGATTATGTGGGTGTGTCTTAGGGAGCATGGGATGAAAATGAATGATAAAAGGTGAGTTGTACAGAATGTAACCCTGTACGTTTCTAATATTTACAGCAATGAAAGAGTGAAACATCTTTCTTAAATCTCATTGAGTCTTAGATTTTTTTCAGGTGTTATGATATTCTGTGTTAAGCAACTGTTTGCTTTATAGCCATGTGATTTCCTAGGCTCCATGCTTATGTAGACAGGTATTTATCAAATGGAAGTATGGCAGAATTGAATATTCAGCTGTTTGTTTCTCTCATTAAAGGACTCAATACTAGTCCTGTAATATTCTTTAGTGAAAATACAGATGATTCTCAAGCTGTCATTTCTAGAGTGCTGTATTTAGATTGCACAGAATCATTATGTGGCTCTCCTTTATTTCAGCTGGACGATGCTGGTTCCAGTAACTTAGATAATTTACTCAGCAGATATATTGCAGGCAGCCATCTACCACCACAACCTTTAAGCAGTATGAATCCTTCTCCTGGGCCCTCAGCCCTATCTCCAGGCTCATCAGGTAAGCTGGGAAGAGACAGTGGGCATCTTAATTTTTCTACTTAGCATAATCAGCATCTTTGTAAAGCTTTAGTAAAGTTCTACACCCGAGCTTTTCAGACT
The DNA here is from genome assembly GCA_948474755.1 of Ctenosaura bakeri. NCBI lineage: Eukaryota > Metazoa > Chordata > Lepidosauria > Squamata > Iguanidae > Ctenosaura > Ctenosaura bakeri. The sequence goes on from CAOLHI010001457.1 coordinate 282,207, forward strand.
TTTGATATTGGTGACACACTTTTTAGACATGCATTGTTTCACAACACAGTAATTCAGTAAGTAATTCAGTAAGCGGAGGCAGCACCTCTACCTGAGCCTGGCCTGCCGCCACCCTCACCAGGGTCTTCCTTGGCCTGAGGTGGCAGTGGCGGCAGTGGGAGATGCAGCTCCTCCACCCAGGCTTGGTCCGCTGCTGCCCTTGCCAAGGTCTTCCTTGGCTTGGGATGGCGGCACCAGCAGAGGCAGCCCCTTCACTGGGCCTGGCCCACTACAGCAGTCGGAGAGGCAACCTCTCCATCCATAACAATCATGCAACACACTTACACACTGCAAGTGATGCACTAACATGTCACGAGACACAGTTTGGAAAGCTCTGCTGTACACTTTATGAGACTTTTGAGAATTGCATGTTTCCAGAAACTCTCAATTGTTAGCATCCCCAGCTTTAAAATTTCACTGAGATATTTCTGATAGTCTCACAATAAAGTTGGTGAGTGTTCCTTTCTACACCATGTGTACTCTTTACTTCAGACTTTTCCAGTATTGTGCACTCCATATGTTTTGGACTATAGCTCCTATGAACCTCAGCTAATGTTGCCAGTTGTAAAGGATCATGAGAGTTGATTCAAAACATCAGGAGGAGGTGTAGATCAACATGTAATTGGGGAAGACTGAGATCACTATATAGTATAGCTTAATCATAATTGTTCTGATGAATAGATAAGTGCCTGCTTCATGTAATAACATAAATAGGAAAGGGGATATACCTGTGTTGTAGCCCACTGCTCAATAGAAAGAGTGGTCCACTCTGTGCAGTAAGAACATTCTTGCCTAGAACAGTTGGAAGTAAAATCCAGAAACAGAGTTAAAACAGCAGTTTTGTAGCTTCTTAGCCTAATTGCATTCTGAGCCCATCTACAGTTTTCTAATTTTTTGCCATATAGCAGCAGTTGGTACCTTTGTATTACAATATTATGAATATTGCACAATGCAGTACAATAATATGAAGCTGCATAACAGTCCCTTCATATTTGTTTCTTGTTTGATGTTTTCACTAATGTGTGAAGACTTGTAGCTAGGTTACATTCTGTGCCAGGGTGGACATGAAGTCTCTGTGCAAAATTCAGCACTTGCTGTGAGCAATAAAAACTCAATCCAGCATAATTTGTTTATTTGTGCCACAGTTGTGAATTGTTGGAAGGTGGTATAAAGAACAGGTGGAATGAAGCGTGGGGAGTATGGAAATTTGATCTTTCTTTGTGTACCTGGATCAGTGAGTGCTAAAATAGTGCTGAGTTTTGCTTTGTACTTGCCAGTGTGTGAGGTTTCATCACTAGTAATCTGTAAAACTACTTCCAGTTGAATTTTCGCTGCACCTTTGAACCATCTACTTTATTTTCATTGTCTGTATATATTAGTGTATATTGTCTTTAAATGTGTTGTATGTATATGCCAGTAACATAGAGCCATTGGTTGTCCTTGTTTTTATGACATAGCCTATTTTATAATTTAAAGGATTTATATTTGCTCCCCAAAATATTTAGCATGATTTTCAGTTGAATAATTTTTAGAAGAGATTTGTAATTAGAAAAAACTTTGGCCTTGGAGCTTATTAGACTAGTACAAGTTAAATAGCTGCTAGGATTCTTAAGGGAAGTAACTGTGAGACTGGAAGATTTCCTTATACATTTTAGTATTTAAATATATGGGTTTTTAAACTTCTCAGTATTTATTTAATTGAAGTATTGTTGGCTTTAAAAGGTTTATTATAATGAGGAGTACTGTGTGTACTAAAATACAGGATAGTTTGTCTAGCCATAGACATGTGTTTGTACTGTTCGTACTGTTGATATAAACACTGATTCATCTTTTCTTAGGTTTGTCTAATTCTCATACCCCTGTGAGACCACCTAGTACATCCAGCACAGGCAGTAGAGGCAGGTAAGTAAAGGTTTCAAAATCAGCTGCAGATGTCTTGTGTAAGTTACAAAAAGCAGAGTTATGGTATATTTTGTTAAGAGAAAAATAAACATTTTACAAATTTACTCATGAGCCAAGCCCCATGAATATTGCAAGTTAAAGTTCCTGTTTTCACTTCTGTATGATAAAAGGAGGGGGAAAGCATTTTTCAATCTCTTACTGCCCTCAGTTAAAATTTAGGGACTGCAGACATACATTGGGCCCTCGGTATCTGCATAGGGTTTGATTCCAAGACCCCCTCATGGATACCAAAATTTGTGGATGCTCAAGTCCCGTTATGTACAATGGTGTAGTAAAATGACATCCCTTATATAAAATGGCAAAATCAAAGTTTGCTTTTTAGTTATTTGTTTTTTTGGGGGGGGGATATTTTCAAGCCATAGTTTATTGAATCCTTGGATACAGAATTTGCAGATATGGAGGGATGGCTGTATCTTTAATCTTTCAGTCTCAAACTTTTTCATTATTTTGTTCTGAGAACACTGAAGCTGTGGGTCAGTGCTTCACCAGTGATTTAATACGATACAGGGCTGCACCCTGTTGCTTGTTGCAGCCACAGCAAGAACCATTGAATAAGTGGAATCTTACCGTGTGTTCGCTCACAATTGAATGATTGATTCAGTGGGTCTGCTCTGTGTGAGACTAACTAATAGGATTCAGGCCATATGCTTGTATAAAAATTATATTTTATTCTATTAATAGTGCTCAGCCAAAACATATATAAAGCTGCAGAGCCCAGTTGCATATATGTTGAACCAAAAATAAAACCAGCGAAGCTGTTTAGGCTTAGAACAAATTTTGTTCATGATCAGAATATAAAACTTGCTCTGCTTAAATTATACATGCTAACAATTTAATTTATTTAAAATGAGCAGTCTTCTTGCAAAGGCCAGTCTTGTATGTTTCAACTAAACCTTACTAAATTATAATTTACTTACTGTTGACATGTCTGAGTTGCTTCTCCTTCCCTTCTGGAGTGTAGCAACAAAGAAGAGATTGAAGGCTTTTCCTTTCCTTCATTTATAACAGAATTCTGGAAAATGTTGATTAAACTCTGGTTTATTCAAATAAACACTGGTTTGTTCCTGCTATGGTTTAATTAAAGTTCTTCTGAGTTCACACATAATGAAGATTTTTTGTTTGAAAGAAAAAGTGAACACTGTTGATCTCGGACCAAACCTGAAGTGGGGAGAGTGTTAGAACCTATGTTGTGGCTATTTATGCAGAACATAGAATAATAGAGTTGGAAGAGACCACAGGGGCCATCCAGTCCAACTTCCTGCCATGCAGGAACACACATCAAAGCATCCTCAGCAGATGGCCATCCAGCCTCTGTTTAAAAACCTCCCAAGAAGGAGACTCCACCATATTATACTGCCAGACTGCTCTGACTGTCGGGAGGTTCTTCCTGAGGTTCAGGTGGACTCTCTTTTAAAAATGCTAAGCTATTTAATGGCGCATCTGAAAAAGTAATATTATTCACCGTGTTGTATTTGTTGTTGTTTGTTATCAAGTCTACTTTTTTATGGTAACCCTATCCATAAGATACCCCCAAGAGCCCTGTGTCATCAACTGCCCTCCTCATTTCTTGCAGTGTCAAGGCTGTGACTTCCTTAATTGAAACAGGCCTTCCATACTGTGGTATCCTTCTCTTTCCTACTGCCTTCCACTTCATTATCATTATCATCTTTTTCAGTGATTTGTATGATCTCATGATATGTACAAAGTACAACAGCCTCCGTTTAATCATATTGGCTTCTATTGAGAGTTCAGATCTGATTTGCTCTAGGACCCATACACTTACCTTTTTTTTAGCCATCCATACTATCTGTAGAACAATCTTCTAATAACAACCCTCTTTTCTTGCTATCAGCTTTCTTCACTGACCAGCTTTCACCACCAGGCACAGAAATCAGAATTACTATGGTGTGGATATTCTGACTTTGCTATCTAATGAGATATATTTACACTTGAGGATCTTGCCTAATTCCTTCATAGCTCCCTTTCCAAGGCTTATTTTTCTGATTTCTTGATTACAGTTTCCGTTTTGGATAATCACTGAGCTGAGGAATATAAAATCTTCTAACTATTTTGATGTTTTCATCACGAGCTTTAAAGTTATGTAAATTATCTATGGCCACTATTTCTATTTTCTTATTTTGCGTTTTCTTCCTTAACTTTTATCAATAGTTATTCCAAGTATTTTCTGTTTTCTGCAAATAATATAGCGTTATTTTCATATCTGGAATTGTTGATGTTCTCTCTCCTAGTTTGTTGATGTTATCTCCCCTAATTTAGATGCCTCCTTCCTCTGAGTCTAATCTTCCATTCCATGTGATATATACTGTTAAAGATATAGAGTGATAAAAAATAGTCTTTTCTGGCCCCTTTGACTATAGGACACCATTCTGTTTCTTCATGTTGTATCATACAGTGGCCTCTTGTCCAAAGTATAATTTATGCATCAGGATGATCTTGTGGCATACCTGTTTTTTTTAGAGTACAGCATAATTTCTCATGATCAACATGTTGAAAGCCTTCATTGTAATATGTAAAGCATAATTAGATTTCTTTCTGAAATTGGTATATTCCATTATCCAGTGTATGTTTTCAATATGATCCTAGTGCATCTTCCGTTTGTTAAGCCAGCTTGGATGTCTGGCATTTCTCTATAGTCTTTGTTGTAAAATCTTCCTTGAGCGAATCTGTCACTGTTTTTCTTTGTCAAACAGTTCCTTTGTATATCTTTTTATTTTAACATGATGATATAACATGTTCTCTTGTTGTTGGTCATACAGCATCCTCTTAATTTCTCAGATCTTGTAGCAGAGTTCTCTTGTTTTATCTTTTTTTTTGTTATCTTCTATTTCTTTCCATTGACTGTTATAATGCAGTGCTCATTCCACATTTGTGGGCTTGACCTTAGGGAATTTGATTATTTGTGAGGCATGAGCATGCCTTGTCCCTCTATTTTCCTCCTCCCATCCCTTTGTGTTTTGCTGGACATAGGGAAGGAAAGCAAGCCCCAGACAGAAGGCAAGGGAATGGGGGAGGACATGTGTGCACCTTTCTTCTCCCCTCTGGAGCTCCCCCTTGCATTCCTTTCCATTTGACCCTGGTGTCTAAAAAGCAAGGGAATGGGAGGGAGGAGCCTGGAAGGGAATGAGAGGGGGATGGTGGGGAAGGAGTTGTTCACGATTTTCCCACTTTTGCACCCTGGACCTGCACCCTGAACGTTCATGAAAGTGGAGGGGCCCTTGTAACTCTCTTTGTCCCTGTGAACAAGATGCTAAATTGTTGCATTCAGGATTCTGATCCTGCTTCTGCCTGCTTCTTGTCTTTTCTTAATTGTTTGAAGAGTTAACTATCTTCCAGTGAACGTTTTCTTTCTTTTTGGCTAGATATAATGTCTTTCTGCATTCTTTCCTGACGGTGTCTCTGATTTCAGTGCAGAGTTCTTCTGATTCCCTGTCACTCAGACAGCAAGAATCTGATTTTAATTTATTAAAATCTTGGTAGGAATGTTCTTCAGTGATTGATTTAGTGTATTACTTTAGCTTTATTTTAATTTTTAATATTACCAGTTCATTGTCTGTGCCACAGCGTTCTGGTCTTGCTTTTGCGGAAAGAATGAAGCTTTTCCAACTTCTGCTTCCAATAATGTAGTCTATTTGATTTTTTGAATTGTATTATCTTTTTTCTTTTCCTACAGATATATCACATTTTGATAATTTAACATTTTACCTAATACCCAGCTTCCTCCAATTGTACATCTGTATTCCTCATTTATTATACTTTTCCCCTGTTGCCACCAAATAAAGCCAGTCACTAACCATCACTCCTTGTTAGAAAGATAGAGGTAGTTTGCAACAAATGTACTATTGCCTATGTGGTGATTTATTGTTTCATCTGGATTGGAAAATGTGAATATGTGAATGATAAGCTACAAATGAAAACTATATGTGGGGCTGTACTCATGACTTATTATTGTAGAGTGTCTGGCTTTTTGGTGTGCTCATAAATTTGTAGGAATCTTAATTATTGAACATCTATTAGAGTCAGTTGATAAGAAAGAATCAATCAAGCTTCTTCAAAGAAATGTCTTGCATCACTAGGCTTTTAGAAGTTAGTAATTTCTAACTTTCAGACAAAACCTCAAACCAGATGATACGTTGATGAGAACACTTGAAATAATATCAACTTGCAGAATAAAATCTGGAAAGGCATTTTCCATCACCCCTGCCCTCTGTCAATGGCCCTCATATCTTTGACCAGAATATTTAAACTGCAGTTTATTTATCTGAATTTGGACAGCTCATATATCTCCAGATTCTTCATACTAGATTCCATTATAATGATAAATCGTATTGAATTTAAATAAATTAAATTCATGTGGGATACCATTTTTTTTCACCATGAATATTCAGAATGATTCTTGCAGTACTAGCAACAGATTTGGTTGTGGTACCAGTAACCAAGTGGTTCCTACACTTACAGATAATTGTAGCTTTCAGTAAACAATTCTAGCTGAGGGCTACTTTGAAGAGCAGTTAAAATTTTTGTGTAACCTATGTATTTTCCAGCTGTGGCTCCTCTGGCAGAACTGTTGAGAAGAACAATATTAGTTTCAAGCCTGACCATGTGAAAGTTAAACAAGAACCAGGCACAGAAGAAGAGGTGTGCAGTTTCTCAGGACCAGTAAAGCAAGAAAAAACAGAGGATGGCAGAAGGAGTGCCTGCATGGTAAAGCTTTATTTGTATGTTACACCATTCTAGTACATGTTCACTGTGCAACAAAGAGAACTGTAGAGAGTTATTCTGAAGAAATAAAGTAAATGTACTGTCATGTCAGTAGCCAGAGCAAGAAGATTGAGCCAGCTTCAAATATGTTGGAGAGAATGCTTTGAAATTAACATTTTCTCTTCTTTGTTTGTTGCTTTGAAGCTGTTTTCAGACAACTGTCTCCTCTCTTGCAATCTGAAGTTTTTGATACATGAGGAATAAATGATTCCTTCCATCTAATGGTGGATATTTTGGAGCATTAAAATTCCAAAGAATGCAGTTATATTACTGGAACTGCTTAATTTCTCACTTCACTGGAGTCCTTTGTTTTCCTTGAATTGATCTCTTACTTAGGATATGTTACTGGGAAATTGAGACCCATGTTGAATTGTATTCAACCTTATCCAGGCTTATAGTGAACTTACTGAAACTCAGTGTTTATGCATGAAAGATACGCAGCTGATTCTCTGGTGCTGAGTCCAGCTTTCCTAAATGGTCGGAGGAGAGGACCTAAATACCCTAGAGGCACTTTTGGAAGATAAGCATGGTCAGCCCTTATTAGTACTTGAGTGAGAGATTGTTTATGAATACCAGATACTTCTATAGGCTATATTTCAAAGGAATGAAGGCAGAACCACCTCTTAAGTATTCCTTGCCTAAGAAAACCATATGAAATTCATAGGGTCACCATAAGTTGACAGGCAACTTGAAGGCACATACACACATCACCTATCCCTGTACTCATGGTGATCACTATGTAATGATGAAATGTTTTACTGGTAAAGGTAGTTATACCTTTATGCCTCTCATATGTACTAGGAGGCTTTGGTAATTTTCATCTTAGACAGTTGAGATAGATAAATGGGTCTGTAAAGGCCTGAGTACTTTTCATGTTGGTGCAGATGAGAACCCTATGAGGCACTGTAGGACACAGAAGTTTAGTTTTTTCCTCAGCCGAGTCTGACGCAGCTAATAGAAAATAATTAAAACTTAAAAACATAAATGCATATAAAGAATGTTACTGGATCCTATCCTGTATAGGGAAAGTATCAGGTTTTGATAGAACAAAACTGATCATATACGGAGCCAAAGCTGGAAATGCCTTGGTTATTTATCTTTTAATGGACAGTGCCTGAGAAACAAGGACCTGAAGATAAGAAATGTGAGGAGGCAGAGATTTCCCATTTGAAAGCATTTCTCTTAACTTTCAGTCTTGTATCTTTACTTTAGCTTAGCAGTCCTGAGAGCAGCTTGACACCACCACTATCTACAAACTTGCATTTGGAAAGTGAGTTGGAAGCACTGGGAAGTATAGAAAACCATGTAAAAACCGAACCAGCAGACCTGAGTGAAAGCTGCAAGCAGTCTGGGCATGGTCTTGTAAATGGAAAATCTCCAGTGCGTAGCCTTATGCACCGATCAGCTAGGACTGGAGGAGAAGGCAATAACAAGGAAGATGATCCTAATGAAGATTGGTGTGCTGTGTGCCAAAATGGAGGAGACCTGCTATGTTGTGAAAAGTGCCCAAAGGTTTTCCACCTCACATGTCATGTACCCACTCTCCTCAGCTTTCCAAGGTATGAAAAGTGTTTTACACAATAACAGTTTGGTGATGATTTTATTCTATATCTCTGTTTACAATAAGAAGGTGTAATGGTAGCCACCAATTTCTGTCAGCCCGTGTAAGCCATGTAAGCTACACCATCAGTGTAGTTTGTATGCCTGACAGGCAAAGGCTGTAGCATTTTATAGGAAACAATAAGATCTCTAGTGCAAATTAAACAGTATATTGAAAGAACATTTAAATGTCCTTGTTCTTTCTGATGTACTTCTGGCAGACATAGTACCGGTAGTCATGATCACAAGATACATCAGAGCCACTCTGGATAAGCCACAATTGTAGGGTGGGGCAGCATAGCTCTGTGGCATATGAACTAAAAACATAGTAGGAAGTTCAAAGTGAAATAATTTCTTTTAAATATACATTTTTATCAATGTAAAGTATATTCAAAGAAAACAGAAAATGAAGGATTAACAAAGGGAACAAAAACACAATAATAAGAAAACACATACTGAGGAAAAAAAAACACATGCAAAAAAATTAGATATAACATCTAACAGTGACAACACATAAATATACAATAGTTTTTAAAAAAGTAGCCTGCCATACATGGTGAGATTTCATCCTTAACTAATAAACAACAATTTAGCCTTCTGTAGTCAAAAGAGAAAGAATAACATATTAACTTATTAAAACATCTTATCCACTTTATCATTATCATCCTCAGCTGTGAAACAAGAGGTAATTAGAAAAAATTTTTTTCTCTTTCCCAAAAATACAAACATCAAGAAGTTTTATAAATATTGCTATATGGAATATACTGTATTCATTAGGACTATATATAAATAGGTTGTATACCAATAAGTAACTAAATTACAAGAGCACAATCAACTGGGGACTTCTAGTTTGGTGTGAGAGCTGGAAGACATGATCTTCAGAGCTTTGTGGTGAGGATTGCTGCTGCTGTGGGCAACCAGCAGAATGATCACTTGACAACTGGTTTATTCCACACTCCAGGATCAAGGAGTACAGCTAGAGTGAGGATAGGTGGCTGCAGCCAAGAATGGTTCCCCCATAACCTTTTTTGTGTATCTATTTTAGTCAGGGTTGCGATTAATACATTAGTAATCTTTCTATATGCCTGTTGTCTAGGAAGAATAATCTGGGTTTTGGCATACTAGGGTAGGATATCATGGAAATCATGTCATGAAACATAGAATAAGACTACAAGTGCAGAAAGTAACAGCTCTTGCAAAATAATATAATTGATTGACAACCTCTTGATAAACAGATGGGGAATCTGTTTACTCTCCATCTATTGTCAGATAGAGAATGGAACTTGTTTGTGCCATAAATATTGCACAGTTGTCTGTTCTTGATGACTTCTGTGTCTTCAAGTTCTTCAGTCTCTATTCCTTAATGATTTATGGAAACAGGGAATATAAATCAATCTTGAAAAAAGTGCATTCAGAAAAATTGAAATACATATTAGTTATACATGTTCACAATAGGTTTAATTCTTGTTACAAAACTTCAGTTATTAGTTTGTACATTATTAGTCATAAATCTAATTGCTAGTCAGATAAACTGATTTGAATCAGTTGGTGAATTGTAAGTCAACACTTGTGTTAATCCCCATTGTTTAAATGTATAGTTTAGATGAGAAATAGACTTTAGAGGCTATAGTATATTTAATTATTTAGGCTATTATTTTTTTCCCTAGTGGAGAATGGATATGTACATTTTGCCGAGATCTTAGCAAACCTGAAGTGGAATATGATTGTGACAACTTGCAGCATAGCAAGAAGGGGAAAACTGCCCAAGGTTTAAGTCCTGTGGACCAAAGGGTAGGTGCCCAATTACATGTGTTCATATATTTGTTTTTCTGAAATCTTCTGTGGTAGTCTGTTAACTTAAGTTACATGTCTTTTCGGTAGTAATTATATTTAATGTTTTAATTGGTGCTAGATAGGTACTCTAGTTATTTTTCCATATATAGTTAAATTGTATTCAGAGGCATTTCAGATAGACAGACTTATGGTTAAATCAGTAAACCATTTGATCTTTACAGGTCTGCTGTTTAAAATAAGACCCTTTTTCCCACCACCCACAATTCCTTTACCCTTCATTTTCTTACACTTCTTATCCACCCCAGGAGTTGGCAGAATATGGCTAGCAGGCTTCATGCAACACCCTATACTATTTTCGTGGTCCCTGGGTCCCCCATTCCATGACCCCCAAAATGGGATGATGGTGAATTTTCCATTCTCTGTGACAAGTAGTGTGCTTCCAAGCACTATTTGGCACTGGCCATTTTACCGTCATTATTTTTAAGCTTTTATAGCAATAGCATATACATTTTTATGCAGCTTATCAATGCAAGGCACTCCTAAGTGGTTTACAATGTGTTTAGCTAATTGCCCCCAACAAGCTGGGTACTCATTTTACCTACCTACAGAAGGGTGGAAGGCTGAGTCAACCTGGAGCCCTGCAAAATCGAACTCGCAACGTTGTGGCTACGGTACTGGCATTTAACCACTGCGCCACCAGGGCTCTTGTTTCAAGCCAAACCTGAAACCTAATTTAGGCTAAATCTACAAGTTATTTTGTTTTTCAAAATAGATGATAGATGTCAAATCACTTTCTGCTTTGAAAAACATCTTAATGCAGGTCTGGAAAAAGAGGGTGCCAAAAATTCCAGTAAATGGACAGTAGTACCCCCTGAGGTTCGGGACGTTGCTGTTGGCCATTTGAGACAGAAACACTCTTAAATTGCTGTATTGCTGTTAATAGACTTAAAATACAAAGCAGTGGGGTGAGCGAAGGAATTCAGGCTGGTCAAAGTACCACTGACTATATCCTGTTGGGCTCTTGTTGGGCTCATGTTGGAAGTACAAAAGGTGCTCAAAGTTTGTGTGTGTGTGGAGGGGTTTGTTTGGCGGGCTGGCTGTTTGGCTTGGACTCTCTCTCTCTCTCTCTCTCTCTCTCCTTTCTCCTTTCTGCCCTTTTTTTCTTTCCCTTGCCATTGTCCCTATGCTGGTTCCAGGGCTAGTGTAGCTTTCCTTTGGGGGTGCATTGAATGGGGGAATAAGAAATGTCAGGATCCTACACAGTCCAGTCCTCCCTCAGTCTTCTCCAGAGTGTTTTGTTTTTACCCTCTCTATGGTTGGAGAAGCATCTACCACACAGAGGAGTCTTCGGGGCAGAGCTTTTCTGCCTGTTGACCTCTGTCTCTGCTGTGGTTCACAAATTGCCACTAACTTTGCAAACTTGCTTTAAGGGAATGGTGGTTTTTGGGGCTTCTGTTTACGTTTCTGTTTATTTGCAACCTATGTTGTATCTTAAACTGCTGCTGAAATGCCACACAGTCCTAAAGCTCTGTGTTACATGACATCTGGCTGTTAACATTCAAACACTTTTTGGGCACCAGGTAATTGTTGCATTGATATTTGAATCTTAGCTATAGGGTGAAGTTGTTATATATAGCTTTGCTGAAGTTGATGGAACTACTTCAGAGTATCAGACTCTTGCACCTTGAGAGTCTTATTCTCATTTTCCTGAAATTTATGCTGTAAGTGTAAAACTAGTGAACTCAAATAGTTTCTTAGAATGAAAATTCATTAGATTTGGTTTTTCCCCTCTGAAGAAATGTGAGCGCCTCCTGCTTTACCTGTATTGCCATGAACTGAGCATTGAATTCCAAGAGCCAGTCCCAGCCTCGGTGAGTCACTTAATATGCAGTATATTACAGATGGTAAAATGCATTTTGTCTCTCCATGAAGCCTGAATTTGGAATCGGTATTTTAACAGTCAACAGTTGTTGCTAAGATACTTAAAACTAAAACCAAGATTAACATTATTTTACTGTTTATGGTTTTGAATAGTTGGATCTTCTTACTTTGGATAAAAATATTTGACTGAGGAATTTAAAATAGCTACTTTTTTATTTTAAATCACTACTTCTGTTTTACTTAGACTTTAGAAAAAGAGTGAATCTCAGTAGGGCTGAAGGAGCAATCCACAACTGGTGGGTTAATCCTCCCGCATGAGCTGATCGAGACAGGAGTCTAAAGAATATTTTGCTATCTATAGATTCACTTATGAATGTAATGAACTTTCTGTTTTAATTTTATCTTCTTGTAACCCCACTGCATCTTCTCAACAGATACCAAACTACTATAAAATAATAAAGAAACCAATGGATTTATCTACAGTAAAGAAAAAACTACAGAAGAAGCATTCTCAACATTACCAGACACCTGATGATTTTGTGGCAGATGTACGGCTGATCTTCAAAAACTGTGAAAGGTTTAATGAAGTATGTTCACTTCCAACATGAAGAATTCTTTTGGTTAATATGAGATTCTCATTCTGCACACAGCCTTTAGTTACATTTGTTTACAAGTTTTATGTGTGGGATGGATGAAGATTTGGGCTCATTAGAGTCCCACTGTATATATTACATGTATGTATGCTAGGGCAAACATTCCCCATTGTGTGCAGAATATTTAATATGACTTCAGTCCTACTGATCATGTCATCTTCTTTTATATTGGGCAAATCACATGAGTAGTGCCTTGTGGCATTAAAATTTATGTGCATACACCTTGTTTGTTTTTGAGGTTCGGTGTATACTGAGGTTTGTGTCCACATCCCACCAGTGCACTTTCTGTATTTTCCCTATGGACAATTGAGAATTACGGACATAACCATTATAGTACTTTGCTTTTTGTCAAAAGCATTCTATTCTTGTATTTAATGTTACCAAAATTGGGTTGGCTCAGTATGGGCTCTTAAAGAAGACTGTGTCACCGTGTATTATTTAAAGTATATGGCAAGTTATGTATCAAAACTTGCTTGCGTTGTTTGTAGAGTGAACGTCTCCATGTTAGCACTATTGCCTGGTAAGAGTTGTCACTAATGATAAAACTAGCTGACCAGTTCCCTGTGGGAATGAATGCAGTGATAGGTGAAAAAGGAACACATGAGAAGTCAAGCTTTCCTGTTCATTCATCCAGGTGTTTGATTTAAACCTAATATCTTCTGCATTAATTTTAAGTCAGCTCTTATAAGTAGTACTGGTAAGAAGTAAATCAAACATAAATAACTTTTTAAAAGGCACGTAGACAAATTTAGAGATATCTGGGGCATGACAATTAGCTATAGTAAATAAGTAGACCTTCCATATTTATGAATCCAGGGACTGAAGACATATAGTTGGAGCTTATTGTTGCCTTTCTGCCAGCTTTTGGCAATCCTGGTAGTATCTGATTAGCTTTGTTTGAAACAGGATAAGTATGTCCTCTTTATCTAGTCCAAGAGAGCTTTGCTCATATATACAAAAGGCATCTGTGATTGTGAAATTTCAGACATTTAGTCTACCATAGCCTATACAGGTGGTCAATGTTGATATAAATCCTCCTTTTAAGAACTCAAACATATTAATTCTTACATATGCTTCCTATAAAAAGATGTCGTATATGCTCCATATGGAGCCTATAGTCTAACAGAATAATAGATTGAAATGGAAATAATATGGAAATGGCAGTTTTCCTGACTACAGGCCTTTTAAATATAAAGTTGGATCCAGATGATCATACCTAAAGCACACCTACTGAAAACAATGAGAGTTTAAGTTGGATCATTAAGTTTCAGTACTTCTCTTCTAAATATTACTGTTTTCATGTCAATCCTAATGTTTCCAAGTGTAATAGCATATCTTGAGAAAGTATGCATTTACGGCAGAATCTTGTGCATGTCTACTGAAAAGTAAGCCCTACTTATTCAGTAGGGCGTCTTCAGAGATGTAATGAGGTAGGCAAAGTAATGGCTCTGGTGCTTTTGCCACTCGTCCCCTTTGGGCTTGCCAGAGAACAGTTTTCTGCCAAAAAAAGGGAGTGGGAATGAGCTCCACCTACTGGAAGCTTCAGAAATAGCAGTTCACCTTCTAAATAGGGTCCAGAACTCCAGTTTTAATACCAATTTTCCAAAACTAGAAGTGGACTTGCAGCTGCTTCTAGGGTGTTTTTTTTTTAATGTTTACCTGTCATTTTTGGCAGTCTGTGGGGCCCTGGGGAGTCCAGGGGCATAAAATTGTCCTCCCAGATCTACCAAAGTTGTTCACTCTGGTGTCTAGGGTTGTAGCTTTAGACAGCTTTGATCAATCATTTTGCACTTTTGGTGGGTATTAAGGAAATGGGATAGATGTTGATGGTGATCTTTAGTTTATAATTTCACTTGTTCTAATGAGCATTAAAATAGAAGTCATTTGCTCTAGAGAGGTTTTTGGAACAGTTATGCATTGCTATATGCATATTAAATGTTCTCTTCCTATTTTATGATACAACAGTAAAATATTTTTAACCCTAAAAGGTATGGGTCACTATAAGTTGTTGATTTTATGAAAGCTGTTGGGACTCATTCTTTTTAGCTAAACTTTAATAGGTGAGGTTGAAAAGTTGTGTTTCTCAGAACATACTGATTTTAAGGAATAGGCAACACATTCACTTCTGCTGCTCTTACAGCTGTATGGATGCAGTTGCAGGTAGAGTGAAAAACAAAGCCCATGAAGAATGCCTTCCTTTCTTTTTGTAGAAATAAATACAGGTATAGCATGATGAAGTCTGTGCTCTTTAAATATATCAGTGGTTCACTTCAGGCCATCATAGGGGAAGAATACCCAACTGGAAAGCAGTGGGTCAGTTAGACTTTTCTTTTTATGAAATCATGCAGAGGAGCCCTGATGGGAAGAGTGACTGCCCAGACATTCATGACACAAATCCTAAGTTTGCTTGTGTCTAATGATACTGGGCTCTTCTTGTACATGCTACCAGTGTCAATGGCAATATCGTAATATAAAAGTTCTCATATTGCAAATCTAGTGACAGCCTTATGAAGAGTCACCTCTGCATCAGTGAATTTTACAAATAAATTAATATGACTGACTTTAGTCATCCCATCCTGTGCGGTCTCATGACTTTAGAAGGGATTATAATTTCCTTTTTTTTGACTCTGGTATCCTTTTTAGATGATGAAAGTTGTTCAAGTTTATGCAGAAACACAAGAGATTAATTTGAAGGTAAGCGTTTCAGACCATGCACACTTGCTGAAAGGATGTGCATTACCAATTGGTGAATGTTACTGTCTTTTTGCTTTGCAGGCTGATTCAGAAGTAGCACAGGCAGGGAAGGCAGTTGCATTATACTTTGAAGATAAACTTACAGAGATCTACCCAGACAGGACCTTCCAGCCTTTACCTGAATTTGAGCAAGAAGAGGATGATGCTGAAGTAACAGATGACTCGGATGAAGATTTTATACAGCCACGTAGAAAACGTCTAAAATCAGATGAGAGACCGGTGCATATAAAATAATCTGATTAAAATGGACCTAAACTATTGTAAAAAGAAACATATTTAAGTGTTCCTGGAATATTATCATGCCTTCAGTGTCCATCGTATGGAAGCTGATAGTGTTCAGACAGTATTAGATTACAAAAAGCATTTGTACAGAAACATTCTTGTCAAAAGGGGGAAAGCTTTCAACTTCTATTCTTGATTTTGTGTTTTAGTTTTTTAGTGTTTGATTTTTTCATTTTCACTCCATTTCTCGTATACAGAAGTGTAGGGTGAACATTGATAAAGCAGCAAGTTTTTATAAAATGACATTTGTACAAATACTGAACTCTTATCACTACTTAGCAAGCATTTCTGCAAGAGTGGACCAAGCAGTGATGTTTCACTTTCATACTGGGCTGCAGTTTATACTGCAATAAACCTTCCTCAAGATCCTCTTCATGCAACACTAAGTGTGAATTGGATTGTTTTTATTCAGTGTCTCATCTAAGTGGTATTGCAAATATCATATTCTATGTTGGGTCAAGTAGCTAGGTTTTGCTTTCTTTTACTGACCTTGTATAGAAGTATCATAACTTGATCATTAAATAATTTTGAATTGGAGAATGCAGGAGTGTGAGTTCTTCATATGTCCCTCATTAAGTCTGGTTGCAATCAGTGCTTTTCAGTAGGATTCATGGTGTTGAGTGGAAGTCCTGTGTGCAGCACACTTAAGTGAGTATCCTCTTGGAATTTATTAATACCATTTTTCTCCCCTTAAAAGGCAGGATGGTTGTATAGATGTCAGGAGTCTCAGAATTAGACTGTGAAGTTAAAAATTGGTGACTGACTGTCCAGTCTTCCCTAATAATAGTTTCTGCCGCTATCAGCAAACAGTAACTTTGTCAACTACCAAATGTGTAAAATTTCCTGTGTTCACTCTGTCTTATCTGTAAATAATGGTACTGTAAATCCTTCAGACAGCAACATTTGCTGGGTTGTTTTTAAGCTAATATGTATTCTTACTAATGTTCCTAATCAAGAACAGATTTGTAATAAGCTCTGTTTCTAAAATTGTTCATAGTTTGAAGTTCTATATTATTTTGTTAGAGTTACTCAGAGATTTCTTCAGAAGCAGCTTAAATGTTTAAGAGAAAAAAAAAGAAAGCCCATGGAAACCGAGTTACTTGTCCATCATTAAAATTAGAAAATTTGCATGGACCAGTGTACCAGACAAGTGACTTTTGATTGGATAATGAGAACGGGACAGTCCTATTGAGATAATCGGCATGTAAGCAAGCTCTTCAGTTCTGCTTTGATAGCAACATTGAGAACAGAAATATATCTGCATTACTGTAATTTACTTTTGAACAAGTAATATTCCTTATATTCAGTAGCATCACTTTCAAGCCTTTATCCAGAATATTTTTATTATTATGCCAGTGTCAAAAAATGCAAAGCACACTAAGGTGACCAAAATCAAATTCTGCAGTGGCAAGAACCTAATTTGTCATGGCCAATACTTCCGAGTGTATAAGAACATATAATTGATCTGTATAGTAGAGATGAATAGCTTCTGTTGCACAATGTGTTCTCTCAGTGATGTTCTGGAAGGTTCTATCACAAATACTTGTTTTCATTTTCTCTATGCAGACAGGCAAAAGGTACAGACAAAATATAGCTGGTTCTGTGATGTGACAGTGATTCACTTTTCTGAGATCATCTTTAATATTGTATTTAAAAGGAAGGAAGGATCCAGCAGAATGTGGCAATCTCTAAAATGTTCTTACATGGGTTTTCTCCAGAAAATAAAGTAAATTTACATTGTCTATACTTTAATATAGTGGCTACTTGGCAAAATGATCAAACTGGAAAATCAAGACAGTAACAGTGGAAGAAAGTCACAGTTTAATGTCTCACCTTTTCATGCACAGAAGGAATTACTGAAATGAGGCTTATCACTTTTTCTTTCTTTCTTTCTATCTATCTATCTATCTATCTATCTATCTATCTATCTATCTATCTATCTTATCCATCCATCCATCCATCCATATGTACACACACACATATCTTCATGAGATCAAACTAACTCAAGTCTCTTTCTCTCACTCGCTCATTCACTCACTGACTGAAAGATCAGGATTGTGGAAGTACTTGTGAGCTTATACTTTAGTGCAGCCCCATTTGATTATTACCTTGTGTGTGTTGCTGAGAGGATGGCATGCCTGAAATGAATTTTTTTTTCTTTCTGTTAATGTGTTTACTTTCTAGCATATGGGTTTATGACTGACATTTTGAGAAAAAAACCCCCAAATTGTCAGTAGAGAAGTGCAAGACAAAATGCATAGCAAATGTTGAGTGATAATTTAGTATGATTCATCACATATTTTCTATTCTCCATGAATCTTGAAATATATACTTTCCTTACCGTGCAAAAATTCTGGTTTCTATACTATGAAGAACATTTTACAACCGTACTACCTGAAAGGTGCAATCTTGTTGACATCGTTTTATAGATTATCCTATGAGATCTTAGCTGATTCCATGTTTCTGTGTTGTCTATATAGGTGGATCTGCTTTTCTGAGCCATTTAACCAAACTATATGCTGGTTCCTACTTCTGGAAGTGATGATGTACATTTGACCACATTTTTATTTTTGCAACCTTGCAGAGTTCAGTGTAAACGGAGAGAGAATTGTAGTGTTGCAAATTAGAAGAAGGCCTTTCGATTTGTTTTTAAATAGAAGAATAAATAAAAGCTTTCTTGTACACAGTTTTTGGGAGAGTGGGGGTGCTTATCCCATTTGATCTATAACATGGAATAGAGCAAATAATTTGAAATTCTACAAATTGGCAGGTTCTGTTTTTCAGATATATTAGAATGAGGCATACATTATCCAACATTTATCCAATGTAGAAAGTTGGATAAATTTTCTCTAAAATAACAAGATTTGTTCATCCAAAGTAATTTCTCTGCCACCTGTGCAGTTTTGTGAGCACCTCCCTTTGGCAGTATGTATGTCTGTGCAATAATTGAGTTATACTGGGATTGAGAACATACTTTATGTTAGAGACCAGGTTTGTAGTAGATAGTGGAGCTTTTCCTTGCATGCGATATGGATTTACCTGTGCTGCATAAATTAAAGTGTAACTTATTTGTAATGTGGTCCCAAGGTTCTCTGTCACTTAATTTAACTCTTAAGCTCTGATTTTAAATGATCTTGTAAAAAAATATTTCAAATGTTTCTTGGTTGTATATGTTCCAAAAGTTTAAGTTAATCCAAAGAAAAAAAGGCAATTTGCTTTGAAACAGGAAAGACGACAAGTGTACAGCGTGCTGACTGTGGACTTTTCAATTACCTCAGCAGGTCCCCTGCCATGTAATTACTAGTGATTAGTGTTAGTTTAACCAGCTAAGTATGTTCAGGTCTTACTTAACTGTGCCCTGGAATTAAGTGTCCTATCATATTCTACTAAGGCTTAATTACTATCCAAAAAAGGGTTTTTTCCCAGCTTTTAAAAGTAGAAATGCTGTTAAATGTAGTTAGCCTTTTTCGTGTAAAAAGATTCCCATTAATACTATTTGATGTGGCATAGACTGTCAGTTTACTCAGCATTAGATAGATGAGTGGAATGTTTTATAAACATTCCTGCAAGCCACTATAATCAACATATTTTTTAACAAACCACCCCAATTTGCCATTCAGTAGTATAACTTAAGTTTTATTAGCCAGTCCTATAGGTGACGACAATAGTGGGTTAAATTTGAGTATATAATGTCCTGGATGTAGGCTTCTTTTTTCCTTTTTCCTCCTCTCTCTAGGAAAAAGCAATAAAACTGCTTTGTCTGTTGCCTCTTTAGCATGGCAGGAATCCTTTTCCTTTGGATAGTGGTTTTATAGGAAAGTTTTTGTATGTGTATCACCAAGTCTAGCTTTTAAAAAAATAAAAGTGTGCAGTTATAGTGTGGCATTTTATTTTAAAAATTGGGGAAATTTAACATATTTTTTTAAAAAGTAGGTGTTTGAGTAAATAATGGAGGTACTTTTTTAAAAACTTTATATGCCACAATTTACATGGACATATTTCAGACTAAAGCATAAGATTTGTGACATCCAATAATGGCCACGTTTCCTTTACAACCTTGCACATGCAGCAACTTCATCCATTGTAGGCTTTTTATGTTTTTTGCCTGCTTCTTCCTCTCCTTTTAAAAGGTATCTGAATCAAAATAGTTTTGAAAAATTGTTAATTTAGTAGGTGCTTTATGGTAACAAAATACAGTCTTTTTATTTGAGTGCATTTTAAAGTTGAGCTGTTGCTTTCTTTTAAAATTATATGTGATTTTGTACAAAGAAATGCAAAGAATTTTATAGAACTCTCACCTGTTTCAGCATTCCCCTTAGTGTGAACTTAAATTTAAAAATGGAAGGTGATGCATGTTAAAGGTCCACAGATGTGGGCATTTCTTCCGTTCAAAATGCCATTAAACATATATATATATATATATTAAAAAAAGCAGGTCTATAAAGATTTGTGCAATCAAATGCCTGTTCTAATTTTATATGTAAACATAGAAATCAAGGGGTTCAGTTCCCAACATTCATTCTTTCTGGTAATGAAAACTGGTACTTTTTGCACATAGCTAACTTTACTGATTCTTCAAAAAAAAAAGTGCTGTTTCTGTGGTATTGTATTCTCTGAATTATATTTAATTTTTTTAACAAGTTAAAGTTTCTAATTGTTCAGTTCCTGTGTTTTTTGGCTGGTGTGTAATAAAGGCATTTTTCCTTTACATTATTATTTAATACATTTAGCAGCCTGTAAATATTTCTTGTTAAATACTCTGGAATGTGGTGTAGCAGTTGTACGAAAACAGTTTTAAACAGCATTGTTTTGAAAACCATTTTGTTTTGGTTATTTCTATTAAATTAGAAAAGGAAGAGTCTTTCAAATTGAGTATTCTTTTGTAGACTCAAGGCCTTCTTGAACAGATGGGAGATTTTGTCAAATTGTTACCAGTATGGGGGAAAAATTTAAAAGTAGTGGAAAGGAGTATTTCTCCCAATCCTTTAGAATAAGGGTACTTATTGCTAGTCTCAACTCAAGTGCAGTCAATGGGATTTACATAAGTCTTGGCTCTTAGCATGCAGTAATCAGTTCATGCATCTGCTGTAGTTGGGCGCAGCAATTGGATTTAGGTCAAATATTTAAATTCAGTTATATTCAATACACTTCTGAGACTTTTCAAGGTTTTTATACAGGTGAATGCAATTTGTAAAATGAAAAATCCTGAAAGCGCTACCCAAAAAGAAGAATCTTCAGAACAGATAGAGTAGATATTTTCCCTGTTCCCTATGGTGGATGGAATGAGACATGGAGAGGAAATATTGCAACTATGCTTCAGAACAAAACAAATCCTTATTTTCTAATCTTTCTAATCAGAATGCCCTTTATCCCAAAAGCAATATCATATTCCTTAACATAAGTGTTCTCCACCTGCTTGTCACTAAGTTATTTGGATCTGAACGAAAATAATCAAATGCAGAAGACATGTGAAAACAAAGAATGAAGAGATGATTTGTGAGTTTGAAGTTTGTTATGGCTTCCAGGAAAAAATTAGGGGGATGGTGGTGAATATGTTGTTTTCCAGATAGTGGACTGCATCTCCCATTGTCCCTCAACAATTGGATGCTGCTGGCTAGAAATGATGAAAGTTGCGCTCTGTCAACATCAGGAGAGCCACATGTTCCCTGTTTTTGCCTTAGACATTATAACAATAGAAGCCTATTTCAGAAGCTAAGCAATGTTGGAACATTATCTAATGACAAAATGTGAAGAGCTTGCTTTGTAAGGTAGCCTTGTTACATCCCATAATGCCTTGTGCAATAAATCTAAGTTAATTTTTTTTACATAAATAGACACACATTCATTAGCTGTAAAAGCGTTTTACTTTGGCTATTTGATTCTGAAACAAGCATAGTTCTCCACCTCATCTCTTAGAGCGAGGGACTGAGGTTCCTTGCCACATGTCAGCTAATTCTGAGTTTTGTCTGGTGTCACCTTTATCAACTTCTGGTGGCGGCGGTGGCAGCGGCGGCGGTGGTGATGATGATGATGATGATGATTTTATAATGCCCTTATCACCAAAGGGCAGAACAGCAACATATACAGTAAGGGGCAAAGACAATAAGTATAACATCAAAAATCCCAACTTAAGGTATTAGTTAAACCAAACAGGTCAAATTAACATCATCACTCCACTTACACAATGTCAAGTCTTGGAATTCTACATAAGAACAGACTCTTTTAGTACTGTTTCAGGCTGTTATAAGTATTGACTGATAAAGTCATACATATATATTCCCTTCAGGAAGAATCATAGTCATAGTTATGCCTGGGCACTTCTACTTTGTTATATGTCATTATATGTAAGGCATTATTATTCCGTTAAATTACATAAAAGGCATTTTATATCACATCATGCACCCATCACATCGTATTCCTCAAGATATTCATAGGAACTATCTTTCTGTTCAGATCTTTTAACAAGCTTGGCATCAGCCTTCTAAACCAGTGAACATGTAACATTCTCCTTGTATCATCCCAATCAGATTCTCCCTAATCACATAGTTTTCCGCAGCGCCTGCCAAGTCAATATATAGACAATGCCTAAAGGCTTTTACATATTCACAATCTTGTCCCTTATCATATTCTTAGTCATTTTACACTTAACCAATTATCCATGCCAATCTCATCTGTTTGAGAAATCTTGCGTCTCTAGAGGGCTTCCATGTAACACAGGCATTCAGAGGCTAAACCTTTAGCAAATCTTAACTGCCTTAATCACATGTAAGCTTATATCTCCTAGCCTTACCAGAATCAGCATTTTAGGGTGATATGTCAGGGCTTATCAGAAACTTTCTTGGGAGGGCTACATCATTTCTTTTCTGCCCCACCATGAATGTGTGCCTAAGCAGACTAGTTAATGTGACTCTAACTTTACCTGTTTTATTCTCTCTTGACACCCACTCAGTGCCTTAGTTATCCAACTGGAAGTTTGCTTCTTACCGTTTGTTCTGTACACTTGAATCTAGTCCACATCTCACTTTTAGTGTACACTCTGCTACTACTGGTTGTCAGGTGTCTCTAATGTACTAACTTGCAAAGTGACCTGAGGTCATTTTTTGTGGGTTTTGTTCACATTCTTTAAGGAATATCTTTTGTTCTTCCCAGACTTGAAATCTAAAGTTTTTTTCTTTTCTTTTATTCTGAGACAGAAAAGGGGCAAACATTGTCATGAATCTTAAGACTCCATATTCCACCATCTATAGGGTTTGCCAGGCTATATGTCCTTATCTAATTTTTTATACACACACACACACACACTTACGGTATATGCACATGCTGAGGACTTGCCAGTTAAAATTTGTTGGGCTTGTAACAATATAATTTAGTATTTTCTGCTATGCTGAGAAGGTTATGCAAAATCCACTCTCATAACTGACCACCATGCTGAATTGCTTGTCATTGATGAAGGCTTTGGGCTAAATGGGTAGTGCTGAGAGTCACTCAAGCAGCAAGTGCAATGCATTCTTCTTTTTGCAAATGAAGGGCAAAGTATAGTCTTGCCAGCCCATCTGTTCTGACTGCTGCCAGCCAATTTTCTTCCTCCCCTGCTTTGGTGTTCAGCCTGGCTACCTTTGTGACTAAACTTTTGAGCTGTTGTGTTATCTTTGTCTCTTGGGAAAGACTGGGTTTGTGTTGTGTTTTCAAAAAGAACAATTTGAATTTTCAGTTAACATGTTTACTTCCCTTTTGATACTCACCACAGAATCTCTGTTTAGATTTCAAGGTAATGTATGTATTTGAACAGAGGTAGAACTACACAGCAGCATAGAAAGAGGCCTCTCCAGAAAGATGCTAACTTCATGAATATCATGTATCTTTCTAATTTCTGCTTTAGATAAACTTGCTTGCAGGACTACCTTCCATTATTATCATTTTCATCCTGCTGTGGGATGGCAGTATAGGATTCCTGTGTTACAACTACCAGTTGCTCAGGTCTGAGGGCTCTTCTCTTCATACTCTACTTCTGGGTGGCCATTGTGGGAAATAGGATGCTACAATAAATGCAGTGTGGTTTGACCAACTGGAGCTGATCTTATGTTATTACTGTAATTTCTTTCTACCATCTAAACTGACAGTTATTTAGTCTAACATATTGAAGTCACCACATATAAATCTCATCCTGAATATTAGCTTGCTTCTTTCCAGTTGGTTCACACACACTTGCCTTTTAAAATTTCTGGACTTCAGTGATTTGCAGCCTATATTTACTTGAAAGGATATCTTAGTGTATTCATAAGAAATGCTAGCCAAAGATATGTTAGTATCTGAAGTCTAAATAGTGATCCACTGACCACTCCCCATTCCTATGATGCCAACTTAAGGAGATGTCTTCACGCCGCCACAGATTCCCAAATGTGTGCCAGTGATTGACTGATACATTGAACTGGAGCTCAAGACAGGTTGGAAAATTAAAATAGGTATGGATTTTTAAAAAAAACAACAGCAGCTGAAAAACATAAGTAGGTTATTAAAGGCAATAAGATTAAAGTGATTTAAAACACATAAAAAATTAAAACAATGCGACAAAGTACTGAAGATGCTTTCTTCAAACCAGTTCCTAAGAGCCTTGAATTTTTTTTAACAAAGTCTTTCACTCCTGAATCATGCTCATTAGCAGGTTGGTAGTGAGTAGAACTGTTGTAACAAGGGAGCCCTTTGCTCTGGTCAGAACATTTTGGATGAGCTGGAACTCCTGAACACATTTCAAATGCTGTTTGCATATGGAGCATCTGTCATCAAGGCTAGATCAGATATCTCCAAGAAAGGCAGAACTGGTGTGTTTGTTTTAACTCTGGATATGCATTTTCAGCTTGCACTGAAACCTGGAGGGAGGTACAGGTTCAGCTGAGTCTGGCAGTGCACCCAAACTGAAAGCCTGGATCTTAGGGGGGAAATAACCATCCAATATAGACTGCATCTCAAATCTGCGTTTTGACTGACTGGGAACACCTCTTGTCTGGATTAACCATAAGTTTGTTTACCTTTTTCCAATGCATTATTGACACCAGATACTGCTTTGGAAATAAGAACAGGGTTTTTTAGATGGAAAGGATAACTAGAGTTGGATATCATCAATATATTGGTGGCTCTGGACCTTCAGACTCTGGATAATCTCTCCCAAGCCAGAAGGATATCATAGCTGATGCTATCAAAAACCACTCACAGACGTACAGAGAGGTCCACTTCCTTGCCCAGTTCCTGGCTTAGGCCATCCACCAATACAACCAATGCAGTCTCTATCCCATACCCAGGGCTGAAGCCTATTGATAATGGATCAAGATAATCTTCTGAAACCCTGGAGCTAGGACACTACCACATGCTACAAGTCAGAGAAACTTCTTATCTGAGCTCACCCTTCCCTCCCCCCACACAAAAACATTTTTCAGAATTCTTGGATTGTTCCATGCTTTGTTTCTGTTAATAATCTTTTATTTGGTAGAAGGAGAGCCTTCTGAAAATTTACAAACAATTTCATTATTCATAGATTAGTATAGGAGTGGGAGGCAAGGAGCCCCCCAGATGTTGGACTGCCATTCCCAGCATCTGTAGCCAGCAGTAACCCATGGTGGAGAACACTTGGTGATCCAGTCTGATGACATCTGGAGGGTTGCATGATTCCAAATGCTAGATTAATGTCAGCATATGACAGGGTTCTAAAATTAAGAGATATCTTCTTTCTGCTCCTTTCTTGGATCTTGATACTCCTGGAATAAGTGGCATTTGGCAGCACCAACAGAATTCAATACAACTTTTTTTGTTCTATCAGTTGACTATGACTTGATGGAGACATTTCAGTTTTGGTAGGAGAGAATCTAAGATACCACTTTGACTTGGGTAGTAAATTGATTTTTGCTACAGCTAAGTTGTGAAAACTAGGGAAAACTTTGAAGATACCTTTTTAGGTGCCCTCAGTTTTCTCCAAGCTTCCATTCAATTGAAAATGTGATAGAGGTGCATTTACATCATGATGCCAGCAGAGAGCACTCCTGATATACTTGGCTGTGAAATCCAAAGTTACATGTATGAAGACTCGTATCAGTTTTGTTCTGGATCTTTGTGTTTACTGAAATACACAGGGCTATACAGAATTGACTTGTTTCAAATAAAATGTTTATTTTCCTGCTTTTTAGTTTTCTAGCTCCCAGTTGTCTGTCTATTTTTCAGAAAGCATCTATTTTGGAAAATAATTAAAACATACTGAAAGAATCATATAGAAGATAACAAGAGCGTAGATGTTACCAGGTAAAGGAGGGAAAATATTCCCCTGGCCAAAATTCAATCAAGTCTTGATGCCTAGAAAATCTCTCTCGAGACAATTGCCCCCAATTAACATGAGGAGATGGGGACATATGAAAAAGGCAGCTCTATCGCATGTCCCAGCAATGAGGTTGGTATGTACATACAACAAGACCTTCTTTGTAGCAGCACCTTGACTGTGGAACTCCCTACCCAAGGAAATCAGTCTGGTTTCACCTCTTTTGAGCTTCCAGCAGGCAGCCTAAACAGTGCTGTTCTGCATGGCCTTTATGATGTTTGAAACTGCTGCTTTTTATTTCAGGCCTATTTTAGACTACTAATTTTTTAAAGGCTATTTAATGGGTTTTAAAATATGTGCACTGTTTGAAGTATTTTTATTTGTTAATCATTTCAGAATTCCTTCTGGTCTGGAAAACAATATAGAAATACTTTAACTAAGAAGGTCTCAAATCTGATTTTAAGATTACCTGGGAACAGGTCATTTGTTATATACCCTGATCTCAAGCTGTACAGGTTAAAACTATGTTGGCTTGTGGTTGTGAAATGGACCCACAGCCAGTAAAGCTGTTTAAGAACAGGAGAGAAATACTCTGTACGGCTAGTTCCATTAACAACTGTTCGGTTGTGTTTTGCACCAGTTGTTTATATGTATCTTCAGAAGGAGTCCAATACTGCCTTGCAATAGTCAAATTTGGATGCATGTCATTTCTTCTAGCATGATTTGCAGCTGTCGTAGCTGGTGAAAGCAGCTTAGTACCATCACAACAGCCACAGCTGGTTTAGAATTTGTTCTTGGATGCCAACTGAGTATCCAGTGCTCAGAGTGGGTTTAAATGAATACTGCTTTTCAGGGCCAATGCAACCCTTTCCAGAACGTGCTGAATGCTATCTCCAGCTCAGACAAACCACCTACTTGCATCCTATCTTGTCTTTGTTGACTGGGCTTCGGTTTGTTGAATTCGAATCAGAGTCCCTTATTCAGGAGGTATATTTCTGAATGAGATGGAAAGCAAAAACAACTGGATAGAAACAAGGACACTGCATTACATTTTAAATCCCTGCGTGATCTTATTCTGTAGTCATGTAGGGGCTGGAGGGGAGACAAAATCAGTCCATGATGGACTTTGGCTGCAGGTAAGGGTTAAACTAAGGCTGTTTAGTCATGAGTTGTTTCTACCTACTAAATCTACCTTTGGAGGAGCTTGATATTTGCTTACAGTAACCTTTGGAAAGTTCCCATCCCCTGCCATTTTGGAAACTACATGGAAAATTATTCTGAGATCACCAATGGCAGTTTCCTTTCCAGTGCAACTAGGGCAAGGGGTGTAGGCTAGTTCTTGATCTGCATCAAGTATTAAAGCTCCAGTTCTGTCCACCTCTAAAACTTTGTACTGATCATACATCTCACAGCTATTGAGGGGGAAAAAACCCCAGGCATTCAAGGTCCCACCATGTGATAAATATTACGTCTGGTCTGCACCTTAGACACAGCCTTTCTAAGGCCATTTCCTCACTAGCCTGTTATAGTGCTCTTATTCCACTTTCAACATGCTATGGAATCCTGGGGTTTGCAGTTTAGGGAAGGGCTGGCTGGCTATAACAGGCTAGTGCAGAAATGGCCTAAGTCAAGCCTGGCAGGGAAAGTGATACACTCTGGGGATGGAAAATCCCATATGTTATTTGCTTTTGTAGCATTTGTTATTATGCTAGACAAATACTATTAATCAAAACTTTCAGGAATTTAGAATGGTTACATTAATATTTGGGCTGAGTAGGGGTGGATGAATCTGTCAGTTTCAATTTCTCCCATACTCATTTTTTTTAAAGTTCTTTCCATTGGATTTGTGAAGAAATGTGCAAATTTTGGAAAGCTGTTTCAGAAAACAAACCAAATGTAATTCTCACTGGCCAAATTCAGTAGATACAGAGCTTTCCTGTATGGGGAGGACTGTGTTGTACCTGTTTGCCATGTAGCTGTTAAACATGATTGATCATCATATTTACAGTGATATCAACCCTAATTGAGCACCACAAACATAGTTGAACAGGGACTCAGAAGCCAAACTTGTAAGAGCTATCTGGATGAACCGATCCTATCTTACTCCCCATTACTGAAGATTCAAAGGATTTAGAAGGAAGGATCCTTCCTCCTCAAGCCCATTGCCTAACCCATTTGCTGTTCCCCTCTGAGAAATGCACCCACACTTTGGGCTTGAGAGAGATTGTCATGTGACTAGTATGCAAAAAGATATGGAAGCAGTGTTCAAAGTCATAAGGTTTCTTGATGAATGTGTTACGTTACTGAACCAAGGGCATCAAATCAGTCACTAAAAATATACAAGGCTCGAGTCAAGTTGAGTCAGTGCATCATTTATGGCTGAGTCAACTCCGAGTCGAGTCACTGAAGCGACTTAAGTCTGACTTGAGTTCAAGTCTATCGACTTGAGTCTACATCACTAGATAATTTACATATGAAGTTCTTTCCATTAAATATGTTAATAAAGGTCCACATTTTAGAAACTTCCTAGTGAAGGATAAACCAAGTCAAATTCTCATTCATCTCTAGGACTCCACCTCCATGCTGTGGACACTGGTCCAAATTTTCAAAATCACTAGAGCAAACAGCTCCTAGCATCTTGACAGTTTTTTTCAGGGTTGCAAAGATGGCTTCTCTGGAAAAAAAAACTTGGTAATTTTTACTTTTTGTCACTATTTTCCCTGTTGTATCTCTTGGACCCTCTTCTTTCCTTCTTTTCCAGTCCTTTGAAAGGACAAAATACTGAACCTTCTTTGAGACAGAATGCTGTGGCGTTTCATAAATGTACCTATAGACCCATCAAAAGCTATCTTCGTGATAGTCTCAGCAATAAAGCTGAGCAAATTATTGGTATTGTGTTGGAAAACACAATGAAATTACTTCCTAGAGACCAATTTTTATTGCAGTCAGAGGCAGTAAGCCTGCAACCTACTGTCAAAATAAGATTTGTAATTATAACAATATTTGGATGGGGGAATGAGTTGGAGGAATACGCTCATAACATGATACATGGCCTTGTATTATGCATCCTAATGATGAGTCCTTTCTCCTTGGATTACTAATAAGCAATGTTAGAAACTAATAACAGTATTCATAAGCTAAAATATTCAAAAATAGTAGTATGTCTCCTCTCTTCCCCCCTTTTTTTTAAACAAAAAAAAAAACACTTTTTAAATGCAAATGTTTTCTGAGAACCTGGTAGAATGTGTTTCCATAGGAATATTTTGGAATTAATTCCTGAGGAGCATGCATTGTAAAACATCAAAGCAGCTTATCCAACTGGAGTTTTCAGAAAATATCTGAGAAGGGAGTCCATTGGGAATCCAGTATGTCCGTGCTCACTAATATCTTCCTAAAAATTGTGTGTTGATGGCTTTACATGAGAGATGCTAAAAATATACATCCCAGCTATCGCTCTATTACTTTTCTTGCCATGTTGCAAGGCCTTAAAACCTTTGAGAAAACTGAAAGCCCTTGGTCCTTGGCCTTTCATTGCTGAGTTTTGTGCTCTTGGGCCTTTCTCAGGGCTTTTATGAATCATCAAGGAAACTGAGTTTACCTATGATGTAACCTTAATACATAATATAATAGTTTAGCATATATCTTTAGAAAGACAAAAGTACTAGCTCATCCCTGTAAAATGGCTAGCAGTGGCAGGGAGAATAGCTTTGCTTTAGTATGTTGCTAATAGCAATAATGTGAATAATGTGAATATGTGGTCTTGGATAGAAGAAGTGACCTGTGGAGAAATGAATTTATCATAATAAGCAATGTCCATATGATAGTGATATATTGTTCTGGATGTGGAGGTGAAAGACAGGACAAAACAGCTGTTTAAAACCTTTCCCTCCCAGATTTGATCCTACAACTAAGCACTACTACCTTGTTGGTGCTTTCTGTACTTTTCCAATTGACTCATAATAGCCAAAAATTCATGAGGAGGGTCATAGAGAGGTTTCAGACCCATGGAAAGTAGTTGACTGTGTTAAGTTCAGATGTACAAATAGCTATTTATGCATTCTTTGGGATTTGATTAATTTTCTTTTCTTTTGTAACAATATTTATTCATTTATTTGTAATGTGAACAATCTAATTTATAATCAAAATAATACATATTTAAAAACTAAAGAAACAGAAAGAATAAAAAGAGAGGAAAAGGAGAAAAGGGGAAAAAAGAGAAAAAGGTATATAACTAAAACATAGCAGGACTCTGAAACCCTCAATCCTGGCAGCAATGAAAAGTAAAAAAGAAAAAAAAAATCTACCACTAGAGATCAAACTAAATAATCCCAATAAAATTAGTAACAATTGTAGCCATGGCTTAATACCTTGTTAGATTTCTTATTGCTCAAAAAATCTTTAAATGATTTCCAATCCTTCAATTGGCCAAAACTTTAGAATCCATATTGATTTGGCTGTTTGGGCTAACTCAAGAACCTTAACAATCCAATTTTCTATTCTTGTTGTTTCAGTCCACTTCCAAATTTGAGCAAACAGTATTCTTTTATTGTGATGTATCAAAGAAGTAATCGATATTTACTATCCAGTTCTTTATCCATAATGTACAATAGAAACATTTCTGGTAATATTAAAACACCTATCTTTAAGGTGTTTTTTTTTTTATTAACATATAAATCTTAGACCAATAACTTTTTGCATTCTTACAAGTCCATCATAGATGAAAAAAGGAGCTGTTCTCATCCTGATGTCCCTAACACTGATTTGAAGCATTCCGAGACATTTTTGACAACTGATTTGAGGTTAGATACCATCTATACATCATCTTATATAGGTTTTCTTTTAAAGGACTGCATGAAGTAAATTTTATAACTTTGGACCACGTTTTTTCTACTAAATCCAAATGGATATTATGCTCATAATTTTGGGTCTACTTTGTCATGTAGTCTTTTACTGGCTCATCTTCTGTCTCTAGTTTCAAAAGCCATTGATACACTTTTAAAATTACATGGTCATTGCCTTTATGCAACTCTAAATAAAATTCATTTTTTTTAACTGCTATGGCTGCCTTTCTCTTATCTTGATTAAATATGTCCTTAAGCTATATATAAACAAAGATCTTTACCTTCCATAATAATAAGTTATCTTGATTTAAACTTCCAGTTGTTTTATTCAAAATACAAAAGATCATCATAAAGCAACCATCTTCAATTTCTAATCCATTCTTTCCTTAAAAAAGACTTTCTGCAGTGAGGTATCTTAGGAACAAGTCTCTGTTTATACTTATACGAAACTCGCAAGAGAGCCTTTAAATACAGCATCTATCTTGACTTTATCATACCACATCTTAAATTATGGGTTTCAAGTTCCAAGAGTCTCACATCTCTAAGCAATATCCATCTCTTCAACATACAAAACAACAGGCTTTGTAATACAATATGACATTAGGGACTCCCAAGCCACCCCTTTCCTTAACATTGTACAATGTTTTAAATTTTATTCTGAGTTTCTTTGCCTGCCAGACAAATCTGGTAATTTCTTTCTGGTATTGCACAAAATGTATTCTATTTCTTATAACAGAGATCATTTGAGGAGAAATAGCAGCCGTGGCAAAACATTTGCTTTTACTACTGCAGTTGTACCCACAGGAATAAATTTAGCTTTCTCCATTTTTCTAAGTCTCTCTAAATTTCTTTCCAGGCTCTGTCACAGTTTTTTGAAAAAATAAACTGTTGTTCTTCATGACTGTAATTGCCAAATATTTAATCCCCTTTTCCCTACTTTAAAATGTGAAGAGCTGTTAGTTCTTTGTCCTCTCCTGAAGTCATATTTTAGTCAGCAATTTTGTTTTGTCACAATTCACTTTAAACCTGGACCATGCCCCATATGCCTTAATTTTTCCCAGAAGTGCCTTCATTGAGTCCAGTGTGTTTTGTTTCATTATCCCATGATCATCTACATAAACTCTCATGTTGTACTGTCCTGTTTTTACCCTCACCCCATAGATTCTATTCTCTTGTCTGACAGTTCTCAGTAAAACTGAGAAAGGACAACTATATCTGGTTCCTTTTTGATTTTCAGTTGATCTTCTTGCATTTCCAGTTACTAAGATCTAGACCTTTTGAACTGAGTAGATTATCTTTATTGCTTGAACAATATTTTCACGAAAGCCCATTCTCCGCAATACTTGGAATAAGTAATTCCAAGCAATATTATCAAATGCTTTCTCTGCATCTTTTTTTTTAAAAAAAATCGAAACAACCTTTTTGTCATTATGATTTTCCAAAAATTCAATAATATTAATAACAGTTCTTACATTATTCCCTAATTGTCTTTTTGGCAAAAAACTCACTTTGATCCTCACAGATATTCTATGAAATATGTTTTCTCATTCTGCTTGCCAAGACAGCTGTAAATATCTTATAGTCATTTTATAGTAGTGAGATAAGTCTATGATTATTTGTTAATGCCTTGTCTGTATTTACTTTATGAATCACTGTAATACCGGCATTTCTCCAAGAATCTGGCATTCTTTCTTTTTCTAATAACTCATCATACACCATTTTGTATGATGTAACTCATCTTCAAATTTATCATATGCTTCAGATAATCCAGCTGCGCCTGATGCTTTTCCAGATCAAGTCTTTTAAATTGCTTCATTAAATTCCATTGTTGTCACAGGTCCATTTGCTTTTGTTCCAACCATAATTTGTCCAGTTGGAGATTATCCAAGTAGTCTTCCATACCTAAGATTCCCTCACTCCCCCTTTCACATAAGTCATGGTAATATTTCTCAAAGGCTTTTAATATTTTCAAATTATCTATTACAAACTGATCTCCCTTTCTTATCTTTGTGATATTTTTCTTTATGCTTTTCTGTCTCAGCATATAGGAAATACATTTCCCAAGTTTGTTTGTGAATTCAAAGTTCTTTTGCTTAAAGTATAGTTGTTTCACATTTGTTTCTTGGTCTGTAAACATTGAGAACTGTTGAAGTAACTTAACATTTTGTTGGACCTTTTTATCAAAAGGTTTTCTTGAATTTTCCCTCTAGGTTTTGTATTTTTTTCACCTGTTTACTCTTTTCTTTTTGCTTCTCTTTCTTTTTTTTCAATCCAGAGCCATATTTTATAAATTGTCATCTCATCTAAGCTTTACTTGTACCCCAAACTACCATGAGATCTGTATCCTTTTTAAAATTCAGTTTAAAGAATTTCCTCAGTCCTTGTTTACATTGTTGCAATAGTTACATTTTCAAAAGTAAATATTAATTAAGTCTCCATTTAACTGTGTTCACTCTGTTTTCAGGCATCTAGCAGTAGGACTGTGAGATGAATTTTATTTTTTTTTGAGGGGTTGTAAAATGTCCATTCTGCTAAAGTTGCCAGGCTCTTTTTCTTATATGAGTCTCTTGAGAATAAATAATTTCAATTGGGATGTTTTTTTAAAAATGCATTTTTTTTTCATTTTCTGGGGAAATTAAATCCATTTACCTTCCATGAAATTATTTTCAGATTCACTTTAGTTGTTTTCTTAAGATATCTTATTGTTATTATTATTTCTTTTCAACAACTTCTCAACCATTTAAATGTCTCTTTCTGGGGTCTCTTTCTTCAACATTTTGAACAGATCTCTCACTCTTTCCAAAAAGATCATTGTGTATTTTTCACTTGCATATGTGGTTATCAAACTGTCTAGGACTATTCAGTGAAAGGTTTTTTTTTTTTCTGAACACCTCCACCAGGAATTTACACTCTACATTTGGGGGAGGGGCATTCTTTCTTTGAACATAATTATTTCATTTGCATTTATTTAAATCCCTTTCTTAAAGTATAAAGCTCTCAGTATTTCATTTGTGTGAAACAAATTATCACATCTCTTAGGATTTTTTCCCACTGTACATAAACAGAATGTTGCCTATATATTACATCAATGTCCTTGTCAAGTTCTTCACCAAAGCTGCCTATAAGTCCCACCAAAGCTTTTAAGACTGTTTTAAATCAGCTGGCTCTTTTGGAACAGCAATTAACCTAATCTGAGTTTCCTTTGATTTTAACTCCATCATTATAATTCTGTCCTGTGCCTTTTCCAAATCCTGCCATAAAATGTCCATTCCCTTTGAATTAGCAGAGCTCCCCTGTTCATGTTTATGTGTAATTGTTGTGAGATTCTGAACTGATGCCATGACTTCTTTGAACTGTTTTTCAGCACGGTCTTTAAAATGATTTACTTGTCCTGTAATCTGTAATCTTAACAAGTCCAATTTTTGCTCTAAATTCTCATTACTTTCTGTCACACATTTATTCGGATCTAAAATCTAGTTAGACATCTTGGATGTTGAGGCTTCAATTTCAATGAACACAGGGTCAGCTTTGTTTAGTCCAGCTCTGGACATTTTCTGGTGGCCATGTTTATAATGTCGGATAAATCACTCTCTGCTTGAATTCTAGCATCAGAAAAAATATTGATTTCTACTTTTCTAAAATATGACTTCCTTTTTATCATTTTAGTCTTGGAGATGCCAAATCTATCCCTTATTTCCAGTCCAAAGTGCCACTTTGTTTAGTCTTCAGTTTTTGAGCACTATGCTATCCATCTCTCACAGTACTTAGTTTCACTTTAAATATTTTGTCAATGGAGACTGCACTTTGAATATTTATGAGACACATCGTTTGTGCTGCCTCCAGCATAATAAATTAACAACTGAGCAAAGGGTCTCTCCATTCTTGTTCAGCATAGGCCATCCAAGGTCCTTCAATAATAATGTAAATCTTTGTTTTGAGAAGCTTTGGTCTAGCCAACCTTAATGAATCTTTGTGATTCTTTGGAATGGGGAATGTTGTAATTTTCTAAGTGCATCTGTACCAGATCACTACCTGTTTTGCATTTCCAGCCTAATAAGGTGCACTGACTCTATCACTTAGCCCTTTCTCCACCCTTTAAACACAACCTTTGTGTCAAAAGGCCAAGGTCTTAAGAATTCCCTCAGAACCAAATAATTTATTTATGGTAGCATGTTATTCTTTATTGCCAGTGGCTTTAGACAACTCAGGCTGACTCAGTAGTTATAAAACAAACTGTATACTTTATTGTAGTAACATTAGAAATAAAGCATCTTCTTAAGGTTCATATAAACTACAGTGCTGTTACATTAACTTATTTAAACTTTTGACACTCTATGGCCCTTTCCGCATGGCACTTGCCATGCAAAAGGGCGCCTAGAGCATTGTGCGATTGTGAGGAGCGATCTGCATGACACACACAATCACGTGATGCTCCAGGGGCTGGCAGGTGCCGATTGCGCACCGTTTCATTTTTGGTTGGAAGCCAAAAATGGTGTGTGATTGTTCATTGCTCCCACGCCCTAGTGCACTTACCTGGTGTGCGGAGCCTCTGGAGCGACACCGGTTGCGCTTCCTCCCCAGCGCAGCCTGGGAAACTCCCAGGCTGCACTGCAGAAGGAAGAGGTGGGGCTCTCACGCGAGCAGGCAGCTCGTGTGGAGCTCAAGTAGCAGGGACGTGAAAGCCTCTCGCTGGAGGCTGCTCGTGCGATCCCTGCACCCCAGAGCCGGAAAAAGGTAAGGTGAGGAAAGGGTCTGTGTCAATTAACTCCATGCTTTAGGCACCAGTTCTCTTTGTCTTTTCCTTAGCTGCTTAAACATAACTCAGATACCCTCTCTAGCCAAGATCTTTACTTAAGAGTCTTTTCTTTTTCAAACGGAATCTCTGCCTTACATATAATCCCTGTAATCATAAGCCCCTCCCATGCATACCACTGTGCTGGGTTTCACTCTTAAGGTACTTAAGGTAATCTGTGTCAGAGAAGTCCGCATGGAAGGGAACACATAAATCTGTTAGTTTCTTGTTTCCCTCCCCACAATTCCCTTGAGTTGTTGTTCTCATTCATGGTATAAGGTTCCTTACTTGCAAACACATTCCTAGAACACTGCAAGGAAAATGGTTTGACATGCTAAAGGTAAAGAAGTCTTTTCTCTGCTCCAATCCTTTGCAGGGAGGAAGCAAGATGTTGGAGTTTCATGTCACATACATAAGATGCAATTACACATGTAGTGTGTAATTAACCCCAAATTGTTACATTGTACAACTTGAATGTGAGCATTTATAATATGGTGAAGACCACTGCATTGAGTTGCTAAAAGTATCTTTCAACTATTGCTAAATTTATCTTTTAATGGATAAGCTGTTTGTTTTACAGCTACTAACAGTTAATATAAATATGCACCAGTTACATGGATGAAGAGACCTACTCTTTATCACTTAGGATCATCTGAGAAGAATATGATGCTCTCGAACAGTACTGCCATCATAAACCGGCTGCTAAGGAGAAACTGTTGTTACGAACACAAGATAACATATAGGATGACTTCAGAACATAGGCTGAGAAACAGCTTTCCAGGACCACATATTATAGAGCCATATCCACAGATTCTGCTGAGGAATATCAGAAGGAGGTATGGAGTCTGGAAAGAATCTATAGTACTGAATCTGTTGGTAGAGGCACCTCAGAAGCCTTAATTTCAATTTACTTCTCAAAATGCACAAACTAGGCAGAATTGGGCACCAAATAATTTTGGCAAGGGTGCTATCAAAGTTGGGGTGTCTGGTTAGGCAGCCTAAATCAGAGGTGGGAATTATACAGATATTGTTGGACTGCAAGTCTTGGCGCAACATTTAAACCACTACAATGCATAGGTTGACATTTACATAAATTCTGTTGATTCAGTGGTCGCATCTACTACGGCAGGGTTTTCCAAATGGAGTGTCACGACATGTTAGCTCATTGCCTGAAGTCTGTAAGTGTGTCACCTTCTTGGGCTGAGAAAGACCCCTCCCAAACCTCTCCTGCTGCTGCCACCACAGCAGGAAGCCAGGATCAGGTGGGGGGGCTGCCTTCCCCACTACTACTGCCCTCACCAGGGTCTTTCTTCGGTGAGGGCGTCTTTCCTTGGGGTCTTTCCATAGCGAGGGTGACAGCAGCAAGCCAGGATCAGGAAGGGGGACTACCTTTCCTGCTGCTGCACCCTCACTGGGGTCTTTCCTTGGCAAGAGCAATGGCAGGATCGGGGGGGGGGTGTTTCCTGCTGTTTAACCTCTGGTTTGCTAGTAAAGCTAAATTACTGTGTCGTGGAATGATGCATGTCCAAAAAGTGTGTCACCAACATGAAAAGTTTGGAAAGCTCTGCATTAGGGACTAGCAATTAGATTTTGGTCACAAACTCCATCCTTTGCAGTGTGAATCCTGGGTGGCTCTTGTATTGTGGCCTTGACAGCTTTGTTCAAGATAATGGTGGTGAAGGTGGTAGATGGGAAGACTACTCATCCACTACTTGGTTTATTTCTTAAATAATGTTTATAGTTTACTTTATCTCCAGAGATTTCAACGAAGTTTACAAAAAGTCAATTTAACACTTAATTGTTAAAAACTCTTTCCCATTTACAATGTAATCCTCCTTTTTGTTAATCTCTTCAAATAGAGGATAAATGCCTTCAAATAGAGGATTGTTCTCTGTAATCAGAGTTTCCATCTCCACCTCATTTTCAATGTGATATGTGCCATCCATCCCTCAATACCCTTCTGCTTTTACATAGGACAACTCTACTAACAAAAGCATTTCTAGTCTAACATGTTGCCTTCAAGGGGTTGTTCTCAAATGCTGGGGAACTGCAGGTGTTAAGGGCCACTCTTTTCAGGGACAGTAGTATTTAGGCAATATGGATATGGCATTGGATCCCAAACATCTAAACAACACAAAAGTGATTTCTGCAAACGAGCCATTCATATCACCCATTAGCGTAGTGGTATTCATGCATCTCATCTGAATATTCTTGGAACCCAGTTTGTCTCCTGCAGCATAATCCAAGGTCTCCCTAGAGTCTTCCACTACGAGACAAAGACAGACTTCCTAAAATCTACAGCAGAAAGAAGAAAAACCTTTCTTAATCTGGATACGTTTTCTTCTCAGTGCTAGCAAGAGATCTGGGCATGGATCAATGCTAGCCTGAGAGGTTTGTTAATGCTACATTGATTCTCTTTTCACAGTGAGTTGCTCAGTTCAGAGACGTCTGTTTTTGTGCTTCTCTTAAGTCCTGCTTTATTATCCATAGAAAAGTTTTATCCATTATTGAAAGGTCCTGGTTTAATAAAGTGCCAGGCTTTAAAGGATCAGAAAAGGATATGTTTGTCTCTTTTTGATACAATTAGAAGAATACTTCTGAACTGGTTTCATGGGAAACTGGAAGAACCCAAAATTGGGGGTGTCTAACCATTTGGTTACCCAAAGTGTTTCACAATATAGCTCAATGCAACACTCGCTAGCTTGGCATTAGCTGCAGTGAGGGTTTACCCTGCAGAGGTTGGAACACAGGCCACTGGTAGAAATACTGTCAGGAGCATATGCATTCTCTAAGAAGTAATAGCTATTCATTTTTCTTTAAAAAAAATTAAACTTATGCTGCATTTCAGCCAGTGTTGCCAACCTGAATACAGGACAGGATCCTATACTTTAATAGTTCCCAGATCTTGGAGCTGGAAGTTGTATTTTGTAATTCTGATGTCATCTTTCAGTGCTGTGTGTCGAGTTATAGGAATGATGCTTCTTTGCCACCCACCTCCTTTACATTTCATGAGCCAGTAATTGGCTGGAGTGGTGGCATTCATCAGCTAAAAGGTGGGTTTTGGCATGAAGAAGGAGATGTCATATCATTGCCTGGCAAAACCTCACACTGTGTCCTTCCTGCTCCAGGATCTGTTAAGACAGGAGCCATGTTCCACATACAACCGGATGATCCTACCTTCTACATACAATTATCTGGATACAATCTATAAAACAGAATAAAAATACAATAAAAGTGTTTAGTGATTGTTGATAGGAGCCAAAATAATAAAAGTAGAATGGAGCTGAGCTCTCCCCATGTTTAGGAGCTAAAACTTCAGTATTATTTTTCTATCTCCTCCTGTGGCTATTGTTGGCAGAGCCAGATTTTCAATGGTTCAGTTGTTTCAGGCCACTTCTGTGGCTAGGGTTTCAGTACCAAAGCAAAAGAATATAGTTTGCTTTCTCCTCTTCCCCATTCATTTCATGGGCCATTTCTGTACATTCTGTACTGTATTATCCTTTTTCAACATCCTATGGAATCCTCAGGTTTGCAGTTTAAGGAGGGGCCTCAAATGCCCTCCTTAAACTGCAAACCCAGGATTCCATAGGATGTTGAAAGTGGCATAACAGCACTATAACAGCCTAGTGCGGAAATGGCCTTGGACCTCTTGGTGTTTCTGTTATTATCAACAGTATTTGCTTTACTTTAGTAACTAAGTAAAAATACATGAACAAGTTGCAGGGTTGAAAATGGATTCCCATATTAAGACTTTTGTGCTGCTCCCTATTATATTTTGTATTTTATTAGTTTATTTCATTCACTTCCATGTCGCCACATGTGTAGACTAGAATGGGTGACAAATATGAAGAAAGGGGGCCTTTATTTTTGAACAAGTTAGGGTCTCAATAATCTTAATCTGGTTTCAGTTGATGGATGTGATTTCATGCGGCTTGCATCACTTGTGAGCACAAGGGCCAAATAGGTTACAGCCATTAGGTGGCTGATGGTTTTGAATGAACCCAGCTGGGCTGTTCCCTCCTCCTTCCCTCCAGGGAGCAGCAGAGAGCTGAACTGATGCTACCTTTTGCCCTTGTGCAAGATGGCGGCAGTTGTTTCTTCTTCTTCTGTTTCTCTTGGATGGGTGGTGAGGGTGGAAGTGCCCGGGAAAAGGAGAAGACCAGTTGGAAGGGGGCAAGAAAGGAGGTTATCTCCTCCTCCTTGAGCAAGCGAACATGGACTGTTACACGGCAAACTGGGACCTTCTTGGGGAAGCAGCTTATTAGAGGCCAGTGTCCTCATTCACTCCCATGCCTCCGAAATTGCATTGGAAAAAATTAAATTGCATTTAAAGATTGCATTTTAAAATGCATTTTAGGTCTATTCTGGTGTGCACTCTCATAAATTCCACCCCCGCCACCATCTGGAATTCCCCTTATTTATCATCCAAATCTATTTTCTTCCCCCTTCCTCGTAAATAATACTTTTTTGTGCCACCCCAAATTGTTCCCCTCCTCTTTGATCTTTTGCAAATCTTTTGCAAATTACACACTGCTACATTTCTTAAGGTATAGCTCTCTTGTCTTTTCAATAATCCTATTTACTGGTTTTATGTAATCACAAGTTGCCACATTTGCGTTATCTCAGTCATCCTAACAACAGGTCAAGAGGGTAAGACAGTGGCCATTTCTGCCCTACACTTTCAACAAAGTGGAATAAGGCCCCAGAATGTGGAAGAGGCTTCAAACTTCAGGAAAAGAAGTCCCACTTAAACATTAGGAAAAACTTCTTTAATTTCCCTTTTTTATAATATGGTTTATTTTATTTGCAAAATAGTTTAATCATTAATTATACCATAATTTATTTTGCAAACAAAAAAACATTATTATACCATTATTATAACTTTACTTGGAAAGTGAGGGGCTAAAACTTATCTGCAGCCCAAAGAAGTTTAGCCTATTTAATTTCAGCCCTTACCTACTGCCAACTTGTGCAGGTCTGAATTATGCCTATAAAAATATAGTTAAATGAGTCATACTATTAAAATGTCAATCTAAGAAATTTAGAAACATGGCAAACCAGAATCCTGGGGAGAATCCAATATTGTACTGATACCCAAGGAGGGTAAAGACAAAAAAGAAGCTAAAAATTACAGACCAATCTCCTTGTTGAACATAGACTACAAAATTTTTGTGGCAGTGTTGGCAAAATGGTTGAGACAGATACTACAGGATAAGATCCAAGAAGATCAAACAGGCTTTCTCCCTGGTAGATATATGAGAAGTAATGTAAGAACAATTTTAGATGCAATTGAGTATTATGGAACCCAGGGAAGAAAGCAGCACTTATTTTTTTTTGATGCAGAAAAGGCATTTGATAACATTTTCTGGGCTTTTATACATCAGGTGTTGAGAGAATATGACCTGGGAGAAGACTTTTGTAAATGGATTGAGTTGATTTATCAAGAACAATCTGCAAGGCTAATAATTAACGGAGATATTTCGACAAGCTTTGCAATAAATAAAGGGGTATGGTAAGGGTGCCCATTATCACCATATTATTTATAGCTGTTTTGGAAATATTGATGAATACAATAAATGAGGACCCACAGATAAGAGGTTTGAGAATAAGAAAAAAGGAACTGAAATTAAAAGCCTTCACTGATGATGTAATTATATTTTTAGAGGATCCACAAGAATCAATTCAAGTGTTGATGGAAATTCTGCAAAGATATGGACAAGTGGCAGGATACAAGATAAACAAGGAAAAGACAATGATGATGACCTTAAACGTGACTGAAAAAGAGCAAGCCGATTTGGAGAGCAGATCTGGATGTCAATTAACTAAGAAAACAAAATATCTAGAAATCATTATAACGAAAAAGAACCAAGAATTATTTGACAATAACTATCTGAAGACATGAAAAGAGATTAAAAATGATATGGAAAAATGGAAAAACTTAAATTTATTTCTCCTGGGAAGAATAAATGCTTTTAAAATGTCTTTATTACCCAGACTTGTGTTCTTTTTTCAGAATTTACCAATAATAGAAAGAAAGAAGATATTTGAAAAATGGGAAAAGGACCTTAAAAAAAATGACAAGGGAAAAAGCCAACAATAAGATTTAAAACATTTCAGGATGCAAAAGTGAGAGGAGGACTTGATCTACCATCATTGAAAATTTATTATTATGCATGCTGTTTAGTATGGATCAAAGATTGGATTCAACTACAGAAAACAACTATGAAAGAATTGAAATAAATAAATAACCGATTTGGGTGGCATGGATACTTATGCTATGATAGATTAGTGGTGAATAAAGAGTTCAATAATCATTGTATCCGAAAGACACTGTTAAAGATTTGGCTACAAATAAAGCGGAAATATTATACAAAACTTCCAATATGGACTTCACCACAAGAAACATATAAAATTGCCCCACCAAACAAGGACATCTATTAACATATCAAGATATACTGAAATGGGAGGGGGATAAACCAAGAATGCGTACAGCAGAAGAATTAAAGACTGATGAATATGAGTTAAACTAGTTCCCATGGCGACAACTTAAAGAAAGATTTAAAATGGATCAAAAACTGTATGGATTTGAGAGAAAAGAGAATGAATTAGATTTACTGATGAAGGGAAATCAAAAGAAGAGAATTTCTAAATTTTACAAACTATTGTTGAAAAGAGAAATGGAACCAGATGCAATTAAAAATGCAATGGTCAGATGGGCCCAGAATGTGGGACATCCAATTGAATTAGAAGCTTGGGAGAAAGTATGGAAAACTGATATAAAATTTACACCAAATTTAAATTTACGAGAAAATTTTTATAAAATTCTTCATAGATGGTATATGACCCCAGAAAGACTACAAAAAATAACCAAAAATGGGAATGTGAAGTGTTGGAAGTGTGATGAAAAGATTGGGTCCTTTTTTCATATATGGTGGACTTGCAGGAGGGCAAAGAAATTCTGGAAGGGTTTACATGATGAAATTCAAAGAATTTGTAAAGTGAATTTTGAAATGATACCGGAATTTTACTTGTTAAATGTATTAGGGCAACAAA
This sequence comes from Ctenosaura bakeri, assembly GCA_948474755.1. Lineage (NCBI taxonomy): Eukaryota > Metazoa > Chordata > Lepidosauria > Squamata > Iguanidae > Ctenosaura > Ctenosaura bakeri. The sequence continues at coordinate 324,936 of CAOLHI010001457.1, forward strand.
GGGAGATAAGAAGCCATCAGAAGATATTATTATATTTGATAACAGTTGCAAGGTTGATATATGTGCAATACTGGAAAGAAAAAAAAGATATTGACTTAGGAGAATGGAAACTAAAAGTTCTGGATATGGTAGAGACAGAAAAATTAGCATGCTCTTTGAAAAACAAACCTATCCAGAACTTTGAAAAAGAATGGAAAGGAGTTTTGGATTGGATAAAAACATAAATGGTATAAAAAGAAAGAAACAAATGTAACTGTTCTTTTCTTTTGTAAATGGAGTAACTGTTCTTCTCTTTTGTAAATGGAAACAAAATAGATTCAACTGGAGAATATAAACATGGAAGTGGCAGTGGGGAGTGGGATATATCTGAATGGTGTATATCCATTCTGTTTTTTATACAATTAAATTTTTAATAAAAATATTTTTTTAAAAAAAGTCAATCTAAACATTTGTTTAAAAAACACTCTAACAATAAATAAATAATTCAATGTTAAAAAGTCCAGCACATCCATTAAAAAATTTACACTCTAAGAGGCAGTCAGCTGAAAGGTCTTAGTGTGCTAGTGGACAGACAATAGGGAAGAGGCTAGTCTAACTTTGGTTGGAAGGCACCATATGAGAAGAATAGATTGCACAGGAAAAGACTATTTGGCTACAATGGTGAACCAAAATTCCCTGCCGACCCAGCTTGCTGCCTACATAAAAACACCCTCACTGTGACCATTTCCGCACTAGCCTGTTATAGTGCGATGATTCCACTTTCAACGTCCTCTGGAATCCTGGGGTTTGCAGTTTAGGGAGTGGCCAGCTGGCCCCCCCTAAACTGCAAACCCCAGGATTCCAGAGGACATTGAAAGTGGAATCATCGCGCTATAACAGGCTAGTGCGGAAATGGCCTGTATCTCTAATACCACACGATGAAGGCTTTTTTGACTTGAATATTGTCACTTTTCTTTAAACTGATATTTTAAAATAATCTTTGTCTGCTAAAGGAGCCAATGAGCTTTGAAAGGAAGAATAGTGTTGTTGGGTTGTTTTTTTTGTGCCTCCTTGGCCTAACAAAGATATCACCAGTATCTATTTTGTTTAATGGTTAACATAGCTACTCCTGCATTCTTCCTTGGAAGGGAGCAGCCACCAAGAAGGTCCTATTTCATGCTTGTGCCAGACATCCTCTTTCAGTTATAACTCTCTGATCTCCACAAATGATAACCTTGGCTTCTGAGCAGCGGACTGTTTTTCTAGGAATATGCATGCTTTTTGGTTACTTAGCTCCCAAACAATTTAGGACTCTGTGCTTCTTGCCATCTCCTACTGCATTATTATATATCCTCAGCTATCCCAATAGCTCAATAGGAAGCAGCATCACAGTCCTATTTACTAGTGCTTGGAAACACTTGAGGAAAATGGCTAATGGTAGTAGAATTTTCTTTTTCTTTTAAAAAACTTAGAAAAATGGCTCCAAAATTCATTTAATTTATTTAATTTATATCACTTTTCCTCCAACATATGAGCAAAGGTGGTTCCCAGTGAGTTTTAAAAAGTATAGTTACAACAAGAAATATTAAGAAAGTGAAAAACGAATGTAACAAATTAAGAACATTAAAGCAGTTTTGAAGTTTATTAAAATGTTAAAATCACAACCTTAAACAGGTTTTTAAATTGATAAAACTGAAATGTTGAAATGACCTCCAATCCTACAAAATGATCCTATAAAAACTTTTTTGAAATAACGACAAAATGTTACTAGTTATCTCAGGAACTCAAAGATATCAACGTTAAAATGCAAATGAAACCACAGTTGTTGGTCCCTTCCTACCAAAAAAGTAACACACTGTAAATAATGCTGTTATTTAACAAAGCATAGCCTCCAAGCTCCACTGTTTGTTAGAGTGTCCAAGCAAGCTAGATTAGCAGGTGAACTGAAGAAGTTAGTCTCGGTGTGGGAGCCACCCCATAATAGTCAAACTGGCAGCTCTTCTCTCTGAGTCAACAGCTGGCAGCTCTACTTCGCATCTGTAATAACTCCAGCTTTCTGAGTGTCTCTTAGGTAATTATACAGCAGAAGGCAAATAAGTAACCAATGACAATGTATGAGATAATTACAGTGACAAGAAGGCAATTGAATTACTAATATATAATGTCAATTTGCAGTTAGATAATTTTGCAGTACAAGGAAGGCGGTCAGGAAGTCCTTGTGTTACTAATAGTGGAGTGCCTACTTCTTGGGGGAAAAAATGGAATAGAATGTGTTTCTGCAGAACACAGTGGAATAAAAAGCTATTCAAACTAATAGTCCCTGATTTAAGAGCTCTTCACAAGCAAGTGTTTCTCATTCATCAGCCAACAATCCTAGAAAAAAGAAAACAGATTAGCCGCAGTTAAAACCCAGAGATTGTAATTAACTAGATACAAAAAAAACCTGTTACTTGTAATTAGTTATTTTTCCAATAATGAAGGCATAACTGAGTAACATTTTGATAATAACTGAACAGAAGATAGCTTTACTTCCTTTGAATTGTACCAGTAACTTCTGATTAGCCATTTAATTTTATTTTTCTTCTGTGTACACTGAGGATTGTTATCACCAACTGACTTCCTAGGGTAAGTATATAAAGGATTGGAACCTAACAAAAGTTAAAATATTGTCACTGAAAAGTCACATGTGGGTATGGAAAATTTGACAATGCATTTATAACATGTTTTCAGAAGATAAGCACAGAAGTCTGGAAATAGATGGTTTGATGGTTCAACTACACGAGAAAGTCAGTCCAAAGAAGCATCTTTTGCCATTCTCCGTAAGTTGCCAGGATCAACATTCTGTTATATACACTCAGAAAAAGAAGGAAGACTATAGAATTTATTGCTTTAAGTGAGCGGTTCTCAACGTGTGGGTTGCGACCCCTTTGGGGGTCGAACGACCCTTTCACAGGGGTCACCTAAGACCATTGGAAAATACATATTTCTGATGGTCTTAGGCTCCATTCCCTCCTTGGTGGGGGTGCGCAAGCGCTAGCCATGCGCTCGCATCCTCCTGCCCCCTTTGGTGGGAGTGCGTGTGGCTGCACGTGCTACCGCCAAAGGGAGCAGGAGGACACGAGCATGTGGCTCGCGCTTGCGCACCACCACTCCTGGGCCTTTTCCGCACGTTACCTTATTGCGGAGGTGGGGGGTGCCGTTCGCTTAAGCAGGTTCTTGCACAAGGCACTCTCTTTGCTGCTCCTTCATCCCACAGCTGGCTTCCTGGTTGTGCAACCACCCCGCACCTTCCTTCTGCAGTGCAGCCTGGGAGCTGTAGGCTGCGCTGGGAGAGGAAGGGGCAGGATGGTCGCATGACCAGGAAGCCAACTGTGGGGCAAAGGAGCAGCGAAGAGAGCGCCTCGCACAAGAACCTGCTTGCGCGAATGGCACCCCCCACCTCCACAATAAGGTAGCGTGTGGAAAAGGCCCAGGAGTTGTGGTGCGTAAGCGCGAGCCATGCACTTGTGTTCTCCTGCCCCCTGTTCAGAAGGGACTGAAATCTCTCCCCTTCTCCGCTACTGGGAGAACCTCCCACCTGATGGGCCAGTTTGGGGGGGTGGCGGCAGCATGGGGGCAGGCCCCCTCCTTGCCACAGGCCCTGCCCCACTTGCCATGGAGGGGGGCGCTGCGGAAGGGCCGGGGGCCACAATGCGGCACTTTTCTGGGGGGCGAGCTGCGCCCAGCGCAAAAGACAAAGTCGCTGGGATTCCTCCCCCCGGCCAGGGTCAACACTCTGGAAACTTTTCCCACACTGCCCCCCCCGGTGGAAACGAGAGCGAAGCAGAAGCAGAGCCCGGGGGGGGGTTCTTGGAGTTTTTCCCCTGGGGAGATGCATGGCTCCTCTTTCCCTGCCTGCCTGCCCCCCTGTTCCTGGCCAGCGAGGTGGTCTTTGCTGGGGGGGGAGGCATTGTAAATAATAAATAAATAATTTTATGGTTGGGGGTCACCACAACATGAGGAACTGTATTAAAGGGTCGCGGCATTAGGAAGGTTGAGAACCACTGCTTTAAGTGAAACACAGAAGGACTGTGTGGAGCAAATGGGAAAGAAATGCCTGAGCTTTGTGTCGGACAGCCTGGGGTTTCCACAGGTTTTTTTTCCCTCAGTGCCATCTTTTTCTGTGAGGGTAGCCAGGCATTCTTAATATTTAGTTGAAATGGAGTGACTGTTAGCCAAAGTGTTGGGCTTTAGAGAAGACTCTCTTAAAATAACCTGGAATGTTGGTTACTATTATGGTATAATGAGGGAAGTTAGACATATAAAGGTGAAACAAATGTGAGATTTGGACAGATTTCCCATTGCCCGAGGGAAAAGGATAGATCTGTAGGTTGCTGTCCCTTCTGCTGTTAAGTAAGGGTGTTTTTGTGATTTGAAAGGCTTGTTAAAATTACCTCAGTACTGCCAGTCTTTGAAGGCTTAGCTGTGAGACTATAGCCCCTTTGGCTTGTAGTGCTTGATATTCAACAACCATGAAAGCATATTTTTTGCATATTCAGAGCTTTGCCCAGTGATGGAAGTCTGCACTCATTGTAAGCCACACATTTTCACACACTTATGGATATGAGGAGGCTTCAGTAATCTCAAAACAGGAAGCATGAATATGGGGAACCTGCTATGTTAATACCATTTTGCCTGTGTTTTTGTCATGCTGGAGAGCAACCAAGCTGTTCTCGACAGGGGAAGCCATTTTGCTTCAGTATGCTAGACAAATAAAATGAAGCAAGCAGTACTCACCTTAATTAAAGACGTTTCTGTGTAAACTGCTGGAGGCAGCACGGCCATAAACAGAAGCCTTTTACGTGGGGCTATGTCAGCAATTAGCAGCTTGAGATGTACAGCTTGCTAACATTATTTAAAATGAGTGCTTTCCACTTCACACACACACAAAACCCCACTAATCCTCCAGATTTATTACCTTAGTTGGAAGGAACACAAAAAACAATTCCACAATAACGGGGACTAAGGAATGTGAGAACTGGTGATTTTTCTTGACAAGAGTGCTTATGGTCCCATCTCCCTCACCCCTTTATTTGTGTTTTTCTAGTTTCTTTGAGACAAAACTTAAACTCAGGGACCATTAAGAGCCATATTAATTTGATAATTTACTGAGCTGCAGTCTGTTTCAAAGACTTACTGTCCCACGGCTGCTCTGAGAGACTTTATAGGCTTGTCGGAAAAGATTAATGCTAGTATTGAGTCCTGCGAAGAGAACTTGCTATTGGCAGTATTCCCAGTGAGACTGGACATCTTGACATGGCCAGCATGAGTTTAAAATGCCAATTATTTGGTCATGTTTTTTGCAATTTCTACAATATTTCTGCAAAAACATTTTGTACCTATTTCTGTCTGGGCACAAAACTAGTTATCTTTTTCCTTTTGGGAAGATAAGCAAGCAGCAGTAGGCACAAAGATGAAAACATCCCATTCAGAGATGCTACTTTTGCAAGTGAATGAAAAAAAGCAACAATTATTGCATTTTTTCTAGTTTGAATATTTACAGAAATTTACAAAATTCTAAGAAATGTGCAAAGTATTTCTATAACAGGCCGGGGAGAAAAATCTTGCCACCTTGTAGCATGAAGCATGGATTATTATTTTTTTTATGTATGTGTATGTATGTTTTCCTGTATATCAAGTGAGGACAAAACAAATTAGAATTTACACCTCTTGTTATTAATTGCCATCAAGTCTGCTTCAATTTATGGTGACTCTATGAATGAGAGATCTCCAGGATAATAACAGGGCTGTCATTAAGGGCCCTGATCAGGTCTTCCAAATTCAAGAGGGCAGGTTCCTTGATTGAGACCAACTCTTGCAATGCTTTCTTCCTCTTTTCCTACTTCCTTCTCTCTTATGAAAGTTTATTGTCATGAGTCATGTTGTCTCATGAAATGTTCAAAGTATGGCAGCCTCAGCTTAGTCTTTTTTGGCTTCTAGGGAGGAGCCATGCTTGATTTTACATCCCTAGTCTTGAGGGGGAAAAATAACCTCAAAATGAGTTTTCACTAGGAACGAAAGAAATATTAGAAAATATTTGAAAAATGGTTTTAAAAAGAACATGTTTTTTGAGTGTTGAGAAACTGTAATAAGAAAAATCTTTGACTGATGAAAACCTTCACTGTTCAGGACTTATTCGGCACAAAATTCGCACATGGTTGTTTTGTGAAGCAAACAGTATTTCTTGCATAGGAAACAACATTTTGAGTGCAGAAAATGATTTTTCTACATGGAAATATTATTTTCAATGCAGAAAAACCTTTTCCTTGAACTGCAAGGCTGCAATTGGAGACTTATTCTGAGCAAAATTTGCACATGGGTGATTTGCATAGAAAACAGCATTTTCTATACAGAAAATAATATTTCTATGCAAAAATATTATCTTCTGTATAGAAACTGCTTTTTCCTGCATGTTCCTAAAATTAATAATTCCTTCTTTTGAGAAGAAACTTAGTGAATAATTACACCTCTAGTTCTCATGAATTCAACAAAAGCACACCAATATATATCTGACTGTCTAATATCAGTACAGCAGCTTCCAGTATGGATTGAAACACCCTGCAAATCTTTTAGAATCTATGTGGATCACTTTTAGTTTATTTGATTTGGCTAATTGCTTATTGATTTTAAATCTTTGTGGATTTAAAGAAACTAGAAAACTAGTTTACTGGCTATTATTGTGACATATTTTCCTACTGTAGCTGCTGGAAAGGCTAAACATAAATGGTTAGTGCTTCTTTTTTTAAATATGACAGAAGTTTTTATCTGAAAGGTAATGGAAAACGATTTGAGATACTTACTTTTGGACTGCAAATTCCAGAATACTTCAGCTAACAGGGTTTGCTGGCCATACTGGCTTGTGATTAAAGGAGCTATGATTCCTCAAAATAATGTTTCCATGTATTGGGCATTTGCAACTCAACACCTGAATGTCCTTTCTAATATTCATTGTAAAAACCCAATCTTTCTTAAGCTAGCTGTCTAGCTTTTTTAAAATATATATTGGCACAGCCCAATATATTGTTCCACTCCCATTCTTATCATGTGATTAGCACAAAAATATAAAACCATGAAGTAATGCCTGTGGTGATGACTTTGCAAAAATGCTTCCAAGCAGCTCACTCATTCTCTTAATGGTAAGATCTTGTATAGCAGGGATATGGACTGTCCAGCCCTTGAGATAGTGTTGGATCTCAACTCCCATCAGCCCTATCCACCATAGCCAAAGGTGGGAATACTCAGAGCTGCAGTCCCCCAACAGCTGGAGGAGCATACAATTCCCATCCTTGTTATTTGCTTGGATTAAATGCTTCATCTCCCAATAACAGCCTTTACCACCCCTTAGCCTTCCTTTGTGATAACAGCTTGAATGGTTGCTGGTCCATTTTTGAACACAATTCAAAGTGCTAGTGATGATCTATAAAGTCCTACAAGGCTCAGGACCAGACTATTTGAAGGAAAGATATGATCCAGATTGAAGTCTAAGATCTTCAAGAGTTGCTCTCTTCTGTGTCTCATTATCCCCGCTCCCCCTGTTGATTATAAAAAATCTTTACTTGTTTCTGTCTGTTGCTTTTGTTGAATGCAACCATGGTACACGGCTTGTCTGAGGATTCCAAGGGGATATCCTCTGTCTTGGAATTGTGGCTTCAGAATGTGAGCTTGCCTGAACAAGGACTCTAGGGAACTATACATCTAATCTTCAACATCTGTGAGTAAGCTAAATTCCTCTTGAAGTGTATGGGATGGCAACTGTCATATCTGAGAAAAGAATTTACATCAGTGGATTTTCTGTATATTTCTGTAAGAAAACAACCTTTGTCCTTTATGATTTTGATATCCAAAAAAAAAAAAAAAGATTCTATTTCAGTCAAATATCATATCAAATTTAATACTAGAGTGAATGGAACTGAGATAGATATAACAAACTCAGACAAAATTATAAAAAATTATTTCCAATTTATAGGGAAATACTACTATCAGATATCAGGTACTATCATAGGATATAAGTTTGCTCCAGATCTAGCAATATGGATTGATTTGAATAATCACACATTTTAAATGAAACCATGGACCTTGGCTGTAGAGTTGCAGTTTTGGAGCTGTGTATGGGAAGGCATCACCCTCTATCTGAATTCAACCCAAAATGAAATTATTCTTCAGCCTCCAAATTTCTAGCATTGTGATAATTTAAAACTTCAGTTGAACATTTAGAAATAGAGCTTAAGCTTCCAAAGTAAAGGGGCAGGGAAAGTTACCAAGAAGATGCAAACACAGCAAATGCTCTGGGTGTGAACAATTCTCAATGTCTCACTCTCTGAAATCGGGGACTGAAGGAAAACTTTCAGTGGTGGGAGAGAATTTTTACTTGGGGGGCAATCCCATCATATCTCCCCCAACTCTATTCCTAATGGCCCCCCAACTATATTCCTCCTGGGTGTTTGTTTGGAAAGTACTCCCCCTCTAAAACTTTAAACAGATGATGCATGCCAGGGAAAGTTTTTAAAAATCATTTCCGACCATTCTATGCTGGATGAAAGAGTTTTGGTTAAATATAGGAAGAAAACGAAGCTGACAAATCCATCCATCCAGGCCCAGGTCTTTTAGTGCCTAACTCCCACAGTCTGTCATTTGAATTCTGGTCTCTAGCCTTGAATTAGAAGTTGAAGATATGGTGAATTAGGTGAATTAGAGGAGTCGCCGCCTTTTTGTTTTCTCTGAGACATCCTTAATTTTTAATATCCATATAGTTGAGAGATACAACATAATTCTCCCTGTTCTGGGAATAGCTGCACTCAGTGAATTTGGTTGGTATGCACAGAGAGGAATTTTGTTTCATTTCATCTTTGAAGAATTTACCAAAATTTTGCAAATGTCCTCATATTTGGGATGGAAAGAATTTGAGCTTTAAAAATGTGACTCCATGAGAATGCAAAAGTGTCAGATTTTTTGCAATCTCTAGACCCTTGGAACTTTGGCAAAATAATCATTTCACTCTGTGATTGGTACTTGTCTCCCAGCAATTCCCCCCCCCTTCTCTGAGATAGTATTATTCAGTGTCTTCAAACATAGCACCTCCTATAATAAGAACAGGCAATTCAATGTCTCCCTAAAGTGTGATTCACAGTTGCTACATTCACAAAACAGGAGGTTTTAGGTTTCAGTTTGTGTTCTTTTGAATTATTGGAAATTAGTCTGTTCATGACTGTCTTCTCCAAACAGTAATGAAATGCAATACAGAGGAGGCACACACTGAATTTAAGTATATTAAATCTGAGTTTACACACCAGTCAAATTCCTTGCTAATGTAAATATTTCAGTAATATAAAAGAGAGAATGTTTTAAGGCTTGAGCACATCCAACACATTTGGATTAGGTTTCAAATGCTAGTAAATGATCACTTTGATAAAGTCTCCAGGAGCAGATACTGCTGTTACATTTTTTCAACTCAGTCTTTTTTTTTTAAATGTAGACTTTGTATGAAATATCCCTTGGAGTACATTGTATAAGACAACCTTCTGCAGTTTGGTGTCCCTCGGATGTTTTGAATTTTAATTCCCATGATCTCTCACCACTGCTGGGGTTGATGAGAGTTGCAGTTCCAAACGTCTAGCTGACACAAAGTTACCTGCTACTAGTGTAGCTTAGGAGCACTTTTAGACTAGAAGTAGCTTTGGCTTGTTTAGGTCTCTTTCACACTACACAGGTGTAGCACCTTGATATCATTTTAACTGCCATGGCTCCATCCTGTGGAATTCTGAGATTTTCAGTATCATGAAGCATTTAGAATTCTCTGCCAAAAAGCTCTAATGTCTCATCTAGCTGCAAATCCGAGTATTCCATAGGATGCAGCTGTGGCAATTAAAGTGGTATCAAAGTACTATAAATCTGTAGTGCAAAAAGAGATCTTAGCTATTTCCCTATATATTAGAGATGGAAATTGTGTGGTCCTCCACATGTTGTTTGGGCTACAACTATCTGTAGTCTCAGCCAGCATAGCCAATGGCTTCTGCTTTCCTACGATGGCAGCTAAAACAACACACTGGCAGCCTTTGGAGCTCAGAAGGAGCTAGAAACAGCGTGGGATGGCCTTCCAGACTCCAGAGCATTTCCAGCCTTGCTAGAGGTGGAAAGAGAGATAACTGAATGCTCCTTCCATACATAAGTTTTCCTTGAAGACAAAAGCCATTGTCTCAGTCAGATCTCACGAAAAGTTGTTTAGAGATGTTTAGAGATTTACTGATGAAGAGATTATTTCCTTCTGCCCAAATTACTGTTGACTTGCATATTTGAATGCTCCTTTATAGAAAAAAGCAAGAAACACTGCAGGAAGTTAGTATGCCTGGAAAAAAGATTTCTCATCCATCTTTCTCTCCAATGTGCTGATTTTCTGTATGTAGGGACTGTTGTGAATGTATGTGGGGAGAACAGGAGTGAGTAATTGTGGAGGGATCTGGGGACTGCAACAGCCACATTTCATACTTCTTGGATGTGCACAGGTCACAATCATATTTTCAAAACTGGAAGTGATTAGATTGAGAATGGAGAGATAGACCTTCTTGGAAAATCACCACCCCTGGAGGCTTGAGTGAGTGTGCAAGCATTCATTTTTCAGCTGTTTCATTTTGGCAAAATCTCTGGATTTTCTTGCCAGGCCACATAATTCCCACCCCAGTGATGGATCATTCCATCTTGCTAGCCAGATGCACCTACACGACATCATATTGCCTCGAGCAAAGGACAAGGTGGCATCCTTATCCATACCGTATACAAAAGCTAACTCAACTGAGAGATGAAAGTTACATCAAATGCTGGCAATTAGGTAGGATCCTCACCACACTTGACACCAGCTTAGAGAATAGAGGATCAGGCTGTGTGACATATACAGTTTTGGCCTTGAAGAGACTGGAATGGCCTCAGGGTCTGAAGGAGAAGCTGGGCACTGATCCTGAAGCACTTCAGAGTCTGCTGCCTGAGGGAACTGTCTCAAAATGTCTAAAGACAGAGCTCAGAATATAGGTTTTCCACCTCTTCAGCTATTTATGAGAATTAGAGCCTTACTCAATTCTGGCTGAAATTTTGAGTGCTCATAAACTGAAACAGACTAATAAGATAACATGTTGTTTCACATTTTTTAAATCTACATAATACTTGGCAATGCTGTACTCTTTTTTTCATACTAGATTTCATGTTGGCTGGGGATGGTGTGAGCTGTGATACAACACATTTAGAAGGCACGAGGTTGGAAAAAGCTGATATATTCCACCCTACATCCCTGTGCTCTTTTGTTTTTGATTCAGCCCCCTGTGGATTGTGAGTTAGTTGCTTTGAGGTACCAGAAGCTGTGAGAGGCTATGTATCATGGTTGCTCATTCTTGTTATAGTGTGTCTCAGGTTGGCTTTGATTCTTCTACCCAAATGAAATGCAGTTTGAGAGATCAATATTCTGCTTGGTTTGGCAGATGTACTCCTTCTGTCACGGTTTGCATTGTTTCTAAACATTCAGCAATTAAACAGATCACCCTGCAGCTATTCTGGCACCTTTACAGTCAGCAGTCCTGGAGTTCCTTTCCACCCTACACATGCTTCCTGCGGTGTCCGTCACACCAGTATCTTGAGTCTGATGATCTCCTCCCCAGAGATATGGGAACTGCATTGAGGCAAGAGACAGATGGTGGGCACAGCAAAGAAAAAGAGGCACTAAACTCATTTTAGCACTCTGATACCACTTTATGGTCATGACCACATCCTACAAAACATTGGGATTTGTAAGGCACTGGAGCTCTCTGGAAGAGAATTCTAAGTACTTAATCAAACTACAAATTCCAGGCTTCGATAGCATGGAACCATGGCAGTTAAAGTGGTATCAAAATTTTAAAAGTGTTTGATGTAAAAGAAACCCTCCTCCGGACTACTTCCTTGATCTGGACTGCTATCTTGTCTTCTTGTTTCTTAGCTTTCTTCAAACAGCAGCCTGTACCAAGTCACATAAATTGAAAGGCAGCTTCTCAAGAATGCATGGAAACAAGAAATGTTAAATTAGATACAATGCCCATCTCTGTGGAGGCAGCCATGTGTAATCCTGTTTTACCTGCCTAAGAAAAGATTGATGGTGGAAATCTGCAGAACTATGAGTAGCTTTGGGTGTATAACATTATGTGATTAGAACAATTTTTGATGTTTGTTGAACTTCTTATATAAACAGTCTAACTTTAAACTGTATCCCCAGAAAAGAATTCTTTACAATGTTTTTACAATGTACGGCTGTTCATAACACACCCCTCAATGGTCCTGATTTGGCAGGAACAGTCCCAATTAATTCTCTGTCATCCCACTTTTTTCAGTAGCTCTTAAAAAGTCCCAGTTTCTCTCTCCTCTCACTTTTCCCCAGCTCACTTCAATTGTTGCAAACTAAGGCCACTTCCACACTAGACTATTATAGTGCTATTATTCCACTTTCCACATTCTATGAAATCCTGGGGTTTGCAGTTTAGGGAGGGGCCTGTTTCACAGGCGTGTTGCCTGTGTTGCCTTCAAGGCCCCTCTCTAAACTCCATAGGATGTTGAAAGTGGAATAATAGCACTATAACAGTCTAGTGTGGAAATGGCCTAACTTTAAAGTGGAAAAGTATTTTGGACACCATTAATTCAGAACGTGGGGGGAGGGAGAGAATGGGATGGAGTCTTGTCCTTCCTAGTAGGATCAGGCAAAGACAAACTGCTGCTGTCACTTTTGGATTGTGTGTCTTTTCTTATTAATAACATTCTTTACTTTGACCACACATTGATGTTACTTGATCGCATGTGTAACAGTGTTTCACCCTTGTACCCACTCTATGGGACGAACTGAAGTGAGTGGTATGGCTGGAGGCGATAGCATGTCATTTCCACTTTTGGTTTGGGCTGATCCCCTCTCCCAAGTTTTAGAAGTTTTAAAGTATATGGTGGATGCTAATGGGTGTGGGTAGGGTTGCCTGAGTGAAAATTGGAAAGGGCTCCTGTACATTTAATGGTTGTGTAGAGGGAATTTCAAGAAGTGTTGCCTGTTATCTGGCTGCATGACAAACATCACCTGCTGAAATTCCCTCTTGTACACAACCATTAAGGCTTTCCCCAGTTTTCAGTCTGGCAACCCTAGATATGGAGTCTGAGCTGCAGTGTTCTCTGATAGTTTTGAGTGGGTTTTGTCATGTTTTAAAGACTGAAAAGACAGCTATTCACTTTAGTTCTCTTTTTACAGATGACCTGTGCAAGTCCGACTTCATCTCTCTCTTATGCAATGAAGGCAACATGCAGAGTGGGGATACCTTAAAGGAAGGAAGTCTAGAAGACTTCTTTCTGGGTACTGTGAAATCTTACACTTGGATTATGTCAACAGGTAATACAAGGCCAGATGGAATCTGGACCTGAAGCAGGTCTAGCCCCAGCAGCTAGGGGGTTTGGAGATTTTTTTTTTTCTCTTGCAGATCCTTATTTTCTGTACCCAAAGGACAGTGTTGGGGAATCAGCATTGACAGAAGCCTTTAAACAACTTGCCAAGCTTTCTCCCTTTTGTCCATCATTCAGATTTTTTAATACAACCGTCTGCTGCTCCTAGCCACGGATAAGTTACAGTCAGTTTGATAACTCTGGAGAATTATGAGCTGAGCTGTGTGGAGGTGCAACAACTTCCAGCAGCCAGTACAAAGAAGAGAAGATGACAAGCAGCTCAGTAATAGCTGGATTTATGAAATCTGTGGAAAGAATAATCATAATGTCTGGAAGCTAAATTGCTCTCTTTTCTCCTGAAAGTAAAATAAATTGTTTGCAGTTCTGTCTCCACACTGTTCAGATGATCAGCAAAACCTTCAGATGAGTCTCAGAAACACGTCCGATCTTCTCTGATTTCCAGCTGAGAGTTAACACATTGCTTGATTCATAACTGAATATTTAAATTCTGGGCAGTGTGGGCCCTCTTGTTAAGTTTAATGAGTCAACTGCCTCTGGCATCAAGTGGTGAGTGTCTTAAAAGGTCAGGATACTGTTATTTATTTATTTATTTATTTATTTATTTATTTATTTATTTTTATTGCTGCATTTTTACTGCTGGGGAATGGGAGAGAATCCCTTGTACCCTTTGTACCTTTTGTTATTTACTGTCAAATCTGCATCCCCTTATGGTGACTGTATGAATGAGAGACTTTCATCAGTCCTGGTCATCAATAGCCCTGCTTAGGTCTTGCAGATTAGGGCAATGGTTTCTTTTATTGAATCGCATCATTGTTAGAGCTCTTTTCTCCTGCCCTCCACTTTTCTGGTACTTTATTATATATTTTTACACTCAGGGATCTTATCTAGTTCCTTCATAGGTGCTTTCCAAATCCTAGTCTGCTTCTGATGTCTTGATTGCAGTTGATTAAAGAGTGTTCCAAGATAAAGAAATTATTTAACTATTTCAGTGTCTTTCTTTATCATCTGCTTTGAGAGCCAGCAAGGTATGGTTTGAGCATTGGATTACAACTCTGGAGACCAGGGTTGAAGTCCCTGATCAGCCATGGAACCCCACTGGGTGTCCTTGGGCAAGTTGCACTCTCTCATCTGGAGAGGAAGAAAATAGCAAGCCCCTTTTGAACAAATGCTGCCAAGAAAACCCCATGATGGATTCACCTTAGGGTTGCCATAGTCAGAAATGACTTGAAGGAACTCTACAACAGTCACCTTTTACTTTCAAGTTGTGGAAACCATTTGTGATCATCATCTTTCTTTTCTTAAAATATATCTGTATCTCAGCTTTTGCACTTTCTTCCTTAATATTCATCAACAGTTATTCCAAATCTTTGCTATCTTCTGCTAGTAATATGGTGTCACCTTCATATCTTAAATCTTAGGCCCTTTCTGTACCATCCTCCCAACTCATCATAGGGACAGGAGAAGGACAGGGCAGCAATGATGCTTTTCCATGATGTCATCGTGGTCCCATCCTTCTCCCGTTCCCAGGTGGTAAAATCAAGGATTAAATCATTGACAGGTTTTCTCTGTCAATGACCTGCGATTGTGCCACTGTTGCAGACTTACCTGTTCTTCAGGAGCCCAGGAAGTGCAATGGCTGTGCCTCCTGCCCCAGATTAACCTAGGAAAGTACCTAGCTGCACTGTGGAAGGAAGAGGTGTGGCCATGGCACTTCCTTCATAATGGAGCCAGCTGGTGAGGAGTGGTGTGCTCCAGTCAATGCTGGGATCCCCATTGGAGGACTCTGAAATGGTAGGATGTGGAAAGGGCCTCAAATTGTCCTTTCTTCCAATTTTCATGCCTCTTCTGTTGTTGTTGTAGTAGTTGTTGTTGTTTGCCTTCAAATCATTTCTGATTTGCAGAGACTCTAAGGCAAACCTATCAAGTGGCTTTCTTGGCATAATTTGTTCATGGGGGGGAGATTGTCCTTGCTTTCCTCTGAGCCTAAGAGTGTGTGACTTGCCCAAAGTCACCCAACGGGTTTCAATTGCTGAGTAAGGACTTGAACCCTGAGTTCCTAGTGTCTTAGTACAACACTCAATCCATTACACCATGCTGGCTCTACAACAAATAGAGTGATAAAATATCTCCTTTTCTGACATCACTTGCCACTTGGAAACCATTCTGTTTCTCCATCTTGTGTCCTGACAATGACCTCTTCTCCAAAGAATAGGTTACACAGTAGGCTAATCAAATTTTCTTTTACTGTGATACAAAGTTTTTCGTGTTCTATACAATTAAAGGCTTTACTATAAAGCACAGGTTGATGTTCTTTTGTAATTCTTTGATACATTCTATCAAAATAATTGGTTTAATGTAGGATAACAGGCACCTTGACCTGTGTGAGTAGAGGTGCCATTTGTTGCTTCCTCCATTTTATTTTTTGTTACCATTTACTCAGGCAGCAAAAATTATCTTGGGTCACTCATTCTTCCTAAGAAACTTGAATGTACTTCTGTCAGACTTATTTGCAAGGAAAAAGGGCCACAATTTAGCTTTACAAATGCTCAGTTTCAGCATTTCTTCTCTGCAAAACTTTTCTCTCTTCAAAATTGTTGCTGTGTGCCTACAAGTTGTTTCTGATTTATGGTGACCTTAAGGCAACCTTATCACAGGGTTTTCTGGGGCTGACAGTGTGTGACACACCCAGTGGGTTTCCATGGCTGAATGGGGAATTGAACCCTGGTCTCTAGGGTCATAGGTCAAACGACTACACTACACTGGCTCTCTTCAAAATACCACATGTTATATCAAAACAAGTGATGTCTGGACTGCATTTAGTGTTATACAACCACTGCATTCCCAGATTAAATACCTGCTGCCAGCTACAACTCTGCTGTAGCATCTTTTGCTCTTGCACATATGTACTTCTTTTTCAAGAAATTGGTATAGTATGTCTTGAGTCATTTTCTAAACTCTGAGGCCTGAAGCAGAATGTCAACCTTTCTACAGAAATCAAAGCGAAAAACTGAGAAATATTGATTTGTACTAGATGAAACAGGTTTCTTCTTATGGTCTTTTAGGGTTTTGCTGGTTTTTGTGATACAGTAAATAAGATGGCTCATGCTGTAATATTTTGGTCTATGGCACATTGATAATATTGTGTTTCTTCTTCAAAAATTCTTCCTCGAAAGCTGCATTTGATGTATTGGAAAAATGACCAAAGCGTTCGTGGGCTGGATAGAATGAAGATATTGCATAAAAATGATAACCAGTCTCCCACACAAAATGTAGCAACCCACTAGTTGGACTTTCTGGGGGTAATTAGAAGACTAAATAAGAGACAGTGGGAAAGAAAAAACTAGAAGGAGATGCTTCAGGAATTATACAGCTGGCTATAAGATTTCATAAGTGAAAGGGAAATTTCTACATAGAAAATGGGAAGAGTGGGCTAAATCCAAGAATGTCTTCCTAATCCAGCAATAGTGATTGGAGCAGTGGTGTAGTGAAACGAGGGCTTTCAGAGTCAAAGCATCTGGACGTATTTATTAATAAGGACAATAAAGTCATCTGACACTTCCTTCCCCAACCAAAGTCCGTTCTGAGCTAAGCGGCAACCCTCACATGTGTGCCTAGAGTGTGGAGATAGGTTTTCCCACCAACGTTATACTGGAATAAACTACCTCACAAATATTTGTACTTCACAAATATTTTAAGATGGCTTGGTCTTGAAAGAGAAATTGAAACCTGTGAACGTTACAAAAGACCTGGTCTTGGTTGAGATGAAAACTGCTACAATTGGTTTGTTGATATAAATTGACATAGCTGGCTGGACTTTTGAACTCTCCCTGAGAGCAGGGCTATGGAGACTGTTGTGATGTGCACCTTCACATCAGACTTTACCACTGTGCCACTGGATCCAACTATATATGCAGATGACCTTCTGCAAATTGAGCTGTTATGGCAGAAGTGCACAGCAAACTATTGTGTCCTTGATTAGAGTGTGGGACAGCAGCTTATATCCACCATTAAGGTGATACTTATGGAAATGACAATGTCCACCAGTGGCCTTCTTTCATGAGAGCACTGAAATAGCAAATTACAAACTTTGTGGAGAAATCCTGAAGCAATAACTGGTAAGTTATTTCCTTTTCAGACCACCCTCTCCCAGTTCAGTTTGCAATCCACTCCAAAAAAATTTACTGACTTCCCTAGTTAACTCAATTAAGAGTCATTTATTTTGATATCAATAATGGCAAGCTCACCCATCAGCCTTCTATATTTCCAAGGCAGATGTCACGTTCAGCATAATAAAATGAAAGGCATAGCCTTTTATATTATCTTAAGGCTCTGAACAATAACCACATGAGTTATTTAAAATAAAAGAATAGATTGGAACTATGTGAGCCTACCCTTCACCTACCTTTCACTTACTTCACCTCCAAGTTAAACACGGGTCAGCAGTGTGATGGGACAGCTAAAAAAGCCAATGCGACTCTGGGCTACATCAGTATGAATATAGTATTTAGGTCAGGGGAAGTGATAATACCAACCTATTTTGCTTTAGTCAGCCTCCACCTGGAATACTACGTCCCATTCTGGGCACCACAGTTCAGCAAGGATGTTGACAAGCTAGAATGTGTCCAGAGGAGAGTGACCAAAATGGTAGAAGGCCTGGAAACCGTGCCATATGAGGACTGATTTAGGGAGATGGGAATGTTTAATTTGGAAAAGAGAAGGTTAAGAGACAACATCATAGCTATGTTTGAATATTTGAAGGGATGTCATACAAAGGATGGAGCAAGCCCATTTTCTGTTGCTGGAGAGACTAGGACACAGAGCAATGGCTCCACACTTCAGGAAAAGAGATTTTGTCTAAACATTAGGAAGAACTTCCTGATAGTTAAGAGTGGTTCAACAGTGGAATACACTGCCTCAGATTCTGGTGGAGTCTCCTTCTTTGGAGGTTTTAAAACAGAGGCTGGATGGCCATCTGTTGGGAATGCTTTGATGCATAGTGGGGTTTGGATTTGATGGCCCTTGTGGTCTTTTCCAGCTCAATAATTCTATGTATGGGATTGCAATTTATGAGTGTCTTAGGGGGAGAACTACTTTTATTTGAAAAAGCTGCTGTAACCACTCAAAGTCAATGACATAGAGTAGAATGCCAACCAGTGAACATACCAGTGAAATGATGAATACAAACAATACTATGATGAGGGGACATCATAATGAAAAGGACAAGAATGATCATTTCAACAGTCTCACTGGGGGGACAGGCCTATTTATCTTAATATATAATTTTGGGCTCATGGGATATTTATTACAATGTAAAAAATTAAAAATAAATTAATGCTACCCTTAAATAAAATAGTGCTCTTTTTGCCAAACAGGCTGCAATGAAAAGGCTATATGCCTCATCATGATGATAAATAGAATTAGTGATGGCCTGCGTGAGACTGGCTGGCTGAATTCCAACCCTCAAATAGGCTTGATGTGTCCTACATACGTTCTGTCCCTTGTAACCTTGGTGTTTATTGATATGCGAGAAAAGTCCAAGCATCAATAAACTGCTTTCTTTTATGGGAAGGATCAATTGGCCTTTACACTCATTTGAAAGTTCTCCAGATCTGTTTGCATAAAACCCAGAATTCTTAATTCACAGAGACTGTGTGCATATGTGTTGTGAATTTGTGTGCATAGGCTAGAAGATGGCATTAAAATAAAAACCAGACTTTCATAGGTAGTGCTCTAGAAACATGACTTTCTCCCCTGTCTTCATCAGGAAGATGTTTCAGAAGCTGGTATGCATGTGCTGAGATTTCTAGCTTTTCCATTCCCCCTCTCACACTGCAATTCCATCCATTCTAAGTACAGGTAGAAGCAGACATGTGTTACCTATGTGTTATCTTGCCCTCATTTGCTCCATTTTCTGCATATAATTGTCCCTAAAGCAGGTCGAATAAGCAGGGTTTTTTTTAAAGCAACTTATCAGATTTATACAGTATTAGAAACTTTTTTCTCCAATGTCCACAGGAAGTGCTTGATAAAAATAGCTCAGCAATAGTACAGAGAGCCACTGGGATTTAGAGAAGGAATGAAGTTTTTTTTTTTTTACAATCATGAAAGTTATGGAATGTAAAAGCCCAAACAGAGTATAGTAATGAATTTTGATCACTGGGGATTTTCTCCTGATAAATATGTGAACAAAGCAGAAAGTTTTCCTTTTCTTCACTCTAGTGAAAGTGATGTAAAAAGCTTTCTTGAGGCAAACATATGAAGAGTCCAGAAGGATCAAACCAAAGGCCTATTTAGTCTAACATTCTGTTTCCACAGTAGCCAGCTGGATGCTTCTGGGAAGCCGATAGCATGACATGAATAGAAAACCACCACCTTCACCCACATCTCCCTGCAACTGATAAGTAGCAGAGTTTGAAAGCAACTAGTTACTTATAATTAATTTTTGTGGCACATATACCTTCCAACTGTCTCAATTTGGCAGAGACAGTTCCAGTGAATCCTCTGTCATCTCACTTTTTCAGTTGCTTTTAAAATGTCCCAGTTTCTTTATTCTCCTTTTATCCTCAGCTTATATTCATTGTAATCATTCAGACTAAATTCACAGTATAAAAGTAGTTTGTACTCAATTACAGGGGAGAAGAGAACAGGGACAGAATCTTGCCTTTCCCAGGCGGAAACGAACTGCTGCAACCTCTCCTAGATCATCTGTTTTTCTTCATTACTGAGGGTCTTTCCACACTACACTGTTATAGTGCTATTATTCCACTTTCAACACCCTGTGGAATTCTGTGATTTATAGTTTACTGAGACCAAAGAGCTCTCTGGTTGAGAATTCTAAATGCCCCTCCCTAAACTGCAAATCCCAGGATTCCATCGGATGTTGAAAGTGGAATAATAACACTACAACAGTGTAGTGTGGAAATGACTCCTAGATCCCTTTCACACATACTGTTTTCAAACCAGGTGTCACCCAGCCTATATCTTTGCATTTTATTCTTTCTTCCTAAGTGTAGTACCCAGTTAAAATTTGTTTTGTTAGTTTTGGCCCAGCTCTCTAATCTGTCAAAGTCATTTTGAATTCTGATCCTGGGATATTAGCTATCCCTCCTAATTTGGTTTCACTTGCAAATTTGATGAGCATGCCCTCTATTCCATCATACACATCATTGATAAGATGTTGGATAGCACTGGGCCCAGGACAGAACCTGTGGCATTCCACTAGCCACTTTCTTCCAGGAGGAGGATGAGCCATTGGTGAGCACCCTTTGTGTTTGACCAGTCAGCCAATTACAAATACACCTAAGACTAACATTGTCTAATCCACATTTTATTACCTTGTTTGCAAGAATATCATGGTGGACCTTGCCAAAGGCCTTACTGAAATCAAGATACACTATATCCACAGCATCCCCTTCATCCACCAAGCTTGTAACTCTATTAAAAAAAGATAGCAGATTAGTCTGGCATGATTTGTTTTTGAGAAACCCATGTTGACTTTTAGTGATCACAGCATTCCTTTCTAAGTGCTTACAAACTGCCTTGTTTAACGATCTGCTCTAAGACCTTTCCTGGTTTTGATGTCAGGCTCGTAATTGTTTGGGTCGTATTTTCCCCTTTTTGAAGATAAGGACATTTGCCATCCTCCAGTATGCTGGAATTTCTCTTGATTTCCAGGAACTGTCAAGGATTATTGCTAGTGGTTCTGGAATTACTTCTGCAAGTTCTTTTAATACCTTTGGGTGTAGCTCATCTGGCCCTGGTGACTTGAATTCATTAAGAGTAGTCAGGTATTCCTGTACTACCTCTTTACCTATTCTGTGCTGCATTTCTCCTGTTACATCATCTGTTTCATTTTCTCGTGGTAGAAGACTGTTTTTCCTTTCAGAGAAGACTGAGGCAAAGAAGGCATTTAGTAGTTCTGCTTTTTTCCGTCCTCTCTTACCACTTCTCCATCTTCATCCTTGCAGTGGCCCTACCATCTCCTTGTTTTTCCTTTTGCTACAGACATAGCCAAAAAACCCATAGCCTTTTTATTGTTTTTAACCTTTCTAGCAAGCCTGAGCTTGTTCTATAGCTTTTTTGACTTTTTCCCTACACATGCTGGCTGTTTGTTTGAATTCTTCTTTGGTGAGTTCCCCCTTTTTCAATTTCTTGCAAACGGCCTTTTTAAATCTAGTTCATTTGAAAGTTCTTTAGACATCCATCTTGGTTTCTTTAGGCATCTCCGATTTTTACTCCTCAATAGAATTGCTTGAAACCGTGCCTTCAATATCTCACTTTTAAGAAACTCCCATCCATCATAAACTTCTTTCTCTTTTAGTATGCCTGACCATGGAATGGCACCTAATATTTCCCTAAGTTTACTGAAATCAGCTTTCTTAAAGTCTAGAATATGGGTCTGACTATGCTTGGCTTTTCCTTTCCACTGTATAACAAACTCCAGGAGAACATGGTCACTCCCACCTAAAGATCCCATTAACTACATCATCACTGTTGGTTAGGATCAGGTCCAAAACAACTGAACCCCTTGTTGCCTCCTCCAGATTCTGGACAATGAAATTGTCTGTAAAGCAGGTGAGGAATTTGTTGAACCTGATATTCTTGGCAGAATTTGACTTCCAACGAACATCAGGGTAGCTGTAATCTCTCATTAGCACTATCTCTCTCTCTCTTTTTCTGAAAGTGTGGTCACCTGTTTTAGGAAGACCTCATTTCATTTCAAGAGCTGCCCCTTTTATTTTCCTATGGGGTTATTTGCATTTGTTCTTGGTGGAGAAATTCTATATAGTAAAACTGGTGAAGCTGAACTAGTAACTGTGATGGGTATCAATCACAAACTTCCACTACTGGCTTCAGGCAGATGCATAGAATTTTTTGGGCAGTTGAACTGGATGAGCTCTCTTTTAGGGCTTCAAATGAAACTTTAGCAACCAGCAGCTATGCTCTCATGTGGTGAACTTGCAGAGCACAGAAAGCTATCACATAAGTCCACTGAGGTGCTCATTAGGTGGAGTTGGTGGAGCTGAGAACAGTGTTTATGATTTGCTATAATTGGAAAGGCTATTCCCATGCTATGGGAACCAGGGACAATCATTTCTTTCTCCCTACCTGACTCCACTGCCCCCTGAACACGGTGGGGGAATCCAGAGGAACTCATGCTGCCTGCCCTGTCTGCTCTTTATTGTGATCTCTGTAATTTGTACCCCGCAGGGCTGCTAGGGGGCAAATGCTTATCTGCAGTTCCTTCATGTCCCAAGGAGGCTGACCATTGACTAGTGCTAGAAATAATAGCTGTAAGTTTAGATTTTGCTGATCACTGGAGCATTTACTTGTTGCAAATATTAATTGTCCAGCCATATTTCGAGTAACTCAGCAGTTCTATGAGAAAGTTAGACACCCAGAGGTCTCTCAGCAGCAGGATGCAGGAAGGATTTCAATTTGAACAGGCTGGCTAATTGTGCTGAATGTTTCAGAATAAGTTTATTAAATTCTAGATATAAACTTGGCCAATGGCTCCAGTTTTATTGAGGCAGATGGTGGAAACAGCTGAAAATTTATGTAGTGATATCAAGAGTTTGGAAAAGTTATGTTTTAGATTATAGCTTCCATAATTCATAAGTTAGTATAGCCATAGCCATGGATGGTGGACTCTGGGAGCTGTAGTAACACAAAAAAGAAAATTTCTTAGGTTCTAGTGGCATCTCTTACTATGGTGCGCATGGCAAGCCAGTTGGTGACATTGTCTGACAAGTAGTGAAGATGAATGATGATGGTGGCAATGGTATTGACCATAATATTTATTTATATCCCACCTTTTCCCCAGTCTGGGACTCAAGGTAGCTTATAAAAGTAAAAACAATTAAAAGTTACATCACACAAAAGTTAAAAATACAATTAAGCTATCATTTTTTAAAAAGACAGTTAAAAAACACATCATTACAAAGAAGAACAACATATACAGTCAGCCCTCCACATTTGTGGGTTTCACTTTTACGAATTTGATTATTCACAGATTGTTAGCTGTCACCTCTGCTGCCTCCGTTTGCGATTTTTAATAGCATTGTAAATTCCTTACTGTATGTCCAGGAAGATCGAAATGTTCTGCAACTGTCTTTATGGCTGTTGCCATTTCTAATGTCAGATTTGTGTCCACTAATTCTCTTGTGTAGAGACTGTCATGTTTGTCCAATATAGAGTGTAGAGGGATGTTGCTGGCATAGAATAGCATATTTCACATTGGAGGAAAAGCAAGTAAATGCACCTGTGATGTTGAGGGTGATGTTATTGATCCCTGTAATATTGCTCCCAGAATAGATGTGGGACACAGTTGGCATCTGGGTCTGTAGAAGAGTTTTTTTCCCCATATATTACCTTCCATGTGTATGTATCTTGTTGTGAGTGAATTTAAGATTTGGAGGCTGTCTGTAGGTCAATAATTCTGTGTTATTCTCTAGAAGTGGTTGTAGCTTATTGATGATGTATTTGAGTGATCCCAGTTTGGTATGGTAGGTGACCACTAAGGATTCGTAGACCACAAGCTGAACATGAGTCAGCAGTGTGATGCGGCAGCCAAGAAAGCCAATGCAATTCTCGGCTCCATCAATAGGAGTATGGTGTCTAGATCGAGGGAGGTACTGGTACCACTCTACTCTGCTTTGGTTAGACCTCATCTTGAATACTGTGTCCAGTTCTGGGCACCCCAATTCAAGAAGGACATGGTCAAGCTGGAGCAAGTCCAGAGGAGGGTGACCAAAATGGTGAGAGGCCTGGAAGCCATGCCCTATGAGGATAGACTTACAGAGCTAGGTATGTTTAGTCTGCAGAAGAGAAGGTTAAGAGGGGACATGATAGCTGTGTTTAAATATTTGAAGGGATGCCATGTAGAGGAAGGAGAGGGCTTGTTTTCTGCTGCTCCAGAGACCAGGACAAGGAGCAATGGATTCAAGCTGCAGGAAAGGAGATTCCACCTGAACCTCAGGAAGAACTTCCTGACAGTCAGGGCTGTCCGGCAGTGGAATGTGCTGCCTCGGAGTGTAGTGGAGTCTCCTTCCTTGGAGGTTTTTAAGCAGAGGCTTGATGGCCATCTGTCGGGAGTGCTTTGAGGGTGTTCCTGCATGGCAGGGGGTTGGACTGGATGGCCCCTGTGGTCTCTTCCAACTCTACATTTCTATGATTCTACCATTTTGTTGTTGGGGCCTGTCTTGTAGTAGATAGTTTCCTGTGTATTATTCTTGCTTTATTGATTTGTTTCTTCACTTCCTTTGGTAGGCACTGTAGTTTAAGAAATGCCTGTTGTAAATTCAAGAGTTTTGAGACTTTATGGTACAATTTCCCCTTCCGCTTAGCTGGACAACATGGAGAACTCCTACATAAGAGAACCAAGTAACCTAAGTTAAGCTGCCTGACATTTGTGGCTCAGGCTGGCTGTGGTGCTGCTGCTGCCTCCACAGCATCCCCTGGTGCTGTTTGGTTGGTCCTGTCATGCCATGTGGCTTCCTGGCCATGTGCTCAGCCCTGTTGGGTGCTTCCTCATACCCAGCTGCCTTTGCACGGCTGGGGAAAGCTCCTTGCTGGTTTGAATTGGCTGCTTCTGCCTGGGCCAGAGCTTCATGAGGTTTTCCCTCTGGTCCGAGCATTTTGTATTTAGCTGGATTCTCCTCTCCCCAGAGTTCAGTTCTTTCTCATCATAGGGTACCTTTTTTAACCTATGTCTGCTTGCCAGTTTTCCAAGACATTTTGCCACATTTTAGACACAGACATGTGGCTGAGTGGTTGTCACACAGTTGTCCTCAGACAGACAGCCTGTCATGCTATTCCATGCACAATCACAATATATTCACATTTGGCAAATGTGTGTGCATGAATCCTCTCACCTGGCTCAGGCCACCAAATAATGTTATTAGTACAGTGACCATTAGCACAGTCATCCTGGAGTGACACCTCTTGAACTCATTCTAACCTTTGAATTATTCATGAAAAGGATGAATCAGAGACTGAATTAAAGGAAGGTTTAAATTCTGAGCCTGATCAGAGACCTTTGACTTGTTTAGCCAAAGGTCCCTGAATAATAATAGCAGGGACATTATCACAATGGCCAATCAATAAATCAGAATATGTAGGAGGCAGGGCAATACAGTCATGATCTGCAACACATGAGGGTGACACCTTGTGAAAGCTAAGCAGGTTTGGCTCTGGTCAATTCTTGAGCAGGAGATTGCTTTCTAAACCCCACAGATATTGCTTTGAGACCCCTGTTGGAAGAAAAATGGAAAATAACAATATTAGGTAAAGAAAAGAAAAAAAAAGGAAATCTTGTCTCTGGCCTTAAAGATTCTTTATTTCAGAAGAAGAATGCTAGGTTATTTTCAGTCTGTTTTGTATTTCTTTTCCACAGTCTCAGCCTGACAGGGTTGCAGAAGCATCTGAAAAAAACCTGGGAGATAAAAACAAGACTGCTTAAACAAACCTCAAGGGTTAATTTTAGTTTTGCTGGCCACAACTACTGTTCTACTTGTAGGAAGATAGTGTGCCCTTTCCCCCTTGTTCTGAAAGCAGGTACATTGTGTGGCAAATGGATGCTGCTTTAGGGGGAATGATATCCCCAGATAAATCTCTATGCCTGATGTAGGGTAGTGATGGATGAGACAGAATTGCCTTGGTCTGATATTATTTCCTCTCTGCCCGCCATAGCTTGATGGATTATATTGCAACTCTCCTTTTCTTAACGGTATCTATGTCTGCAAAGCAATTGACTCCAAGAGAGTTCACGGCTTGGAGATGTCACACAGGGATCACGGATATTAATGTGAATCTTGCTGGCTTCTGTTCTAGTCAGCACAGCTCTTTGTAAAACTTTGGTTGGGTGCTATTTTTTTCATGCCTGACATATGATCTGAATCAAGGGGTTTCCTCCAGCTTTATTTAAAGGAGAAATACTTCAGCAAACAACATACACTAGTAATACGCCAGATCCTTTCACATCATTTAGTTTAGGAGCCTTATGCCCTAAGATATTAATTTTTTGAGCAAATGGCTGAAGGTAAGGCCAATTTCTAAGGACATTTACTTGGAAGGAAGTCTCTTTTTTATTTCAGCAGAACTGACTGCCCAGTTCTGTGTATAGTTACTCAAGTATTAGGCCTTAATCCTGAATAACAGCATACAGGAAGCCCCCACCTTTTGATGTCCCATTATCTGATGGCTTGCTCTTTTGACACTTCCAAATTAAGGACAAGTTCCAATAATTTGATGGGGGTTCTGTTCTTTCATCAGTTCTTCTTGCCTACAGAGGTTGCCATGCCCTGCTTCCAGAACATGGAAATGTACTCTGACTCAGTGACTGAAACAGGGGACATGCCAGGACTTGCTGAATAGGAGAAGGTTACAGAATCACAAATCCCAGAGACAGAACAGGGTGCAGCACCAGCTCCTGCACAAAGTCCTGCCTCTTCAGATACAGAAGGCAAAGGGAAAGCTTGTGTGGGTCTCAAAGGATTTATAGGAGATAGCAGTTAGTTAGACAGCAGCTATGTTAACTGCTGGCCTATATAAGCACAGCCTTTCCTTTCCAGGAGTTGTCTGCACTTATCTGATTTTCCTGCCTGCTAGTTGTATTTCTTGGATTGTGTTGACTCTGGACTTATTTTGTTCTGCCTTTGGATTCTGTTGGACCCTGTTTGTGGTGTTGACCTTTTGCTTACTATTGACGTTTTGAGCTGTTATGTTTCTTTGTGTGTTATCTCCTGGCTATCAGCTGGGCAGCTGCAAGCTCTGGCTTGCTGCTTGGATTGAGATAGGGCAAGAAGCTTGTTTGGAACCACTGACATGCACTCACTGTGGGCAAAGTGAGCTGAAAGTGGAAAAAAGGCACTAAGCTGGCTAAGAAACTTTGCAAGTAGTGCATATATGGCTGGTCCTAAGTGAGCTTCTATTGTTACCCTGATTTCTGGGGGTCCCATGAGAGACACCTAAGTGTGCTCCAAATTATGCAAGTTGGGGAAATTAGTCAAAGAGCACAAGCTAGCAATACGAGAGGCAGGGCAACGGAGCGAGATCTTTTACCCAATGTCTACGGGGTCAGGCCGAGTCAAGGAGCAAACAGCAGTGAAATAATAATTGTGGTCTTTATTAAAATACAGTCAAACAGTGTATGCAGCACACTCACTAAGATAACTAGAGAAATAAAGGTTGGAGTGGGATAGAAGGATTTTTAGAGGAGTTGTTGGTTTGGGTAATACTACACCTGTCCTGAAGCCCAGGTAGTCAACAGCAGAGGTTCGTAGAGATGAAGTTCTCAGTACGTGGGACTAAGGGGAAGGCTCGTCAAGTAAAGCGGCAGCAAGGCGGGATGGAAGTCGGGAGTGATCCAAAGAAGCTTTCAAAGTCAGGTGTTTTTATAGGGGAAAATGTGGCCGTAGGCTAGTCCATACTTGGGGAAAACAATGAGTTTTGGGCTAGAGACAAAGCCTCCAAAAGATCAGAATTTAGCATGGTTGAGTTAAGTCCAAATTATCAATAGAGTAGACAGTATGCAAACACAGAGTGCTCGACAGATGAGGATTCGTCTAATCAAGCTGCCTGCTCGGGGCAGGGAGTTCTTTGTAAGTAGCGTGCATACATAATAGGTTGCTTGCCTTGAGGTCTCCTAAAGCGGCGGGACGGCTATTTCTGGCCTGCCTGTATTTGTGTGGAATATTACAGCGATTAGTGGCCGTGTCTGTCTGCGAGCTTGTCCAGGGGCCTCGCAGCACATGGAGAGGAATAGGTAAAGAAGACCAAATTATTGATATCAAAGTGATATCTAATATCCCACAAGTCCGGGCTAGAAACTGCGGTAACACTATAAGTCCTTCATGATCCCTATAGTACAGTACATGGCTTCTGTTTTTCAACCAATTCCATTTTCTGACAGTGCTCTGGTTCCCAATCTGTCAGATAAGTGGGAGAAGCCTGTACAGTGAGCCCTTGGTTTCTGCTGGGGTTTGGTTCCAGGACTCCCTATTTATACCAAAATCTGTGGATGCTCAAATCCTATTATATACAATGGTGTAGTAAAATGTTGTCCCTTATATAAAATTGTGAACGACTCATAAGTGTGTTGGAGAGAGTCGGAAGATTTGTGAAATGGTGGGAGAGTATGGCACAGTATGCCTGCACATAAGAGTAGTGGTTGGTACATAGAAAATCAAGCGTTGCTTTTGGATTTTTTTGGTCTATTTTCAAGCCATGGTTGGTTGAATCCGTGGATGGAAAGCCTGTGGACACGGAAGGCTGACTGTACTGTGTTTTTAACTTTAGCAAGTGTACTTAAGATTTCAGTCCCAGTTAGTGTTCTATGTTTTTCTTCTGTTAAGGAGTCTGAAATGGTCTCAAGATGTGAGGTCAGTATTTGAAATAATAAAGCAGCTGGAAAGTGTTAAGGAAGTTGCCATAAGAAGGACTTGGGTTGGGGAAAAAATAGCTTTTTGCATTCCAAGTCCCATAATCTCCCACTCAGTATGGATTCTAGAAATTCCTTTCTGTAAGAGGAATGAGTCTGGAGAACTATCCAGTTTCTTTCAGCTTGGCACAGCGTGCTTAAAATAGCTTAGTAATAATCTCATTTCTTCTTGGTTTAATGTTACCTTCTTCGCAGGCAATTTGAAATCTGTAGGTGGATACTGATTGTGCTTACTTGCAGAAAGTGAAGACGCCAAAACTATATTGACCTGGCCTTTTGAATTTGCATTTCTTTAAGATTTGAGGGCTGATTCACATCAAGCTTGTTGTCCTATTGAACAGGATACAAACTGTATTGGTGGGAGCACACACCAGATGGTGCTAGTTACTTCACTTGAGTAAGGGAGTGTAAATGTGTGTGTACGGTGCATATGTGTTTAATAAAGTATGATTGCTGCAATTTAATTATTTATTTCCTAGTGCCTTTGCAAATAGTGTGAAACTGGTGTGTGCTGCTTGACCTAGCAAATCACTAGGGAGCTCTCAAGGACCAGAGTAAATACAGTGGAGCAGAGGCAGAGCTCCTCTGCTTTAAGTAACAGTGATGAAAAGAGTTGTGTCATGCAAGCAACTCCTGCTGAAATTTCCTCTTCTACTCTCCCATTTTAAAGGCACAGTCCTCTTTCATATTTGAACAGTTTATTCATCCACTGGTGTCAAATGGCAGTGTCAGTCCGCAGAGCTTACAGAAAATATTCTTGCTAACATCCTGTTAGTGACTTACACAAGAATTAAGCCTAATGTACGTCTGTGTAAGCCATTTTTTAAATTGCTGCTTGGGATGGAATTCTGTACTGACCTCATGCAATGAACAACCTATCTTTAAGCTGGTGCAGTCTTCCCAACATCAATTTACTGGCTAGTGGAGAGTTGGTAGACAGAAAAGAAGCATCCAGCTCTGTTCTTTTATTGATGTCATCTTCTGGAATCTCAGAAGGATCCCTGGAGGTCCTGCAAGTTGCCTTATTGCTGTTTGTCCAGCTATAGGGACACAGCTGGATGCTTCTCTTCTGTTGTCCCACTCTCTACCAACCAAAAATAGCTATTTATGTAGAGGGGGTACAGTAGTTAAAAGGTGGGTTTTGGATGGTGAGAGGGGAGACATTCATAGTTCTGCCTATGGGGAACTTTACAATATATCTCCCAATCCAGGCACTTGGCCAATGTTTGTCTAAATTGTACGACTGTTGCATGTACTTATAAATAGTGGTCCAACCAATGCAGATTAGTTTAATACAACCCAGATGACAAGGGTCACAATCACAAAGGTTTACACATTTAACTATAGCCAGCTACAGATTGCAGGTCAAGTCACATGCATAGTATACAAACATGCAAGGCTTCATTAAGAAATTAAGCATTTAGTAGGCATCCCAGCATTATTTCATAGACCCATTTTATACAAGAGACACAGTGCTGTGGAGAACATACACAGAATCTATGACAAAGGATTCATAATGAACCAGGGCAATTTTTATTCAAGGATGTAACCTATGCTTATAGCGTGTTAAGTCACACAAAAACCAGATATTGTTGGATTACATTTCCATCGTTCCTTCCCACTGTGTATTGTAGCTACACTTGATGGAAATTGCAGTCCAAAATCATATGGAAGACTGCACTTTGCTTATATAATCACCTCCCCACTACTGCCCAGAAGTCTGCCAGTTGTCTTTTTCTCTTTCCCCTAAGATTGTTGTGGACAGCAGGCTAGGATGGGTGACTGCTTTAGTTACATCTGCCATTGCCAGAAGCAGCTATACTAGCTCTTTAACCACCTGTGTCTTTTCTTCTTCTCTTGATATAACTATATAATTGCTTGCATACTTGCATTTGGAACAACTCAGTCAAGCATTCAGAATAAGCCAGGTGGGCTTCCACAGCTGGGTCACTGTCCAATGCTTATGGCTGTACCCAGGACTGAAGGGAGAGGATGATCCAGGTTCTCATTTTATATTACATTCACACAGATTGGATATGTTCATAGTATACATGTCTGTATTCATCACTTATTTGCATGCAAAACCAATATGATGATTTTAAAATAACAATAAGTGACAAAAGGAAATCTGATTCTGGGCCAATTCAAGGAAAACAATTCCTTCTCTTTTTTAGAAATAGAAGTGGGCAGATACCTTAACACCATCAAGGCCCCTTGTTTTCTAGCTAGTTGAAAATCACAGTGGAACAACATGTGTTCTCTTACCCTTGTCTCTTATTAGCACATAGTTTCCAGGACCAGAGAAAATAATCTAGTTTTTGAACATAGTTCCAAGCATTTTAAAAAAGCAGTGTTTCTAGACCCAAGAAGCAAACTGTC
Source organism: Ctenosaura bakeri (assembly GCA_948474755.1). NCBI lineage: Eukaryota > Metazoa > Chordata > Lepidosauria > Squamata > Iguanidae > Ctenosaura > Ctenosaura bakeri. The sequence goes on from CAOLHI010001457.1 coordinate 356,221, forward strand.
TAGGAGTCTTAAGGGGAAAATTTTACAAACAGCTTGAAGGGAGCAATATTTAACAGAGAAATTATTCAAAGTGAAAGGGGGTTAGCCCATATTCCCCAGTGCTGGTCCTCCCTGGGAGATCAAGCTCTTCTTTCCTTCTTTCTTGAAAACCACAGCTATGAAAAACTTAATGGAATTGTACATAACGAGTGACCAAATCCATTGTACTTTGCAGAAAGCTTTGGGGTTTTTGGCATTGGCCAGGAGGTGCAGAAATGGTCACAGAATCTAAGCCAGGAGTGAGAAACCATTGCCTTTTGGCAGTGATGTATTTACGTCTTTTACTCCAAGTCTCAAGTCAAGTCTCAAGTACCTACCGTCAAGTCTCAAGTCCTTGCAAGATAATTCAAGTTAAGTCTCAAGTCAAGTCTCAAGTCTGGGAGCCAACTTTTACAGAAAAAAAGGAGGTGGTGGTTATCTGTGTGTGTGTGTGAGGGGCTTAAGTTGAGAGCAGGCAGGATTAGAAGGAAGCCTTCAGCCATCAAAAAGCAGGAAAACCAAACTGAAAGAAACTGCTTCTGACTGAGCAAGGAGGTGGCTAGATGGGGAAGGGAGAGGAGGAGGGAGATTTTATATTTACATTGATGGGACTTCAACCCCTGAGGTTTGCAGTTTAGGGAGGCACATTTAGAATTTTCAGTAAACTACAAACCCCAGACTTCCACTGGATGTTGAAAGTGGAATAATAGCACTATAACTGTGTTGGAAAGAGATTGCTGTGACATTTGCCTCAATTAAAATACTTTTGATGAGCATGTGGGGAAAACACCTGGGGAATGACTTGGCAAGTCATGGTGTAATCCCCAAGGGACAGTAAGGCTGAGTCATGGTAATATGAAATCCTGGCAAGGGGTTGCATCACTCATGGTCCCTAGCTGATGAGCTATCAGCTGGTGTGTATATAAGAGGTGAGCTCAGACAGTTCTTTCTCTTGGTCTCCCTAACTCTTGCTGACACTGGAACTCTGTCCGAGCAAACCTCTGCCTGATGTGATGTTGATGGAATGCTGAACCTTTGACTGAGGATCTGCACATCCTGCCTGTACAGATGTATATATTTGAACTTCAAGAATAAAAGTCTCCAGATATTTTTGGATGACAACACTGTGTGCTAGTGTTACTAACCAGTGGGTAGATTGAGGTCAGAGCTGATGCAGTATGTTCACACTCTGCTGCTGCTGCTTGTATTTTTGTTATTCTGCTGTGTGTTTATTGCTTGCCTCTGATCCACATTTTTGGTCAGAGCGCAGTGGTTCCAGGGAGGATTTTGTGCTAGGTGCTTAAATCCATCCCCTGTCAAACAGTGTAGTGTGGAAAAGGCTGCAGATGCAGAGACCACTCCTTGCCCACACTCACCAAAAAATAGGTGCAAAGCCCTGTTTTCCCCCTCTTAACTCTTCTTACTCTTTTGCTTTCCTATAATTGGTTTCTGGAAAAAGGCAGGAAACAAAGGAGAGGCACAGAGGCAGGGATAAGGAGTATGTGCAGCTCTGATTGAGTCATCAGCATAACATTCCCTTACTGTTGATTGGGAAAAGGCTGGAGGAGGAGGAGGGTTTTCCAAGGGCAGCAAGTGGATCAATAAAAAAAGATGAGTCTCAAGTTGAGTCAAGTCTGTCCGTCATTCATTGATGAGTTGAGTCCAAGTCAAGTCACTGAAGTGGCTTGAGTCCCACTTGAGTCTGAGTCAATAGACTTGAGTCTACATCACTGCCTTTTGGATGTTTTTGTTTATAGCTCCCATAGTCCTTGGCTTCCAAAACATCTGTAGATACCCCCATCCCACTCCTGCACTCCTCTAGGATTTCTGGGTCTTGTTATGGTTTCTGCAAGGTCAAACATCAATCATACCTGTTTTAGGACTATCTTCTGCTGGTTTCATGCAGTGATTGTAGCGGATGGAGGGGAAGGTAGAAATCATGCTGGAGCATGAACATCAATCAGCACAGAAGTCAGAAGTCTGACATGGCAGCATGTTGGTCAGTGACAAAAGCTGTATGGCTGAAGAAGGAAAGCATCTCTATTCCATTGTTTTAAATAATATTAATTCTCAAATGCAATCCAATTCATCTTCTCCCGTATCTCATTCACAAAACTTGGAAGAACTACTTTGTAAACGATGACTCCCAGAATCCTCCGATGACACGGCTGCTGACCATGTTGGCTGGGAGATTATTGGAATCACAGCCCATGCAACATTTCCCAAGTTCTCTCATTTGTGGCATATGGCTATCCAGGCCTTACATCCTCTAGAAGGAGGCACCAGATCCTGTGATATAGGACATATGGATAGGTGTGAAAATGCCTCTCACATTTACTCTGATCAGCCTTATTACGCAATCTGGAGAAGGAAAGAGCTCCTATAAAGTGTTTTTTGGGTTACACAAGTGCATTGTTGAAATCCTGGATTAAGTGTAGCACATGAATAATGGATTGGGATGATATGTGTGCCTGCTCATTGCTAGCACATTAGCAGATGCTTGGCATTTACTTCTGTATTGCCTCCCCTTTTGAAATGAATATTTTACAAAAGCATTTGAGCATTTGTTAAAATGTGCCAGTTGTAGCTTTGTGCATCAGAAATTCTAGCTAGAATGCCAGTTGAAGTCCCTATCAGCTGGATCCCTTGTCCAACCCTAACAGCTGATCAAAGGTCAGGGCCACTTCTACCCTTACTGGGGGCACCTTTCAGTAAATACACTGACCTAATTTGATTTGCCACTTCCTCTGTAAACAATATATCCACGTAAAGATTTTGTAGGTAGAATTTTTCCTAACAGAGGCCTTTTGCTTTTAAAAGGTACCTGAAAGGCAAAAATTCAATAGGTACAGGTTTGTGAGGGGGCAAGGTTGCCTGCAAGGAAGATTGATTTTATTTTCTGCCTGTTAGACAAGCATTAGAGAAGCAGAGAGCCCGTACGTCTTCCTCTCTCCTTAAAAACCAAAAACAAACACAGCTGATCTTATTCCTAGTAATTTGTGGTTGATGGTGGTACCTGGTTTCTTCTGTATTTTCTGCTAGTTTCACCATCAGGCAGTTACTGCTTAATTTGGGAAACAGTACACAATAAAACAACAGCACAAACATGCAGTCAAGCATAAAATAACAGCAGACCTCATGCCTGGAAGCTGGAGAGATGTCGACAGGAACTGTTATGATTAAGAAGTTGCCACATGGCAACCCAAGGAACAGGTTTGTAAGAACAGATCGTGGAAAAGTTACTTTTTTGAATTGCGTAGGCTCTCAGAACTCTCTAGATGCCACTAGACAGTGATAAAGAGAAAAAGGGACCATCTAAGGAGATAAGACAACCAGTTTTGCTCAGTTAAGTCTCTACCCCAGTGTTAGCCAAAGTGATGGTCCATGGACTGTTGCCATCAGTTGCCGGTCCCCAGAGAGTTTCCAGGAAAGAATCAGTTGTAGCCAATGAGTACAAACATGGTGCTCACCCCTGGCACATTGTGAGCGAGAAAAAACTGTTCCACATCAGACATCTAAAGAAGTTCGTTTCTACTCTATACTCACTGCAGATAAAAATAATAAACAAATGCCTCATCATGGATAATGGCAGTACTAGCATATAGTTCAGGTACATGGTTTGAATGCAACAAAATAGATGCTTCATTCTGCTCAATTGCTTTCTTTCTCTTCTGTTACTATTTGGAATGGCAGAGGGGTGATACAACAAGCTGCTTGATATCAAGTCAAACTATTTGTCCATCTAACCTGGTAATCTCTGCTACTCTGACTCGCAACAGCTCAGGTCTCTCACAGAGAAGACTCTTTCTCATCACTTGCTCCCTCATCCTTTTATCTGGAGATCTCAGGGTCTGAAAGATGTATTTTCCACTGTGTTATGCCCCTTCCCTTGTCTTATTGCAACAACCATTTAAAAGGTATCAATTAGTTGCCAGATGACTCAGTCTGTAAATCCCATGTGGAGATCTTGTCTTATAAATCAGGAAGCTAGAGGGTCTCCTCCCTCCCCACCTCGTGCTTTAAAACTTTCAAAGAGGACATCTTCATGATTGCTTCTGAGAAGCATTCTTGCTGAGGAATGCTACTCATACAGAATTCTAACAACTAAGAGAACAAAGAAAACTATTATTTGCAATGCATAGTGGCTTCCAAGAGCCCTATTCTCTTTTCATTGGAGCTCTCTCAGATCTTCATTAGTAGGAAGGCAGGATTTCAAGCTAGTTGGACAACAACTGCCAGCCACAGACAACTGGGATGTATAAGAGGCATTGGTTTTATTGAACAATTTGTTCCTCTGCCTTTTTTGAACAGCACACATGTGGGAGTGTTAGCTCTGAACAAACTCTGTCTTCTTGATAAAATTGGATGTCTAAAGAAAGCACATATTAAATACAATGCGCCCTCTGCTGGCACAACCTTCACTGACACGAATGCAAGATTGCGTGAAGCCTTATGTTCCATTATTGTCAGTGGATGTGATGGGCACAAGCCACAGGGGTGCACACATGTTGCATCCATTGATGATAATTGGGTGGGGCATTCAGGTTTTTGGTTTTATGTGAGGGTTCCTGGAATGGAACCTTGGCATGTATGGAGTGCGCACCTTACTTTGATTTACATGAATGTGCAGGATGTAACAGAACTACCCCAAAACAGAACTGCTCTAAAACATTTGCTGCCTAAGACAGACAAGATGGCACTCTGGATTTGCAGATGACCTGGCTTCAACTCTGGCAGTACAAAGAGTGCCCTTCACTATACCTGAGGGCATGCAGCTGGTTATTTTAGGGAGTGCAGGAGGTGTGTCTGTTACACACACAACTTTTTCCCCAAGAGAGGGAAAAGGCTGAGAGGCTGCTGTTGCTGGCTTCTACATCTGTTGTTTAAGGAATATGCCTCATTTTGTATAATGGTAGGGCCAGCTGTAGAAAAACCCCTCTAACAGATCATGTGGGTAGGGATTTCTGGGAAGGGCATAGAGCCTATGTAGGGTTTGAGGCAGCTTTTTTCAACCTATTATGCTGCAGATGTCTTGAAATACAACCATCTTCATCCTCAACCAGCATGTGCTGTCAGGGAATTAACCAAAGAAAATGCCAAGAATTAAAGGTGTAACTCCTTCCTTCCTTCCTTCCTTCCTTCCTTCCTTCCTTCCTTCCTTCCTTCCTTCCTTCCTTCCTTTTTTGCTAATGTGAAATAAATATCTTTGCCCTTTACCTTTCAGGTCACTGAAGCTGTTTTATTTTGGTTCATTGATCACCCTATACACAGCTAATGTTTTTTCAGAATAGAAAACCCCTCTGAGCTACAGGTCATTCATCCATTCTACAGGTGTCTACAAGGATTGTGAAACATCATTTAAAAAGGTATCTAGTTTTATCCAGGGGATGTGTGGAATTTTGTGGTTTATTTGCACTTCTTCTCATTGTCAACCAACAACTGAGTTAGAATCTGGACTATGGGAGAATCTAATGGGTTCTGAAATGAGACTAGAAGGTTTCACTAATGTTAAAGATTACACCACACATGAGGAGAGCCTTTTAACCATGTTTAGGAATAGGTCATGCTGTAACTGAAAACCTGGAAAAGTCTTTAGAATTGCTGATACCATTAGGACCTTCCAGAGTTGGATGATGTCGCTGATGGAATAATGGCATCTTGCTTCTGGAGTGGTTGGAGAAGTATGGATCTTCTTTTAAGGTAAAAAGTTAAAGTTATCCTCTTCTTTTTCAGGAGAGGAAATAGACAAAAAACTCTGGAGTGGCAATCTGCAATCTTTTCTTTTAAGTTATGAATCCTAATCTTTTTCATCTGAATCTACTGTTAATAAGGTATATAATATATGTATGTATGCGTATATAAGCTATATATCGTTTATATGGTGGTACCTGTAAGAAGGTACTTGGGGTGGCAGTGGTGGTAAGTGGAAATAATGAAATAAAGAGTTACATTTTAAAAGTAACATGGTGAGTGGGAATCACATTATTTGTTTTGATATAATGAATATTCCATTCAAGTGACTTTTTAAGAAGTTATTTTTAAAGGGCATTTTAAGACATTTCTAGAAGTATTTTGACAGAAATTTTACATATTTTATGCCGTTTTCTCTTAAACAGCGTGAATGAGCAGCATACATGTTGGGGGCAGTGGGGAAGGAAAAGAGTGAAAGCGCTGGTGATGACCTTTAAAGCCCTACATGGCTCAGGTCCAGGTTATTTGAAGGACCATATATCTCCCTACAAACCAGCCCTGGCTTTGAGATCTGCTGGAGAGGCCCTTCTCTCTGCCCCACCACCTTCACAGGTGTATCTAGTGGGAACACAGGAGAGGGCCTTTTCAGTGGCTGCTCCCAGGCTCTGGAACTCCCTTCTCAGAGAAGTCAGACCGGCACTTCCCTGCCTGCTTTCCGGAGACAATTAAATACATTCTTATTTCAGTAGGCATTTAATACATGATTATTGTAAAGAAAGGTGCTGGTTATTTTAATTATGATTGGTTTGTGGTTTTTAATATGTATTTTAATGCTCTTTTAATTATTATTGTTTGTTTAATATGTGTTTTAACTTTTGTATATTACAGTGTTAACTATGTTCTCTTTTTAAACCATTATAAACCGCTTTGAGTCCTTTTGAGGAGAAAAGCAGGGTATAAATAAAGAAAATTATCATCATCGTCATCGTCATCGTCATCATGCAGCACATCAGTGGCAAAGGTTAATTGCACAGAGTGTTCAGTACTGCGTTTTAGGACAGCATTTCCTAATTTTCCAGAAATGATGAACTACATACCCTATCACTCCAGGCTAGCAATATGATAATGATATTTGTAGACATCTGGAAAGTATTGAATCAAAGAAAGCAAAGTCTCCCAAAAGCATTTTTGAAGAAGCCAACAACCAAATGTGCCATGAATGGACAGTGGTGGCAACCAAAATATTATATGCCACTAGTAAATGTACCTGGCATTTCCCAGGTAAATGTTGATTATTTTATGATTAGTATTAAACAAAAATCTGATTCACAGCATCTACAATCCTGAAAATTAGTTTCACTTAATTTCTCACAAAATGGACCAATTTTCCGAGAAAGATAAAGTTTCTTATTTGGTTCCAAACATGAACAGAAATGTTCCAGATAGCATCCAAAGTGTAAATATTAAACCTGGTCAAAATCAGTTCATAGATGTCTATTCTACAGACTCCCCTCCCACAAATCCAAAGTGTTTGGTCAGGATGTTTTAGTCCCATTAGATATCACTCCAAGTTTGGTCAGACTGTGAACAAGCATGTGAATTTGTATAGCAGAACAGACAGGCAGATAACAGTTTAAATTAGAGTAAAGGTTTTCCATGTCACTTCTATAGTTTCTAATGATTTCTAACACTAGTAATTAACATGACAGTAACTTTAATGTGTTAAAATGTACCTCATCCTATCTTAATGTAAATAAATTAAATTTGCAAGCTTGTTATCATTTCAGGAAACATGTGTTAAGCCTGTACTATAAATGATCTAAGTTTAGCTAATGGCAAGAATGCTTACAATTTACTGCTTGCAATTGTCTTTATTGTTCAAATTGCAACCCCTATGATTATTTTTCATTTTAATGCAGTATTATATGATTGAGCAGCATAGAACTAGCCAAATTATATGTGTTTATTACTGTGTTGTGCATTTCTTTTAGTTATGAGTTTAATAAAGATGCTATTGTTGGGGCAGCTCTCAACTTCTTCTGAATCATACTGCTATATTCCAGCTAATAGGGAGCATGTAACAACACCAAGACAGAGCAAGCCGTACTCTAGTAGCCCTTATCAGAAATTATTGGGAGGAAACATAGATACCAGAACTGTAGATATTCACCAGAACAGTACCAGAACTTCAGGTATCCAGTACTAAGTAGAACAAAATGTTAAATAATGTTTGTGAGAAATGCAGGACTGGGGGTATCCATACTAGCTTCTTTTTGAAACTTCATGCTTTTCTTTTTCCTGTTGTTGTTGTTTGTGTGCCTTCAAATTGTTTCAGAATTATGGTGACCATAAGGTGACCCTATCATGGGGTTTTCTGGGGCTGTGTGTGTGATGCACCCAAGATTACCCAGTGGGTTTCTTTGGTTGAGTCTCCAAGATTGTAGTCCAATTCTCAAATCGCTACACTATGCTGAGTCTCAACATTATCACTAGTTTAAGGGCCTTTCCAAAAGAGTAAACATGGTTAGAGTTAGGAACTTTTGCATGCATAAACTCACTAACTGCTAGCTAAGAGTTCAGGCATTACGGTATGTTAACTTCTTCTTTACTTGCTTTCCTTTCTCACCTGGAGCCATTTTTGCCCTCTTCCCTGTCTCTCCTCCATTAAGCCATGTATTTGACTGTGTAGAAGTGATTTGTAAATAAAACTACTTTACTTTGCTATGTTTTTTTTTACAAAGAAGGTTAAGCTTATTTTCTTTCCTCTGCTAGATCGTGGGTGAGTAGGTGGGCTGGATGTTGTTCAGCTTTTTCCTTGCCAATTTCATTACTCTACTGTGAGAACCATTACTATCTCTCCCATATCTTAAAAAAAAAAAAAACACTACTTGTAGTTGTTGTAGTTACTGTTATTGTTGTTCTCTTTATTTATATACTACCTTTCCTTTCCTCTCAAAACAGGACTGAAGGCAGCTTTCAAATTTAAATACAATATAGATAAATACACAAAAGATCAAACTATGGTTGTTGCTGTGTGCCTTCAAATTGGTTCAGACTCATGGTAACCCTGAGGCAACCTCATCACAAGGTTTTCATGGCAAGATTTGTTCAGAGGGGGATTGCCTTTGTCTTCCTCTGAGGCTGAGGGAGTTTGACTTGCCCAAAATAAAGGCCACAAAATGAAAACAAAGCAAAACAAAACAAAAACAAAACAAAACCAGAAATGGTCAGAGGTCTACTTTTGGTTTTGAAAAAAAAAAATCCTCTAAATTATCATGTTAAGCAGAGGCAAGGCAAAACATACATAGAATCATCATTCCTGGAGTCTTCCTGGAGACTTCACGGAACAGGCAGTTCAGTGTTTGGGGACAGACAAGTAGTGGTCAAGTTTGGATTGATCGAGGGTTACAAAGATAGCCTTGGAACTGAATGTGGCCCTGTGACCACCCATTGCCCATCCCTGCTTTAATACTGTTCTATCTTGTTTTGCTAAGGATCTAAGAATACATTTCTCTATGGTTCTGTGTGCCTTTGAGGTCCATGTGGATAAACCCCAGCATTGGACTATGACCTTGGAGACCAGGGTTCCGTTCCCCACTCGGCCATGGAAACCCACTGGGACACCTTGGGCACATCACACATTCTTAGCCCCAGAAAACCTCATGATAGGATTGCCTTAGAGTTGCCATAAGTTGGAAACAACTTGAAGGCACACAACAACAACAACAATGTGGATATGAAACTGTAGCCTTACAGTGGATAAGAATGGCACAGAATTTAGAAGAGAATACCTCACAGGAATAAAGAAAGTAAATTTGTGTGGGTGTTCAGGGATGGGGGAGATGCTACAAGCAAGGCCAGCCCTACCATTAGAAGATTTTGGTTGCCATGAAAGGGTAGCAAAATGTTAGTAATTTGATTTGTTATTATTGTATTATTACTGTCAAGGATAGAGAGATGTCCTTGTGGGATTTGCTTGCTCAGGCACCAAAGCAAACTAGGTTGGCTTTGACTACTATGCACCATGACTTGGGTGAGTGGGTGGGTGTTGCCATTTGCTGTACCATTTCTCTGTCTTAGTCCAGCCTTGATCATAAGCATCACTCAATAACACTTCCACAACTGCTTTCCACTCAGCACTCATAGTAGCAAAGGACACCTTACATGGGAGAACAATAACATTTTTCTCTGTTCTAGAACATAATGTTTGAAATGAATGTAGAAAAAAACACAGTGTCAACATAAACATAAATGTTTTCCTTGAGGGAACATCCACAGAACACTTAGTAACAGCACTGTATTTACTACACAAGAAGTCCTTAATAGCAAGTGTGTTCTGGGGAACCCTTGTGTTTTTTGAAAGCTTTCTACAGATTTCTTACTGAGAAGATCAGTAATGATTAGTATGCTTCCCTAAAAGATGGCTTGCCCACCACTGGTGAATTGCCTTTTCAATGGGTAGGTACCAAGGAGCGACTAGGTGTGTTGCCCAATAGCTCTGGGCAGGACTCTGCTTCAATTGAATGTGTGCTCCAGAACATGATCAAGAATCCTCTGAAATGTATAGTAGATAGAGACAGATTTTAGAGGCAATTGTTTCTTATTTAGGAGGCACTTGGAGTGGACTAGCTATTACACAGCTGCCTACTCAGCAACAAAAACAATGAGAACAATCAGTTGACTTTATTTGTAAAGCTGACAATGTGGACCTGAATCACCTGTGTGTTGTAATATTCCTCTTATTTGCAGGGGAGTTTGGAACGTCATACTCAAATGGTATGTATGAGAGTGATCATGGGGATCAGATCCAAGGGTGTAGCTCTCCCATAAGACATTGGCAAATCTTGCATATCAATCGTGCATCACAGTCATGGAATGGACAACAGATGCAACAAAACACCAACAGTGGTACTGAACATTTGGACAAATGGGCAGGTGCTGACAAAGCTCCTTGCCTTTTGGCATGAGGTCAGCTTTGATGGCAGCTTTTGAGGGTTGTTTCATAGGACAACTGATGTAGGAAGTTGCCCTTGAGGTTATGGCTGCTATCTTAAAAGCTCCCACAGTACCAATTGTAGTCACATCTCTCCTTTTCCAAGAGTGGAAAAAAGGTGTTTTGTTTCTAAATCTCCTCCCATATCTATTAGCTCTTCTTCTTCCCAGAACCATTTGACAGCTTTCCATACCCTTTTAGGGCTGCACTTGGTGAAATTCAGACTCAGAAAGATATGTTATTACTTTCTCAGCATCAGTTTATTGTTTGGCTCAAATCAAACACTTGAATAATCCCAGTTATGCAAGCAGCCTATATCCATTAGTCTCTGAGAGGTATATTTAAAGGCTGACTGGCTAATGTGGTGAAATTCATAAACTATGAAACAGTGACCAGAAGTACAATTTTTCCCTCTCTGTTCTTTTCCTTCTAATCTCTTCTGTTTTGTTTGAACAGTAAAGGCTGGAGCTATTTCTTTGAGAAGCTGAAACTTTGATTAATGGAAAGTAATTTTCTGATATCTTTGTTAAACAGCCTGAACTGCAAGCATATATGGAATATTTGTGGAGTGGTTGATTAAAATAGAAACTTGTTCATAGGTATAAGCACCCCCCTTGGTTATAGGCTCCTCTATTTAATTTTGTCTTCAGAGGTTTGTATTTTGTGGAGCTGTGGAGTTGCTCAGGTAGGTTAAGGTGAGAGGGTGTCCCTAATGTTTTCATGTGGAAGGAAGTGTGACAGTGAACCCCAGTCATAAATTAAACCATGAAATATGTGGGCAACTGATGAAGGAGGCTGAAATGGAACAATAAATTAGTGTTATACTGGAAGTTTTTAGGTTTTTAGAAAGTTAGAAAGTTCAGGGGAAGACAACATGGTATTGACTAGATGTTTTGGACTGTAGTTTCTCTAATCTTGACAGTTGGCCATACAGGCAGAAATTTATAAGACTTACAGTACAAAACATCTAGAGGGCAGTAGATTGTTTACCTCTGAAACAATTTGTTACAGTTATCAGATGGTTCACTGAATTTAGGATGTGTTTGTGTTTCTCTCAGCCTTTTAAAATTTTATTCGTGTTTCAGATTTATGGGTTGTTCTATAACTGATCGCCCTTACAGTAACATTTCGTAAAAATACAAATAAAATCCCAGCCCATTCTCAGTAAAAAATAAAAGAAGCACAATAAAGCCATCAGTTAAAAGCAGCAAAGGCTAAAACTACTGACATCACGAAAAGGTCTGAAAGTATCACAGGAATAAAACTACCTAAAAACACAACATAGCAAGGGGAATATATAGAGGGCTGAAAGGCTTAAGAGACTCAAGTTTTCGTTACCTAGGACCAAAAGGATAATGAGGTTGGCACCAGATAGGCCCTTTCTCAGGAGGGCATCCCATAATTGGAGGAACTGGTCCATGAGAAAGCCCATTTCTGAGTAGCAACATGTCATGCCTCAGTGCACAAGGGTAATTGAAGAAGGCTCTGATGGCAATCTTGGGGCTCAGGTAGACATTGGAGGAGAATTTCATTCAAAGAAGAACAGGAGAAATGATAGGGTTCTGGGGCTGATATACAAACTGGAATGCAGTTATCCTTCAGTATTCCCACTTCTGAGAATTTTGTGATGCAATTCTTGGTGTGTTCAGAGAGTGTAATACTAAGGAGAAGTGCACATACAAAAAAAAAAAAGAATGTTCCTGAAAAATGCAAAAAAGCTAAATAAAAACAAAATAAGGAAGCAGAGGTTGCAAAAAAGTGCATGTGGGAAAGGGTACACACAGCAATATGTATGCTGTGATAAGTACACACAGAAATGAAATACTTTTTCATATGTTCTTGAAAAAACTGACATGGCAACGGTCATTACTTGTCATGCTGCTTGTTGTTTCATAGTTACTGGGGCAGGGTTTTAGGACTGTTAAGAGAATGCATAAAAGTTGAAAAATTCTTGTCAAAATGCCTTATAGAGACTTTAAAAAGTAATTTTGAAAGGAAATGGTGAATATTACCAGTTATACCACAGAAATAACTTTGCCTGCATCTGTTCTATTGCATCGGTGATGGATCTGTTATGTTCTTACTCTCCCAGCTAACTAGTTATGGATGTTGCTTACAACTTGATATTTCAAAGCTCTGGAATATTCAAGAGCCCATGTAAAAGCTACAATTTCCAGATGGGATTGCACATGATGGAGGAGGTGGATGTTGCCCTGTGAAAGAGCCCTTTCACACTATAAAATTATAGCATTACAATTTCATTTTAACTGCCATGGCAACAACCTATGGAAACCTGGGGTTTGTAGTTCTGTGAGGCACTGAAGCATTGTCTGAGAATTTTAAATGCCTCTCAAAACTACAGATTCCGTAAGACTGGACCATGGCAGTTACATGAAATTATAGCACTCTAATTGCTTAGTGTGAAAGGACCCAAAGGGGGAATGGCCTAACTCGTAAGAACATAAGAAAGATCTTACAAGATCAGACAAAGAGTCCTCTTTCCAGTGCTGGCAATCTGGATGCCTCCAGAATGTCCACAAGTGGGATAGGAGGGAATGGCAACAAGCAAGCAGTGATTTCCCAAAGAATCTCTGTCTCATTGCAGTTGGAATGGTGCATATACCTTGCCTATACATCACAAGCACAATTTGTACCTGCAACATCTGTGATCATGGGTAACATAATCCCTTATGTCTGTCGCTACCATTTTTTGATCTTTAAAAGAATGTGTATGTATTATTTACTTTCAAGGTGATAGCTCACCTGCTGTATGACTCAAGCACAGAAGGACTCAAGCAGGCCTTTTAAAAAGGCATGAGCGGTAAAGGTGAGTGGGAGCAGGAAACTGGCTTGGTAATACTGACCTTTGTTGCTATGTTCTTTTGTTAACCTTTATTTCCTGTGGTTCTTTTTCCATCTCACTTTCTCGACATGTCCCCAACTTTTGTTTGAGAAAAAAAGTGACATGAGGAGGGGCAGCAAGCTAGTGATGGCTGAAGTAAATTTTGAATGTGTTTCTGTAGGGTGGATTCTAAAGCAGTTTCCTAGAGGGGAAAATGGTTGTAGAAACTCATTTCTTCTTCGTGGTCTCTGTGCCTTCATACACTAGGAGCTTTAGCGCCTGCGCGGTAGCGTTCGGAAACTTCTAGAGCTTGTTCGCTTGGCGGGAACCCCTCCCCCACGCCGGTACTGCGCATGCTCCTCCCGCCGAGCAACGGTCTCTCCTCAGTTCTTTCTCGTCCGCCGCCGCGTACGGAAGGTTCTTTAGTTTGTTCCTCTCACGTCGTGCTTGGGTTGCTGTTTTTTCACGGTTTTACGGACTTTCGGACTGTCTTTGACCTCTCTTTCGGACTCCCCCTTCGGTTTTCGTCTTTTGGATTTCGGAGTTTGGCGTTTCTTCGTCTTATGTCCGCGCTCTTTAAGAAGTGCGTGTCCTGCGGCCGCAAGGTTGCCCTCAACGACGGCCATAAGGAGTGTCTCTTCTGTTTGGGCGAGTCCCACAACATCCGGACTTGCCCAATTTGCAGGGATTTTACTCCCCAAACTCTTCGCAACCGCTCCGCGAGACTCAAATCTTATTGTTGGGAACAGTCTCTGCGGGCGATAGACGAGACCTCCACTTCCAAGATGGCCGACAAGAAGACGACCACGCCATCGACGGTATCGGCGGCTGCCGTTCCGTCCACCTCGTCGGTATCGGGCTCGGTACCGGCGAAAACGCCGATCTCGGCGTTACCGAGGATCCCGAAGCTGTCGGCGGCTGCCAAGTCAGCGAAAGGATCCTCGACGGCGAGGAAGGCTGAGGCTCCCCTTACGGAGACGCCTGAAAAAAAGCGCCCTGCTCCGGACGGAGGCAAGGGCAAGGAGAAGGAGAGGAAGAAGAAGAAGAAGGAAAAGAAGCGCTCCCCGGCTGGGGACGCTCAACCTCCTACTCCTCCTCCTACTCAGCAGCCTTCCAAAGGGCGAGGCGAGTCCGTCGACCTCTCGGAGGATGAGATCGAGGACGTTCCCCAACAGCGCCCGGACTCGCCTGTGGCAGACCCTCCAACCCTGGTGGAGGAGCGCCACCGCCCTCTTAGCCGTCGCAGGTCGGCCGACCTGCAGCAGAGAGAGCCCTCTGCTTCTCCGGAGTGGCGTTCGACCTCCTTCAGGTCCCGGTCCCGCTCTTCCGAGCGTCCGGTGGCCTCGCCGCCTCCGAGGGAGACAAGAGAGGAACAACCTCGCTCGTCTGCCTCCAGATACACCTCGGCGTCCTACGTGGCCAGGTACGCGAGGGAATCTGAATGGAGAGAGCGCCCGGCCTCCTATCGGTCGCATTCGCCATCGTACCGGGATCGGTACCATCGTGGCCCGAGTCGCTGGGAGACCTTCCGGAGGTCCCGGTCACCTCGTCGACAGCGCGAATCGCGCTCGCCTAGAGGGGACGAGGCTCGGTACTGTCGACGCCGAAGCCGATCTCCGTCGGACCGCCGCTCCTTCAGCCGCTCTCCCTCTCCTCGATATCATAGGGCGAGGGAGCCTTCACCACGGTATCGGGCGATATCGCCACCTCCTAGGGTCACGGCAACGGCAACGCGCCCTACGGAGTCGGTGGTGACTGAGCGGGCTACGACGACGTCAGCCTGCCAGACTACCCCGGTCACCACCAAGAGGGTGAAGTCAGTGGTCAGCCATCCCAAGCGGGACGCTCTGCCCCCCCACCGCTCCGGCTGCGGAGAAGCCTAGGAAGGCAACACCTGCGGCGACTACGAAGGAGCCGGAAAGCGAGCGGCGAGAGGACTCACCGAGCTCGGAGTCGTACGACTCGAGTGCGGAGTCTGAGGTGTCTGAGGCGGCCTCCCAGGAGTCTCCTCCGTTGGGATTCGGGGACCCTTTTTTAAGATTTTGCTCCAGAGGACGTCCACCAGTTCTCTGCGATGCTGCTCCGCATGGCCACTACCCTCGGCCTTAAGATCGCCGATGGGGAGCCGGAGGATGACGATCCAGCCTTCTCCGTTTTCGAGGAGAAGCGACCTTCCACGGCCCCGCTGCCTCTCCTGCCCCGGGTATCCAGACTGGTGAAGGCCCCCCGGGGGATAGCCCGGGCCCTCGGCTCAGCCGATACCGCAGCGGTTAGAACACCTCTACAGGGTGCAGAAGGATAACGCCGGTTATCTATTTAATCACCCTGCACCGAACTCTGTGGTCGTCGAGTCCGCGCAGACGAAGGGCTCCGGCAGGAACACACCACCCCGCCGGACAAAGAGGGCAGGAAGTTGGACCCCCTACGCAAGGAGGTTCTATTCAGCTGCCTCCTTGCAGATCAGGCTGTCCCCAAAACTAGGCTTGCCTCGCGGCATACCTGAAGAAAGTGCTCGATCGCCTGCAACCGGCGATGGAAAACGGTACCGGAGGACATCCGCCAAACCTCCTCCCGTGATCTTCAATGAGGCTATCTCCATCGCTCGGCACCAGATGGCCTCCTCCCCGGGACGCAGTGGAGATCGCCTCCCGGGTTATGGCGGATCCCCTCGGCCTCCGCCGCCATGCTTGGCTGCGACCGGCCGACATCCAGGAGGACACCAGAAGGAGGATTGAAGATCTCCCCTTCGACGGTGAAGGCCTATTCAATTCGTCCACAACAAGCTTTGGACAATCTCGTCAAGGCGAGACTGACCGCAAAAAAAATCGGGTTTCAGCCGGCCCGGGAGGCCCGCAGGGCCTCCACCTTCCGCCCATCCCCGGGGACGATCTTCCACCTCGTCGTTCCAGCGTTCGGCCCAGTCTGGACAGTCGGGCCGTCCTCCGGGCCATCGGCCAGACGCACGATTAGGCGGCGCCCGGCTTCGTCGAAGAAGCCCTCCTCCGAGACAAAGTCTCGGTTTTGACGTGCCTGGCAGGACCCACCAATACCCACTCTTCAGCCTACCATCAGCGCTCGGAGACCGACCGACTCCCCGCTCGACACCTAGCGGAGTGGCAGTATGTCACTACGGACTTTTGGGGGTTTTTTTCCCATCGTCCGTCTTGGCTACGCCATCGAGTTTTCGAACCTCCTTGCGGCGTTTACTACTCCACGCCGTCGAGTCCGGCCCTTGGGGGAAAAGATCCAATCCCTCCCCAGAAAGGGGCGATCGAGCGGCTCCCGCAAGAGGCCAAGACCACCGGCTTCTTCTCCAGGTACTTCACGGGACCGAAAGCCGACGGTACCCTCCCCCACCCCAGACCTCAGAGGGGTGAACTACTACATCCGCCCCAAAAGGTTCAAGATGGTCACGATACCGTCGATCCTACCCTTCCTACATCGAGGGGAAATGGTTCGCCTCCATCGATCTCCGAAAACGCATACTTCCATATCGCCATTTGCCCGAGCACAGACGGTACCTCCGCTTCGCAGTCGACGACACCTGTTACCAGTACAAGGTGCTGCCGTTCGGACTCTCGACTGCCCCAAAGGGGTTTTTTCCAAATGCATGGCCCCGGTGGTATCCTACCTGCGGACGAAGGGCGCTTTCCCCTTCCCCACCTCACCCATTGGGTGTTGGTGGCGTCCTGCAAACAGAGACTTTACCACGACGTCCACATGACGTTGTCACTCCTGACCCGCCTTGGTCTACGAGTGAATCCGAAGAAGCCCCCCCCTCGAGCCGGCGAGGATCTTGGACTTCATCGGGGCGACGCCAAACCGACCTCCGCCAGGGCGTACCTACCAGAGTCTCGAGCACAAACCTTGATCCGGGCCGCCGCTCACGCTCGTACGGCCCCGACGTTATCTGGGGAAGCGTCCAGCAGCTCTTGGGCTACATGGCTGCGACGACCGCTGTGACATATCTCGCCAGGCTGAGAGCAAGACCTCTTCAACACTGGTTCGTCCGCATATTCGACCCCCTGCGAAAAGGACGGGAGATTTTTACTGCAGCTGCCGGGAGACGTCCGCTCATCCCTCCGATGGTGGCAGTCGCGACGCAATCTCATGTCAGGGATGCCTTTCCAACAGCCGACACCGAAGGTGACGGTAACGACCGACGCCTCCCTGTATGGATGGGGTGCCCACTGCGGCGATCTCAGAGTCCGCGACAAGGGACCGACGACGAGACCGCCTCCATATCAACGCGCTGGAGCTGCTCGCCGCGGGAAAGCCCTACGGGCGTTCCGCCATGCCGTGGGGGGGGCGACGGTCCTGATTCTGACGGACAACACCACCGCCGTCTGCTACATCAACAGAAAAGGTGGGACTCATTCCACGACCCTGTCGACATCGCGCTCGACCTGTGGGAATGGTGCATTCGCCTGCACACGCATCCCGTGGCGGTTACCTGGCCGGGCAGGAGAACACCACGGCAGACGCCCCAGCAGGGACACCTCATCCCATCACAAAGGCTCTTCCGGAGAGGCGTTGAACTATGGGGACCGCTGGGGGAACCATCATCACCCTTCGCCCCAAAAAACGCGAAGTGTCGCCATTCTGTTCCAGGGGGGGGCCCACGATCGTGCCTCCATGGGGGACGCTTTCCAGTTTCCGTGGACCGGGGAACTCCTCTCGCGTTCCCGCCATTCCCGCTGCTCGGCCGGACGATATCGAAGATCCTCGCCGACCGAGCCGACGCGATCCTGGTAGCCCCGTACTGGCCGAGGCAACATTGGTTCGCCCCCCGCTAAAGCCGCGCGAGAAGATGCTGGTTGCCACCGACACCGGACCTGCTCTCCCACTCCGGCGGCCGAGTCCTCCATCCGGACCTGCCACGCCTGGCCCTCCATGCCTGGAGGAATCGCACAAACGACCCCGTCCGGACCGTCCTCGTCGCGGCCAGGAAGGACTACCCGTGCAACTATCAATACAAGTGGCGACCTTCCTACCTTCGCTAACGAAGGAGTGAGCCGGTATCGCCCGCGGGGCTCTCGACCGTCCTGCACTTCCTCCTGCACCTCCGGCAACAGGGCCTGGCGTTTCCATCCCTGAAGGTGATCTCCGCGATCGTGGCATACCAACCGCCACGATCTGCTGCCTCGGCCTTCTTCAGGAACGATACCGTTAAGCGGTTCCTGAAAGGACTTCATCATCTCTACCCGCCCGTATCGCCGCCGTACCGCCGTGGCCCCCCGCTGGTGCTCTCGCAGCTACGAAGCCGCCCTTCGAGCCAATGGCGACCTCGGATGACAGGCTCCTACAATAAAACTGCCTTCCTGGTAGCGGTGACCTCAGCGAGGCAGCGGGTGAGATCACAGCTCTTCGTTCCGATGAGCCCTTCACGGTCTTCCCAGGGCAAGGTGGTCCTGAGACCTGACATCTCGTTCCTGCCAAAGGTGGTGTCCAGTTTCCATCTCAACCAGGACATCATCCTGCCTGCCTTCTTCCCAACCCGACGACACCGTTGGAGGGTCCCTCCACTCCCTGGGCGTGCGTCGGGATTGGTTTCTACAAGGACAGGACTGCTTCCTTCCGAAACGCCGCATCTCTTTGTTTGCTATGGGCGACGTCGGAAGGGCCTAAAGTGTCCACCCAGCGCTTCTCCAAGTGGGTGGTGAGGACATTAACTGGCGTATGAGCTCGCAGGAAGCCTCCGCCAGTCCTGCTCGAGCCCACTCCACCAGAGCTGTGGCTACTTCTGCGGCCCTCCTGCGAGGAGTTGACCTGCATGAACTCTGCCGTGTGGCGACCTGGTCCCAACCATCGACCTTCGTGCGCCACTACAGGCTCGACTGCCGGTCGCGCAGAGATGCCCGGTTTGGACGTGAGGTGTTGGCTTCCGTGCTGTAGGACCTGACCCGCCGTCCACCGGTAAGCTACACAGCTCCAGGTATGAAGGCACAGAGACCACGAGGGAAAAAAGGTGCTTACCTGACGGGCTTTAGTGGTCATTGTGCCATCAACACACCCGCCCTTCCTCCCCCTTTTTCAGGTCCCTGTAGGTTCTACGGCGGACGACAGAACTGAGGAGAGACCGTTGTCGGCAGGAGCATGCGCAGTACCGGGGGGGGAGGGGTTCCCGCCAAGCAACAAGCTCTAGAAGTTTCCCGTACCGCGCAGGCGCTAAAGCTCCTAGTGATGATGGCACAGATGACCACTCGAAGAACCACAGTTACAGGTAAGCAACCTGTTCATTTGTTTTGTTATGTTTTATGCCCCTTGCTCCAGAGCAGTGAGAAGCCTGGATGCTTT